>VZRE01011979.1:151501-218262 GCA_013396775.1 Cephalopterus ornatus
GGGAGAAGAGACCAACCCCCACCCGGCTACAACCTCCTTTCAGGGAGTTGTAGAGAGCGATGAGGTCTCCCCTGAGCCTCCTCTTCTCCAGGCTAAACAACCCCAGCTCCCTCAGCCTCTCCTCATAGGACTTGTGTTTGAGTCCCCTCACCAGCCTGGTTGCTCTTCTCTGGACCTGGCTTTGCATATAAGGTGCTTTGCTTTAGCCCACTGAAGTTGCATAGGCTATTTTGTCTTGAGTCTTACTTTCAATTTGGATGCACTGCACCCATATCTTCTACGTTCTACAGCCAATATTTGATGTCTAAATTGGGCGCTCTCTGCTTGTTTAGTATATGCATTAGCATCTGGTGCACATCAATATTCACTAACTCTTTCATAGTAGTTTCTATGAAACAATTGTTTCTAGCTAGCAGAAATTTTCTGTCGTGTCTCAGATTTCACATTAACACATCAGATGTGATGCTGTGGAAAAAGGGGCACCTTTTCCTCCTGGGAGAGGCAACGTGTTGCTGTTCCCTTACCCCCTGCAGGCTGCTAGTCACATTGCTAATGAAAATATGTTCCCTGGTGATGTGAATCTGTTGGGGTGAATTGTTTTTCTCACTGTGCTGTATTTTTTCTGCTTCCCCATACTTGTTATCAATCAGTCTGCCTTTCAGTGGAAGACCAATGTGAAAAATGCCCTTCTGTATTTTGTTTGAAGGCCACACAGCCCTCTGTAAATGAAAGAAGAAAAAAAAAGCATTTGGGCTTTGCAAACTTTCAGTCAAATGTAGAGACTTCTGCAAAGAAAAGCAAAGAAATTTAATCCAGAGGAGACTGCTTTTCTCTCAAAAGATTGTAAGGCTTATGCATATCAGGCAAATTCCTTCTCTGTCTCTTCAGAGGATATCAAAGACATAGATTGGAAGAAAAGACATGGAAGAGCCTCTATAAATAGCAGTTCAAAAATCTTGTCAGCACAGTGCCAGGAGCCAGGTGATATTACAATAGGAAGGATGCTACCATTTCCTTCTGTGGGAGGAAGAGCACTGGGTGAATTCTTGTCTGGCCTGCAGACAGTAGCTGAATAAATGGAAGTGGGAGCTGCAGGTCTGCATCTGAGGCTTCTGCTCGGGCTCGAGACCTGCCAAGGACAACACATGATGGTCTGGCTTCTCTTGCCAGTCACTGCACGTCTTGCAAATTACTCACACAGTTTATAATCATTCCAGAGGGAGCCCATAAAATCTGTCCCAAGAGAAATGCTGGAAGTTTGCACCATGTTCCTTTTTGCCTAATTAAAAGTTGAAATTGTGCATTTTCTTTTGGAAGAAAAATAATCTGTAGCATTTCACCAAAGCTTTTTAATCTGTGTGTAATAAAAGTTATATGTTATTAAAAGAAAATAAAACAGAAAATGTCAAAACAATATTTCTTTTCAAGTCAATGTGTTTCCACTGCATATCTTTTGCTCCTTCAGATCTTCTTCAAGAAAAATCAGTCTGTGAGAATAATATCAACAATCTCATTCATGATAAAGGTGACAGAAGTTGAACTCTGTTCTGTAAGTCATCTGAATTCAAATTTTTCTAGTTTCTTTCTAGCTTAGCACAGTTAAAGAATTCTGACAAGGTTTTGAGTTTGCATCAGGCAAATTACAAGGTTGCGTTTTCTTTCCCTCTGCCACTCTTGCATATGAAAGTGCCTGGACTTTGGATCTTAATGACTATTTCATAGGAAAAAACTGTAAACAGAAAAGGAGCATAGCTTTATGTAACAATAGGGGGAAAAACTGTCAACAAGGTTCTTTATTATTGCTCTTCAATAATCAAGATAAGAGTCTTCACTCCATCTGCAAGGGGTGATGACAACTATTACATTTCAATCCTTGTGTCAGCAAACCAGTAAAGGTAGGAAAATGTCTTTTTCATGTGTCCCTAAAAATGTCAGCCTTGAGAAAATGTTTAAAGGGAGATTTCTGTCCTACTGAGATGTGTTCCTTTTCTGTGGCTCCACTCCTTGGTGGTAAACCGAAGAAACAGAGCTGGGAAATAGTATCTCCCTCCTGTTGATTTGCTGTTGCTCAGTAGGATGGCACAAGCATGTGGCACTCCAATCTTCAGTTGAATTGTTGATGTACAAGTATTCTGTTATTTGATCTCTGCAGATTAAAAGATTTCTCTCACTGAGAGATGTATTCAATTTGCTGTTACTTGTGTTAAATCTCAGGCCTTATGGAGCTTGGATGAGAGGCAAAGTGGATAATGAAGGGCAAGTTTTCCAAAAAATGAAAATGTCAGCACTGTCTGAAAGTTTAGATAGCATCAGCAGTAAATTAATTGACAGCAGTCTACCAAAAAGAGGTCAAAGGCTTTTATCTTAGACATTATAAAACAAAGATAAATTTGAGTACTCAACACGTTCTCAGATCCCCACAGAGCTTCTGACAGGCTGCTGGCTCCACAGATGACAGGGATGTGCAGAGATGCCCTCGCAGGGCTGAGCTCCTCATTTGCAAAGGCAATGGCACTGTTCGCTCACACGCAGTGTACCCCAGGCTTGTAACTTAATCCTCTACAATTGTAATGATCAGTTAAAAGATCTGACAAACAGGATGAAAGCTGTTCAGATAAGGGCAGTTTCTAAATTCCTGCACTCAGAAGTATTTTTTGGAGTGTGATCAGAAACTGCATGAGCACTTAGCACATTAGTGCAGACAATAGATTTAATAAGTTATCTTTCTGCTGGTTGGTGGAAAATGGAGTCTGGACATGTGTGAATTTGGTTTTGGTCAGAAAGGATGCTATAAATCCAAGCAGTCAGAGGTAGACTGCACAATAGGGGTTGAATAGAAGTACCAAATTCCTTTTTCCTTAGTAAATTATATTATAGCAATGACTGATTCAATTTTGTAACAGGTTATTCACAACATGCGTGGGCAATCTGCAGCTTGAGGTTTGCTGGTACTTCAACAATTTCTTAAAATCTCTCAGCTACAACAAGTAGCTCTACGCAAGTTTAGAAGATGAGGTGGCTCAGACACACACAGGTGGCCCATGACTCTCCAAGGAGAGGAATAATTACTCTTGGACAAACACCAGCGCTCCTGGAATGATTCAGATATCTGGTGCAGGCCCATCTTAATCCATTTATACAAACATAAAGTTGGGCATCTCTAGAGGCTTTCTCATGCGCTTGTCTCAAAAGGTCCAGTAGAGAGGGCCTGTGACCACAGGACCTGGGAGGCTTGGATGCTGCTTCTTGTGGGTACAAGGACAGAGGAGTCACCCTTTTTCTCCTGATCGGAGAAAGCTGTAGGAGATGTCTGCTGGGAACCATATTCTCTCACCTGGGCATATCTTGGAGAAACCAGCAGATCCTCACTCTGAGAGATGCAAGATCTCTTCTTGCTAGGGGTAAGGACAACATTGCCTTGCAGTTAATTTCTCTCTGTACCCCACGGCTGCTGTCACTGAAATTTCCTTATTTCCACTTAAATAAAATCTATTGCTTCAGAATGCAAGATGTCAAAGCCATGGTTTATGTCTTTCTCACTGTGTTTCACATGCTGTGGTAAGAGAGGAGCTCTGTCCTCTCTGGATGGCAGTATCTGCCAGTGCTGGCTCAGGCCAAAGCAGAGGAGGATCCACAGGTTCCTGCCCTGACAGACTTACAGGGGTGGCCGTCAGCAAACTGGCAGTGCCTTGCTTTGGGGAGAGGCTTGGGTTCCCACATTCCCTGGGAATTTGGAAGGATACCATCACCCTGAAACACAGCTTCAGTGTTATGTTCAGTAGAAACTGTGGCCACACAATGAGCTGCTTCATGGTCTTCTGCTTCCAACGGTGACTGCACCTCCTCGCTGTGACCCCTGCCTTGGAAATTGTTGTTATAGGTGAGCTAAACACTTTATTGATTCACATTAGAGGAAAATAAAAAGCCACAACCTGCTTTAGATATTAAAGCTACTGGTTGAAAGCAATGCAGCATTTAGGGAATTTCTAATTTTCAAGTCAGGCACATATATATATATATATGTCTTCTTCAATTCTCTAGATCCTATTTTTAAAGACATTTTTGTTGTGTGCTCTGTAGCTCTCAGAAATACTTTTTGAAATCAAACATCAGTTCTTCTAATGGAAAACTTAAATGGTTAATTCGTCTTTGATATAGTATCTAAATTATTTCTCATTGATTTTCCCATATGTTCTGAAGTATAAACATTAGTTTCTAAAATGTAGAATGATCATTACAAATACAGATATCTTCCCCTTTTCACTCTCACTTGTCTAACCAGCAATGGTATTTTCTGCCATGATTTTTTCAGAAACACAGGTATTTTTCTCAAGCTGTAAATGAAACATTTCTCATCCTGCAAAGTCTCTTTTCATATGTTTACCCAATCCCTCATATAATCAAATTGTTCTTGTGCCTCAGGGAAAAGAAATGATACTCTAATTTTTAGATTGCTATACTTCTAGTTTTGCAGAACTTGCAGTTTCTTGCTGTCTGTAGTGCTGTTTATTCCCACTTCCTATTCCTTCTTTGGTTTCCCTTTTGTTCAGGGACAAAACTCTACCTCCTTTTCTTTTATTTCTCTTTTTTTTTATTTTGCCTTTTTCTCAGGCTTTTATTTCTTTCTCTGTGACTCTCAGATTATCTTTTTTATAGACAAGTTAGCAAATGACAAAGCTCCTCTCAACTTTCTCTCTTACCACTGTCTACCATTCCATTGACCTTGGCACTGTCATTCAGTTTCTCAGCTCACAAGCATAATTCACTCTTTTGTTGCAATTTCAAAATATGCCTTTATTTTGCCAGTTACATTTTTTGGAGGGCTTTCTTCATCTAGCTATTTTATTCTATGATTGTTTAAATGTCCTCCCAGAACAGTCTTACTCATGTCTTGTCTTTTCCTTTTCTTACAGATCCAATATGTTATTTTCACCTGTAACCTCCAGACATTATTATTATTTTTAATGGAATTAATGTGTCCATTTCTACCATCTGTGTAGCTCTTGGATCTGAGATGCTTCAGAGGTGATTGGTATTACTTCAGTTAAACACAGTTGCCAAAATTGTGGTTCAGATAATAGAGATTTTTTTATGAGAGCACACACAGGAACTACTGTGTAATGCTCTTGGAGACTGGGATTTTCTTTATATATTTGTATTAGTAAATCATCTAACAAAACAAGATCCTGATCCACC
This sequence comes from Cephalopterus ornatus, assembly GCA_013396775.1. Taxonomy (NCBI): domain Eukaryota; kingdom Metazoa; phylum Chordata; class Aves; order Passeriformes; family Cotingidae; genus Cephalopterus; species Cephalopterus ornatus. Next base: position 156,698 of record VZRE01011979.1, read on the forward strand.
TCTGGGGTTGTATGCAGTATAAATACACATGGAGAAAGAGACAATAATGCCAGTTATCTCCTTTTGTTACTTACGCACTAATAATTAGTTATGTTTTCTTTCATCCCTGTCCATCTAGTTGATTAGCTATGTCCATATGCTTTGGATAACAGATACTACAAGCCATGAAAACAACAGCAGTGCCATTGCCCATGTGCTTTGGTGCAATAGACATCTTATTGGTGTGCTCTGCCAACTTTAGTGGTTAGGACTAGGAGTGTAAAACATTAAAATGCTTCCTGTCACCATCCTAGGAGTGATCTTTTTAACAACTGCCAAAGCAAAGTTTTCATTAAAAAAGTACTTATCTTAGTGCTGCTGTACTACAACCTTAGGCTCCACATGAAGTGCTAAAGAGAAATGCAGTCTTCATCAAGGAAAGAATTTGTGATACTTAATATACATCATGGTAATCCACATTACCAAAGCTGGTACGTGAACAGCTCTGACACCACACATACAGCAAGAGAGGTGGGAGGAAAGCACACAACACTGGCCACACCAGTCACAGTTGGACCAGATATACTATAACATCAGCAGTAAAATCAGCACTGACCCTGGGAATTGTCTGAACTCCTGCAAGGGCCCCCCTGTGTCCCAGAACTGTCCTCACCCACACTTTCAGCCCCACTATGTCGCAGGGCCAACTCAGCCTGTTTGGTAGGGCCATGAAGAACCTGGGGAAAACACAAGGGCTTACTCAGCAGCAGGGCAGAACAGGCATGGCTTGGGGAGGGTCAAGGAGGGGAACTCTGGGGAGGAGGTCTCAGGGAGAATGTGGGGCATTTTGTCTCTGCTCCCACTTCTTGGTGAGTGATCCACATGCTTGATCTTCTCAGGCATTTATATTTCTGGTTCAGACCAGATGGACCAGAAAAACAACAGCCTCAGTGATTCCTGAAAGCACCACCCACTGCCCCCACACAGGGCTCACTCCATGCTCCCACCTGCTGCCCTTGCTGCTATCCCCCAAAGTGCTGGGAAAAGGAGGATCAGGAGTGGTTGGCCACCATGGCAGAGCACTGTGTTTGCTCGTGAATTGGTCTCAGGAGCCAGGGAGGGAGTACATGTCTGGGCAGAAATGGTGCTGGGGGTCAGCACCTGAGCTCCATCCCTCTGGTACAATTTGCTATCCCTACGTCGTGGCTGTTTACTGTAACATATGTCAGAACACAAGGAAAATGAGAGAAAAAAAAAGAAAAACAAAACACAAGCTTAACTGTCAGAGATTTATGTATTTATCCAAAAAGAAAAGTGAGTTAGAACGAAATTAGGTAAGCTCACAGAGAAAATAGCTACTACGTACAGTGATGAGTACATGACCAGAAGAATTCCTTAAAATTCTGGTTTCTAGAGGCTGTGAGGATCTCTAAGGGTAGATGACTGTTTTTTACACTCTGTTCTTAAGTGTCTCTCAGGAAGAGACTGTTCACATAAAGGACCCTTGCTCTGAATCTGGGTATGTTGATATTCTTAAGAGCCCACTTAGACGTTGCCTGCACCACAGTGGTGTATCTCAAATCCCAAGTTTATGGCTTCCTTAAGGCATGGATTTGGAGCAGAGGATGTCTAGCAACTGTCCCATTGGTGATTTGTGAAAACTTCATCCACGTACAGGATTTTCCAAGCGTGCAAATGTGGAGGAAGACAGCTCTGCGCGGAGCCCTGGGGCAGAGCCATGAGGAGGTAATGTAGAGCCTCATGAGAGATGATTCCTGAAGATGAGAAAGGCAATGAGCAACCAGGCAGGACAGATTTGGAAACCTCCACAACAGAAATAGTTGTGGCTGACCTATCCCAGAGGCAGGCTGCTATTTCTGGAGTGGGGGAACTGCAATTTGGGTCACATCACACTGCAGCCATGAGATGAATGGCAGTGTTGCCCTGTGGGGAAACACAGCTCCCTGGAGAATCACAAAAGGCTTCCACAAGCCAGCAGTGCACTGTACAGCACAAAAAGGAGAGGGCTGTGCAAGTGTAGACATGGCTTTTTTTTCCCTGTTCAGAGCCTGCCTTCTCCAGGCAGCTACAGGAGATTTCTTAGCTTTGTAAAACACTCCAAACAAGGATAATTCCTGCGGGTGAAAAAGCAAAATTTTTGCAGCAGAGCTCCTTCTGAAACCAGTCCTAAATTCCTTGCCCAGCAAAGCTGCCTCTTGACAGGAATACATAGACAGACATTGATGCCAAATAGTTCACAAAATGGATGTAATTTGTGCAGTATCAGTTGCATCAAACCTGTTCATCATGGAGTCAAAGCTGATTCTGTTTCACAGCCTACCTACCAGTTGCCTATTGTGAGGGTGGGATACACTGTGGTTAAAATGGCTAATGAGAATGGCTAGCTAATTCTCTTATCTGTCATGTTTCACTAAAGCATAAAGGAAAAGTGAAAAGAAATGCCATCATTATGAAAGGTGTAATCAGGAAATACATACTTAATTCATGCTAATTTAGAGGGAAATCGCTTTAATTTTGGGAGAAGGCATCATAATAAAAGCAGTTAATTATTAGCTCACCTGCCTTACAGTTGTTCAATAATATGCTGTTTTCCTGCTCTGTGAACTACGTTTTAATTGCTGCCTAATGAAAGAACTTGAATTTTTCTTACCTCCTGCAATGAGGATGTGCTTTTACTCCATGCATCTCAATTTCATGTCTCCCTTACACCGAACATTTTGCTGTATTTTGTTTTGAACTATACCAACCTGGTATGGAATACATCGAAAGTTATTAGCAAGGGATGTCATTGCATCGATTGTGACATCACATAAATTGTACTCATCAGTTATACACGGTTCAGTTACATTGTCAGTGCTCAGTCCTGAGTCAGAGGTGGAGAAAATCTTCCTCCATCTCTGAGGAGTGTAAAAGTGCTAAAGTGCCACCAACACCCTGACCACTGTGTTGTCTCTAGATTGGGTGCCTTGGTCATTTGCATCCCTCCTCCCTGATATGAGGCAGAGCAGATGTGGCTGGGCTTGCTGTTTGCAAGCTGGTGCTGCTCCCCAGGAGCATGTGCCAAAAGTAATGGTGATGTGAGATGACTCATTTGGACTTGCTAGATCCCAGGTTCCCCTCTCTGGATCTTGCTGTGTGGGGAGAACAGCTCAGACCCATGGCAGTCACTCTACTCCAGCTGTCTTTGGCCATTCTAGAGCCATACTGATGATGTGTATCAAAAGGTTTACAGGTCCTATGTGGCCCAGAATCCTGTGTCCCTCCCTGCAGCCACTGTCAGGTAAAATGAAAAGCACTGAGGCAGAGAGTAGGTGCATGGAGTAAGTTTAAATTTGTACTGCCCCAGTTAGTTCTCTCATCCACAGCCTGCTGTTAGGGGCTTCTTCAGACAGAAGGTGTGGGTTTATAATATAAAGCCTTTTTCCTCTATGAATTTGTCCAACTGTTTTTACATTTTCCTTTCATACTTTTCTGCAGCAATTATCTCAATAATTTAATTATATTGAATAATTTGGCCTCGTGAACTATTTCAAATCTGCCTATTATGCGATACTTTCATTGGAGGGCTCTCAGTTCTCAATTATTCCATTACCACCTATTTCTCCCACTCTTATTTTAATCTCTCTATGCTAAAATTTGCCTACTTGGAGATTCTTGGTCTCTTTCCATCTGTTTTTGTTTTCTTTCCAAAGCAATTATCATCCTTGCTGCTCCTCTCTGCATCTTTCCTAGTTCTTCAGTGGCATTTGGGGATGTTCTGGATTTCATTAGTATTGATAAAGAAGAATGTGATGCCATCTATGTGCCATGCTGTGGTTCTTCAGAAGAGCTGCACAGCCACTGACCACAGAAAATTGTTTGGCTATGAAATGTGACAGAGAATAAAGACATCACTGAAACAATGGTCACATCTGTCAGTTAAGTTTTGTCAGACACATTCCCCTGTCACTTACTTTCTATTTGCTTCTGTTTCTTACAGTGTTGCTCTTTAAAACCCATACAGTCTCCAGATGGCAAAGGTCATGAAACAACCTCTGAAACAGTGCACACATGTTCAGTGGAGGCCCTGGGATTTACAACAAAACAACCGATGACAATGTGATTCCCTGGCCGAACATTAATTCTTTCTTGAGGACAAACAAAGCAACAGGAATTGGCTACTGAGCTCCTTGCTGAGGGCTCCTGCTTCTGTGGGACTGGGCAGGCTGCCTATGAGGAGATCTGATCAGCACTGTGCTCGTCAGCCTGAATAATGCTCCAGTCCTTCAGTAGCTCCTGAATGTGCTCTGAATGAGACAGAAAGCAACTCCAGTGGGAAAGCAACGCCTCCTGTTCTCACTGACTCTCACATGAGCTGTTCTTTTACCAGATCTTCCCTGTTTGGAAGGCTGATCAGAGAGGTCAGAAAGTGGATAGATGCGAATGGTGGGGATGACTGCCAGATGGGACCAGCCTCCAGTGGCATCTGAGCTGTTGTTGAGGACTATGATCCCTGCTGAAGACCAGTGTGCCGCCAGGGCTGAGCAGGACCCACACTAGAGGTGCCTATGGGCAGGGCAAAGCATCAGATGGCATCAGCCAGGGCAGAATTTCTTGCTCAGCGTCATCCCAGTACTGACAGCTCTGGGACACGGCTTGCCAGCTTCCTGCTGCAGGCAGGAGCCAAAGCACAGGCAGAGTGGGTTCCTTTCTGTCCCTCCTAAGAAAAGACCGGTTGAGAAGCAGAAAATTATCTCAATACATTTTGGACCATAACCGCAGCTTCTGGGACGTAACCAAATTCCCAAGAAGGCTTTAAATGCCTTAAAAGTATTAACTGCAGAAGCACAATGAGGCCATCACCACGTGTTGTCTATGGGAACCTGCTCTCATCACTGGACATCTGCTCTACACCTGAGCCCTGCCACTGGAGGGGGTGGGTGCTCCATGTGCAGAGAGGAGTGGACCGTACAATGATGGTTTACAGAATCCTCTCCAATATCTGAATGTTAAATTATACCAGTGCCTCACTGCCATTAAGAACTGAATTACCCCTCATTACTGAATTACATTCAGTACATTCGGTTAATACTATTTGAGATATATGGTCCTTGGCATTTATCTTTTATTGTTACTGTAAAGGCTAAACGTATCTATTATCATCCTGTTCATTGTAATGGTTCTCTCAGCTCAGTGATGGCAATGAAAGAGATTTTAATTATGTCAGGTTTCAAGATACTAACTGTCTTAAAACTCTGTCTGTGCTCAGCCTTTTCTGGACTGATCAGGATAGAAGGCACAGGTGGAGGAGAAAGAACAGATACACAGAAAAGTACTTGACCGTGGAGTCTCTTCTCTGCTCTCCCAACAGAAATAAAGACAACTCATTTTACTCCAAAGGAGGTGGACAGAGGCATAAATTAGGGTGAAAATATAGTGATGCTGTAAGCTGTACGTTCAGCAGTGGGAGGAGCTTCCAGCAGACACTTGGCTTCTCTGCTGCTTTGCAAGGCACAGTTCAGACACTTTCCAACAGCTACGTAGGGTGGGCAAGTTAGATAAAGGTGAACCTCTGGGATCACAGAGGTGGCTGGAGGAATGGAACAGCTGAACTGAACAGAGGGGATCGATTTGTGAATTTTAAAAAAAGCAACTGACAGAATCAATAATACACACATCTTTGGCCTGCTAATGTACAACCCCTCTCCCTCACTGGCTGTCTGAGACCAGATCTGACAAAAGAGGTGTCTATATTCCTGTGAGCTGCATGGCTGCCAATGGGATCTGGGACCTCTCCTGTGTGCTTTGCTGGGCATCCGGCTCTGTAGGTATCACCATAATGTTGCCCTGGGACTTATTGCTTTGTAAAAGTGACACAGCACATCCTCACCTTCTGTTGTCCCTAAACCTGCAGCACTTTAAATGCACTGTCCCATAGAAATACTTCAAAGCACTCCTGACATTAAGATGATAGGCTTTTTTAGCTCAAACACTTGAAAAAAAATCAAGCCTTTGAGAAGTCAAACATAAATTTAACATTTCCAAAGAGAAGTGACTGCCTGAAAGGTCATTTCTGTAGCAACAGTGTCTTTTCAAGGCTGTAATTTGATAAAATGCAGGGAAATTTGATTTTACACACCTCTTGCTAAATTTCTTATGTGTTCACTTTCATCAGCTGATCACTCCCATACTTATGGATAATTAATCTGTTGAGTTCTGATTTCTCTAAAGGAAAGCTTCTTGGTGTTTTTCTGACCTTTGTGACCTAGAAATACAAATGACTGATACGGTTCTCCTCCTGAAAGTTGCTCAAAATACCTCCTGAAAGGTCTTTGCATACTGCAAGGCCTCTTTTCTACCTGTGCCTCCTGATCATCCTTCTTGAGTCTGTGTCTTTAAACAGCCCTTACATTGCTCTTAGGTTTTTGTCCTTTCCCTTGAGAAAAAACCTGACTATTCAAACAAAACTTTCTGAGAAATGAAAAATGGGAATGAAAAAAAGTGACCTTGCCAAGAGAAAGAAAAAAAGCTCATAGTGCAAAATAAAATGAGGTTAATAGGTGGGGATGTGAAGACTTAAGAGTGGCTTCTGGAAATTCGCACATACAAGAGCAGCCTGTATTAGGCTTTAAGCAAAAATACATCAGTGTGATGCATATGAAATAGCTCACACACATGACACTTCTGATGCAAGCAAAGACTAGCTTGAATTTGGATTTTTTTTTTTTGTGGACTCTGTCTTAGTGTGAGAGTAAAATAAGTAGATATAATAATTTGTTCCTATCTTATTGATTTAACTAAGTTTGTTATGCTCCTCCATTCTATCGGCATTATATGAGGAATCTGCCCAGTGTTTTACTGGATTGCTCAGTCATGTGCGTGATTACCCTGACAAATTAAATGTGCTTGCCATTTATTTTGTACTTTGGCTCTAAAATAATTACTTTTAGGTTTCCCCTCTTTTCATTAGCCTAGTTTGTTCCTTCAAATGACCTCAATATTTTTTTGTTTGAGAAACTAGAAGCCTATTAGGTTAAGTTTGTGTCTATTGACGTAAGAATTAAATTCTGAAGAAAAGCCTGTGGCAGAAGCAAAATGAGAAAGCTCTTTCAGTGGCCTTGTGTAATAACCTCCCTTCTTTCCTCTGAAGCTGTGTGGTCATGACTAGCATTTGCCTGACACACGATCCAAACAGTTTGAGCTGCAAAGTGTTATCTTTGTGCTTAAATGCTTCTCCCATGTCCACAAAGGAATAAAATTGATTGTATTAGTGTGTAGATGGAAAACCAAGCCTTTCTCTGCATTTTCCTTTCACAATTACTCAGGAATGAGCCTCCAAGCACAGTTGAACTGGAAGACACCCTGAAAGTAGCCACAGTGCTAATGGAAGAACATGGACCTGCTCCAGAAAAGGGCTAAACCCCTCTTTCTTCTATTTCTACTGAGCAAAGGTGCAAGTAAAGAGAAGTCAACCCTCTGCCAACCACACAAATCCGTGACCAAAAAGCAAGTGGACCATCTTGGAATAACATAAAGGTGCTCTGGCATTGGTATATAGTATGTGGTGGTGATCTTGTAGAAAGCCTTGTATCCCTGCCCGTGGCAGTGGGAACTAGATGATCTTTAAGGTTTTTTCCAACATAAACCATTCTATTGTTCTATGGTTCCATGATTCTGTGATCATCACATACTGCCAAGGGAAAATGCTTTTAAAGTATACTTCACCTAGCCACTGAGCAATTTGTGCTTTCCTACCTAAGTCATCCCCCAAACAAATAAATTGAGACAAATTAATTATTCTAAGCATGAAAAATTAGCCTTAATACTGTGTAATTCTAACTCGGTAATGAATTGGTAAAAGGAATTAAATTATTCTTGCACATAATTGCATTAATTCAATGCAATTACATAGCAAAGTTGACAGTTTTCACTTCATTTATTGTCCTTTAAAAAGAGTGTGTGTGTTTCTCTAATTCTTTGGAGGTCATGAAGAAGAGAAATACTTGGAAATGGAGACTACTTGCTAACATATATTTGGAAGAAGGTGCTGCAAGTTCAGCAAATGTTTTGAACCCTTTGATCTGAGTCTACTTTTCTGTCTTCTTGTTTGATCATGAGCCATGGACAGATGTACCTGCACTCCTTGCAGAAGACAGTGGCTGTCATCCAAATCAGGAGTGAACTCGAACTTTAGGTGTTGTTGCAAATAGTTGAAATAACAGGCATGGCTGGCAAAGCTGCTCTGGCCAGCTGGTACCATGTGGGGCACCCTTTAATCATGTTTTTACATTAAACAAACTGATTGTGTTGGCAAATGGAAAAAAAATAGTTCTCCGAATGCCAGAAAGCTTGGTGTAATTTTTCCAGGTTCCTGGGTAGAACCTCTCTGCAGTGTTTCAGTGGCAGCTCCTTTACATTGGGTACCAGCCCCTACTGCTGCTGTTCAGTTCCCAGAAAGAGGTCAACACTTGGGACTGACTCTTTGAACTTGATTCTCACACCTGCTGTGGGGCTGGCACCAAAAGCAGCTGACATCTGCCCTGAAAATAACTAACTTTAGCACCTTTCCACCTTTCCTTCTTGGCCACTACTCAAGCTGCAGTTTTGCACTCCATCTTCAGCACCAGTAAAATGGTTTGTGAAGCTATCCTGTAATCCCAATTGCAGGAGTGATAGTAGGAATCTGCTGGACCCTTAACCCTGCAAATGCCTGCACAAGAAGAACCTGAAGATTTAGCTTGTAACTTTTGTGGAATACATCCGCCAGTGTTGTCCAGACATTAAAAGAACCAACCCAAGCCTTAGAAAAAGAAACTGAAAATTGACATAAACAAAATCAGTGCAGTGAAATCCCAGGATATGACCTACTGTCTAGATAACATGCAAGTCAGAAAGGAAATATCTAAACCTCAGGAAAAAATCTACATCTCCAAAATAACAAAATTAGATGTGTCCTGTCAGGGCTGTGCCACAAAAATATGCAACCATATTGAATGAAGTGAGCTAACTGCTGTTTTCTGTTCCACTCAAATGCCAGGAAAAACTTCCATTGGTCTCACTGATATCAAAGCAAGTAGGTTTAGGTGCCCAGGAAGTAGCTAAGGACAAGCTCACCCCCGAGAAAGAGCCTCTGAAGCCAATGATGTAATTTGGTGATTTGTCTTTAATGCATGGACATAGTGAAAAGCCTGTTTATGACTTTAACATCAGGCTCAGAGTTTTAAAGATCTGAGTCAAATTTTCTAGTTCTCAAGCCATTAAAATAATTATTTTAACATTTTCCTTCTGTTATTTCTCTTGCCCTTGGTGCACCAGTGAGAATGGCAGGGAACTGCAGAATGGGGAAAGTGGGCAGGCACAATGTCTTGTGCAATATAACAGCACAAGGAAGACAGCTCTTGTTCCTGTGCTATCTGAATGTACAAAGGGTTGAAAAGCCATAGCGTGACTGCTATTTCAGCATCCTTTAAAATGCAGATGGCATTATTTGGATGAGCTCTCTGTGTAAGAAATTTAGGACCTATCTTGGTACTCTTTCACTGGAAATCAGAGATAAGAAGGATTTAGTGAATTTACAAGCAGTTCAGAAAGATAGTTCTTGCTTATACTATGCCATAGTTTATAGTACTTCGACATTTTTTAATCTTTTAACTTAGCCTAGATTTGGATTAACTTCTCCTATGTATAATATATTTATAATATATTATATATATATACTATATATATATACTATAATATATAGTATAATGTGTTTATTCTCATGAAGAATTTAAATGCTAGGTGACATAAGTCTATTGGATGCTTACTGTACTTTACAGAATTAATCAATTTACTGTTTTTCTACAGTACTTTGGCTTGCAATTTGCTTAGGCAGTTTTGACTGCCTAGGTAATCTTGATGGATGTTTCTGCCCTGTGATAGTGGTGAAATGGCAAGAAATGTTATGTTTCAATGGGAAACACTGTTCTGTAGTCCTAGAATTGGAGAGAAACCTTTCCAAAGATACTTGGCAAAGTTGTAAAAAGCAAGGACTAACTGTGTTTCATTGCTAACTACACGGTATATTAAATAGATAATGCATCTTAGTGAAATGGAAAGAAAGCTGTGTTGTAAATTGTCTGTTTACTGGCAGCATTTGTTTAACCCATGTGCATTAGTGCTAATATGCCTTTTTTTCTGGTACTCAGTTCAATTAATTATCACTTCCATTTCTACTTCATCCAAAGGGAAAATACACTCAAAATACCTTGCAGGGGGGTAAGAGGACTTGGAATTAATTTGATTTAGGAAGTAATTTGTTCATTCCCTGTACTGAATCAGAAATGCTTTTCCCCCCTCTAATACGTAGGATTTTACATTTAGCATTAGATAAAGCTCTATATATTATTGACAGTCTTCAGTACCCAACTATAAAAGACACAATGAGGCTGCACACTTAGGTGAAGTCAAAATATCATGTAGGTGTGAGGATGCCCTTTAGTTTGATTTGGACTGCTACCTGCCAGAAAAAATAATCAAAGAAAATCTTTCCAACGTCTAAAGAACTAATTTTTAAATCTTTTCCATAAAATTATAGTAGCACATCACATTTGATAGGCTCAGCTCTAATAGGCACTGCCAATGCAAAGAGAGTATCCTAAGAACATACCTACTAAATTCAGTGTACTTTTCCTACTGGTTAAAATGGATAAAAATCCCAAAGCATGATAGAAATTTCCAACCTCCAAAACATCTTCACTGGGCATTGAAATGGAGTTAAAGAGATGACAGAGGTTTTGCAAGTGGCTGAGGATAAGGAATCATTCTAGATATCCTAGCCTAGATTCAGAAGAGTACAAGATCCTCTTGTACAATGTATGGCTTAACAGACTGGGGGAGAGGCAGGTGTTTCTAGGTCTTCATATGTCTAAAGACTTGGGATAGGCAGACAATGCTTTAAATGCAAAAATGTAGGCAGCCACTCACCTTTTAAGAGGTCCACACCTACTTCCAGTTTGTGCCACTGGAACTCACTTTCTACACACCTCTGAAATTCATTCGGACGATGCTCAGCCTCTTCAAGCACAAATAATCTTAAGAAAATGCACATCTGAGTACTTAATTGGAGATGCCTAAAAGTGACCTATTCAGGAGTCACTGTTTTGCTAGTTGTTCCTATAATATGACAGATCTACTTTAGTGCATTTCTGCCTTGGAAATATAGCTTGCCATTGTTTGTTTCTGTATCATTAAACCGCCTCTCCTCTCTGGTCTTCAAATAGAATACGAAGTGGCAAATCAAACTCAACACAAAGGAGCTCAGTCACCATGAGAGCACTGGCTTTCTGAAGGTGCTGATTATCTATCTCTGTCCCATGGAGACCAGTGACGTTAAAGCTAGCTTCTTTTGCTCGCATCCAGCTCTGCTTCACTGGGATAACTACCCTTTTCCTCTCAAACTGTTGAATGGGTTAATATAGTCGTGAAATTCTAGCAATTGCTCTTTACCCAGACTGAGCTTTAGACTCCATGTATTGCAAAAAGATCCAATCCTAAACCAACCAACCAAACCCCCAAACCCCAAACAAGATTTCTAGGCGTATGAGCTGTTCAAAAGTGCAACAGTTAAACAATAAAAGATGTTGCAGACCCTACTACACTTGCCTTTCTTGTATCTTTACACTGTTGTGAAAGCTGCAAATACCAAGTCTTGTGTTACATGTTATATACCTCCTAACCCAAATTCCCTGTTCTGAGCTCAATTTCACTTAGACTTTTGATTTGTTATAAACATGAAAAACTTATTACTAGGTTTGTTAAGAATATGTTTTGAGTTTTTATTAGGAGCTTTTATCTTGTGCATACCTATTACATTATAGCATTTTCCAGTTCCCGTGACAGATTTTCACCATTCACACCATCATGCTCTTTGAGAAAGGGTGTTTTTCCTTATTTTTTTCTAGTCTGTCTATCACCTACACATATCTCACCTTCCCATCTTTCAAAAACTGTTTTCCAGACTCTGGGTCTGTCATGTGTACTATGCACACAGTCACTGCTTTTGATTTTTGGTACTTTTCTGGTACTATTTAGCCATATCACTATGGGGTTCATTGTTTCCTGACCATTGTCTTGAACTGATGCAAGTTGTGGGATTGTCTCAGTGCACCTTCTGTATCAGAAATTTGAGTGTCACACACAAATTAAAGAAAGGGGTGAGACATGTAAACAAAGAGTACAGAAGGAAGGCTTGCACTTAGTGATTTGGCAGTGACTTTTCAGAGCACTGCAAATGACTATCTGAACTCTGGTGCTGATTATAATGATCACCTTCTAAGATTACCTCAGTTAAAAAAAAGGCTAATATTGTAAAAAATTTTATCAGCAGAATAAGGTAAAGATTTGACCTCTCAATTTTGGGAACCTGAGTTCCTGGTAAGACCTAAACCAGGATTACTTTCTGCCTATGCTGCAGTGGCCCCTGCACTCATTTTGTACTCTAGGCAGCCCCTGCAGGAGTGAGGAGTAAAAGGCTGCTCCCAGGAGTGGGTGACTAAGGGGCAAGGCCAGGAAAGCACCACCTACACTGTTCTTCTTGGCTGTATGCAGAGGGAAAAGAGCAGCCTAGATGTTTATGGCCCACAACTCTTTTGTGTTGCTTCTGACTCAGCCGCTTATCGGCCACCAGGGAAAAAATCACTGCAATTTTCTTTCAGATATAGGTTATTCTTCTTTCTGTCAGTGGCATCACACCAGGATAAAAAGAATCTTCAGGCAATCGATATTTTTCTGTGTGTTTGAAATACAGGATCATAATAATGATGAGATAATAAGTGGCTGCTGCTGACGTGGTGGAGGGCTCTTTCTGGTTATACCTTAGACCCCAAAAAAATAGATGAAGAACAAAATGGGAGCACAAGTTCTTGTTAGGAATTTGATTTTTCTGCAAGTTGGTGATTACTATATCTGTTTGTTTTAGAAAAGGGTGAGAAGTTTTGCTGACCAACTTAAGTCAGGAAGAACTTATTTACTGACTCCAGCGAAGTCAGCATCAGGACCTCTGTGGGCATCTACACCATGCAGTGTGAGCCAGACTGTACTCAGTACTCCTCCTCCTAAATTACATGATATCATAGCTGATTTGGCCACAGAGTATTAAAGGTATTTCTGACATTGCTTCCTATGGCTTCAGTCCAGTTTCTTCACCCATGCAACCTTCTTGCTCTGACACATACACTTTCAGACTGAAGCTCATCACTACAACAATCCCTAACACTCTCAACAGCTCTATCTTTCTAAAATGAAAATGTTCTTAATTCATCTGAGTTATAAAGTGTCCTGCAACAGACTCTGTTTGTCTAATTTTTAGCCTTTCATATTTACATAGCAGGAACACATAGTTTCCAAGGAAAATTAGTAATGCTCTAATTCAGTGACAGCAACAGAGAGAGGCCATAAAGCATCTGAAAGATCTTTACAGCACTGGAAAGAAAATCATTTTGCACAATAATCTTTAAGCTGTGTTTCTGCAAACAGATGGAAAAGATGTATAAACACCCTGGCTACTTGAGAAATGAGGGATACAGCACCTTAACTATATTAAGGAGTCATTTAATATTAATCTCTTTTTTAAAAGGCACTTGAAGAGTGACTGCTGTATGCTCTGACAAAAATAAACACAGATCTCACTGTGCTCCTCACCAGTTACGTAAATTATGTAGCAGCAGTTATGTTAAAGGTTTGAGGTACATCGGCATTAACGAATGCACAGTGGAGTTTTATACTAATTAATTTGTCTTGTCAGATTGTGACAAAGTACTTTCCAATAAAAGTTGCCAAGTCACAACCCCTGATGAGCAACCAGACAGCAATTAATAAGATGCTTCAATGATTTTAGTGTAGTTACTCATTTGCAACTTCAGCGTAAAACCCTGGAGTATCAGAATACACCAGCCAAAGCTGAAGAGAAATGGACTTAAAACCAATGACGGATACCTGAACAATACTTAAATTAAAATAATAATAAAATCTTGCATAAAAAAGGGTAGAAAATTTTGTAAAATACTTTTCTTTTCAAGCTGTGACTATCTTGGTGTAAGGAAGAAATAAAACAATAGATCCAGCAAATGGATTTGGAACTCCAAACAATGAGGATAAAAAAAAAGAAATGTACCTTTCTTTACTGCCTACTTCATCACCTGTTTCTTTTAGCTGGTGGTACCAAGAAATCACAAGTGTTATTTCCCAGAGCTCTTTCATATAGATGTAAAATATTTTCTGTTTCATTATTTTCCTTCCAGAACTTCTGATCTGGAAAACTGATGGTATTCATCTCGTGCTTTTATCTGGAAGGATATTTTTGGAGGATCAAACGTGATTATTCTGAAGTTCAAATTCCGAATTATGCAAATTTGCCTTCATTTTCATTTCCTTATCCCATTCTCCACTATTCATACTATTTTCCTACATACAGCTTTTCCTCTTCTGTGTACGATGCCTTTTTTTCCCCTAAAGAAAATTTGCAGCTTATTTTGTAGGGGAGCACAGAAGATATGCCTCCTACCAGCTTCTGGCACAGACCACAAAGAAGTGATTTGCACAAGCTGCTGCTGACCTTGTACATCCAAGTAACACACAGTTCAGTAACCATAGGGAGCTCATCATAATGCTGGCACATAAATAAGTACGTTAAATTTAAAGGTTGATAAGATGTCAAAACCTATACTAAGATATGAGCCCCCAAGGCTGCCTGCACTGATGCAGTTCAGCATTGGCCTGATATTCTACAGTATCCTATGGGTAATAAAAAGACAAAGAGTAAAGCAGGATATTATCACAAATACTTTGAGCACAAATCACTAAGACTAATGAGACTAATTATCCTGCATCATCTACATTTTATTTGATGACAGGTAGAAGGAAGCTGAAGTTGAAAATAAACTTATTTTTTTACCCTTCTAATTAAAACATATCCCCAGAGACAATTACATGTACTGTGTCAGAGTAACAGCATTAACTCAAACCAGAGTCATCTTAGTCTTTACAGCCCTTCCACTGTGCTGTTACTGATGTCAACTCAGCTGTTTTCAGGACGCCATGAAAGCTTCTTGTCCTCCAAAAAATCAGAAAGAGCTTCCCAGGGATATTATTATTCAAGAAAGCCCTTGTGAATGTGCTCAGCTTTTAGTCACCTTTGGGTTTAAAAGTGGGCTACAAATACAGAAAATGCTAAAGGTAGGGAAGTGGGGAAACTATGTTTTCCTTACATGAGACCTAAAAAGATGGAGTGGGGAAAAATTTCAGGTTGTGTGACTAAAAGATAGGTTATGTCCAGATCTTCCTGGAAGATGACACGTGGTTATGATAAGGTGTCTGCAGCTCTGTGCCAGATCTCATTCTCTGACTGGGCCCATGTTTTTCACGAGCTCTGAGTTGGATGTGGCTGTCATGTAAGTGGCTGTGAAATACACTGACAGGCTACACCTCTACAGCTTGGCACCTCTAAAATGTGTGCAGCAAGATTGTGGCTACGTGGCTGGTAAGATGCTACCATGGTTCATCTGCATCGTGTTGTGCTGCCTCTTGTGGGCTCAGAGCATTTCAAAAGGGGCAGGCTCTGGAGAGAACTCCCACACTGCTTGCCATGAGAGTGCCCACAACATGAATAAGTATATGAAAAAGAGCATTTAAAAGTGTGAACATTCAAATTATTATACTTTTTGAGTGATATCTGAGTGACTTCTTTGTTATGGATCAACGGCATCTGTCCAGTGAGCTTCAACACATGAGGCTTTGTTCTGACAGGACTTTTGCATATTTATGTAGTATAAAGATAGATACTTATGCATTGGTCATACTTTTCTGCTTGTTTTAACGTCAGATTTTATAATGAGATAGTGCTGTGGTCTCCTTTCAAAGAAATATCTATACGTGTTTATCATACACAGCTGACATCTCCAGAAAGGATTAATTGCAACTGATTTTCTACTCCTGAATTAATACTTTAAAAGCAGCGGATGCCTCTGATTGCTGTTACCATCTGACAAACTTACAGGCACACTGTGTCCATAATTTGTTTGTGACTTAAAGTAGCCGGAGGCTTTCTCTATGCCACAAACGCAGCAACAGTGCATAGATGTGGGTGTACTAAAGGAGAATAGGATAAAAAAAAAATCTAGGAGGGTTCAGATGCCCATTCTTGTTTTCTTCCTCTGTTAAGACATCTCAGCTCATGTGTAATTATTATCAGCAGTATTGTGGACACAGTCTGCTTTGAAAAGTGTTCTGAATTTCCTTCCAGTTTTTTTGACACATGACCATTTTGTTAGCCAGACAGCAGGCTCTATGTTTTGCTGCTACTTGGTAAATAGCTCAGAGCATCAAAGCTCTGGGCACAGAGCATCCCTGACAGTTTCAGATGGTTCACAATGTTTCCCACTCTGGCTGGTGACCCAGCCCCGGACTTGGCCTGGGCAGCAGCCCCCTTGATGGGTCCTAAAAGCCAGTGCTGGGTGAGAGTAAATGTTGCAATGGCTCTGTGCATACATGGTGGGAAGTTCGCCTCCTGTGGGTTGCTCAGCTCTTGCACGGTGGCCCTGGATGGGCATGGTGCCATGGAGCTCTCAGCATCCGGGGAGGAGTGTACTTCCTCCTCTTTCCAAGGTCATTGAGAGAGGGGAGAGACACTAGACTCACAAAATTACCTAATATATTTTAACTCCCTTTTGTTCCTAGCCACCTTATTTTTCAGTCACGCCTCCAAATAGACTGGATGATGATGCCTAGCATGCCAAAGGAAATGACCAGTAGCAAGCAAATAATCATTTAAAGGCTGCATCAAAAGAAAATAGAAATGCGTTAACATCATTATTAGAAAAAAAATCAGGTTTTCTTTCCCATAGCTACTGCTAGCGTCTATTTTACTCATGAGACATAGTCCACTACTCTACAGCGGCTGATACTGCTTATCTCCAAGATGCCAGAGGCTGTCAGTTATTTTCCAGTCTGAGTTATGTAGAACAGTATGTTATGGCACCAAAAATAATCTGAAAACTTCCACTCATCAACAAAACACTTCAGACATTGCTTAAGCTGCCAGAGACTGGCAAATGTTTTATCAAGTTATTTCTTTTTCAGGCAAGAGCAAGCCTATGAAATGAAAGGCAAAATTGAGTTTGTTCAAAGCATTATCCAAGCCAAGGAATCTAACACACAGAGCTGTTCTACATAACAGTTTTAGATCTTTGCTCCTTTGAGAAAAGAGATATATACTAATCACATTTCAAATCTTTCTGTTGGGCAAAACTTACAGACTTCTATTAGCAAAAAGAACCAAGTAATGACTGTGGAAATAGGAGTAATTTATAAATAAGTTGCATGGACCGTCAGATAAAGGGGAGAAAAAGCTGCTGTTATGCTCTGATCAGGTATCAGAATAAAAGGGCTTTGTGTGCTGAAACGCACCCAAATGCCCAAAGCTATCACACCAGTTGAATTTCATGGATGTGCAAAGTCTGCATTTCCCTGACAGAATTTCACAGCAAAGAGATCTTATACTATAAGGTGCAATGTTGTCTTGGTCACAGACTTCAGAAAAGGATTGTTGGAGGTTCAGGTTTTTGTATAAAATGTTCAAGATAGAGCGGTGGATTCCAAAGCAAACCTTCACATTGGAGAGCAGCTCTTGTACCTTCAACCAAGACCTCAGACAAAATCAATCTCAAACACGTCTTTGTTTCTTTTTTCTTCTACTTGTCTTTTTTTTCTTTTTTTTCTCAACTGTCCTGTTGCTACCAATGCATATTCTTTTCACTTCGATAACCTCCACCAGAACAGGTGCAAGATAGGATAATGCAGTTACCCAGCATAGACTGGCTCTAAACTTTTGTTCCTGCTAAGCTGACCTTGCTGTCTCACTCAGCCCAGCTTCTCCAAGGGGCTTCTGTGAGTCCTTCTGGAGGGGATGGAAGGCTGTCATAGCCTTCCATGAGAAGTACTGCAAGAGGCTCTTAAAAATGAGTGTTTCAGTGGTGAGTGAAAATATGCTTGAGGAAGTTCTAGTGATATTCTTAGTTCATTTACCAAAGCAACTGTAACACGTATTGTGGAATTGGGGAAAAAAAATGGCAAATGATGTATCCCTTGTTGTTTATCTGCTTTCAGGGCATTTTAGAGACATTAAGATTCAGTATAAAAAGTGCTTTGTGGACTTTCAGTCTTTAATGACTCTTGTTTTAGTAGATATTCCATCAGAAAACGTACATAAGATATTTCTCACTTCTTGTTTGTAAGGCGTGTCACTAAGGCACATTTCTTATGTATTTTCTCTTCTCCAAGATTCCAACAGAATAACTTTCTCAGTTTGCTCACAGCATGCTGATAGCACTTACACTGGCCCTCAGACAGCAATTTTTCACAAATACATTAACTTTAGATCAATGCAAGTTTATGGCCTTATTTTCTCTGCAGCAGATCTTTCATTTTGCTTATACAGAAGGATGCCCCTGTAGATGGGCTGTGAGTTTGGATGTCAGTAGGGTTGGTTGGCCCATTCTTCTTGTCCAGTCCTCAAGCAAGGGTTGTTTCCACGCTACCCAACTCTACAGACATCTAACCAGCTGGTTTATTCCCATCTTAGCTGGTTATGTGATATTGTGACAACACACCTGATTTCCCTATGGTACAAATCCCTTCTGAAGCCTCACAAGTAGAGATCTCCTGAGATCCCTATCAGTCAAATTTTTGTCCCTCTGTGACTGCTCTTCCCAGGCTGTAACCCCTGCAGCATTCTGTTCCTGCCCTGTTCTCTGGGTGAGGATTCCCCAGTTTGTAGCAACCCTGTCTCTGGATGGAGGCCTTTAATATCAATCCACTAGTTCTGCACAGGCAGCAGAGGCTCCATGCTCATGAAATCAGATAGGTTTGCAGGGCTCTCTGGGTGTCCTCTGGTCCGCTGTTCAGCTCCAGTTGGGACTATCCCCAGTGTTGGACTGGACTTTATCTCATGTTATATAGATTGTCATACATGAGAAAAGCATACATTGGTTATATTTTGAGTAATACTAGATGGACATGATGAGCACTCCTCACCCAGCTGATGACACCTACTTCTGGTTGAGCTGGCACTGCTGCTGGCAGGAGCAGTTCTGGTT
Organism: Cephalopterus ornatus; assembly: GCA_013396775.1. Taxonomy (NCBI): domain Eukaryota; kingdom Metazoa; phylum Chordata; class Aves; order Passeriformes; family Cotingidae; genus Cephalopterus; species Cephalopterus ornatus. The sequence continues at coordinate 175,807 of VZRE01011979.1, forward strand.
TGAAAGGGATGCATAAGTGCCAGTTAGTGCCAGTGGGTTTGAAACTATTATGAGAGTGAAATCCAGAAGCAGTGGGTCTCACTGGGTGTGAGATGAGACACACCTGGCTTAGCATCAAGTACTGTTGCCTTTGTGAGTTGTTGGACCAAGCAGTGTCCCTTGGCAAGAGCAGATGACCAAAGCAAGATCTCCACTACTTTTGGCACTCAGCAGGTATCATCTGGCTCTGTCCACAAGAGCATGGACCAACACTTCCATCTGAGTCGTTCCTTGGCAGGTTACCAGGGATGCAGCCTGAAAACTGACCATCTCTTCCCTAGTGCTCTGCTTACTTCTTCATCAAACCTGATAACCTCTTGTCCACCACCAGCCCTCTGATGTAGTGCTCCTCTCTCCCTTAGTAACATGCTGCTCAGGCTCTGCAGTTCTCCCTGTCCCCTGTGCCCCAGGGCTCCCCTGGTCAGCCCATCAGGCCAGGTCACCCTGCTGTTCTTTGCACCTGACTATAGAGATTGGGGCAAGGCCATGGCACATCAACAGCTGCTTTGCCAAACTCCAATACTATCCTTCTTTAATTTTCACCTGTCCAAGTTGGTAGAGAGGTATTTTTAAAAAATAGAAAGCTACTGAGAAAGAAACATAACAGTGATGATGTTGATGCCTTAGAGTTTCTAGGACTTTTAGCTTTTTGGTTTTTTTCTCCCAGATCTTTAGACAACAAGATAATAAAATATTTTGCATAAAGCCAAATTTAAACCTATAACTACAGGTTAGGTAAGCAGCTCTGGAAGGCCTGACTAGGAGAGTTTGTGGAGAAAGAGGAATGATGCATCTTGCTCACTGGCTGTCTTGATGTGGGTCTGAGGCAGTATATGCTTTCTTGTTTTCTATTTTTTTGGTGCATCTCTGAAACAGCTAACTCCTGATGCTTGTGCTCCTGCTCTGCACATCCTCTCTGTCAGACAGCTGCCTTTCTCAGTGCCCTCTTCATAAACCCAGAATAAAATTTAATTTGTCATTTGTCAGTCACATTTGAGATTTTAGTGTGAAGCCCACATCACTTCTGCAGTAATATTTTACTACTTTCTAGAAATAAAACCTGGTTGCATTCAGATAGCTGCCTGGGCAAGTTAAAACTTGGTGATGTAGCACGTCTAGTGAACCCACCCTTTAGTACACCTGTATATTTTACGGAAATGTGCAGAAATATCCCTTCCCTTCTTGATTGACACTTCTGCTTTTGTTTTGGCTGCTGAAGTGTTCCTGTGATGAAAGATCTGCTCTGTGCCATAGCAGTCCATTGATGTTTTGGCTCCATCTCACCCCGAAAACTAGGATGTTTACTGAGAGGGGCAAAATTGACATCTTCAGTCAAAACTGAAAGTAGTAATTTTATCTCAGAGTGGGAAAACTGAGCTTTTCTGAAAAGTAGGAATGTGTTAAAAGCACAACTGAACCTAGTAAGTCTGCAAATATCGTTTGGATTTCTGCAGCTTTACAGAGTTCTGAAGACAATGTTTTTTAGTGAAAAATTCATCACTGTTTATGTAGGAAACAGTTTTAATCTTTTTACTCTTGATTTTTTTTAAAAAAGCATTTCTTTAAAACCTGAAAAATTCTACCAAATTCCCTTTGCATAATTCATAGTGTAGACTATGCCAGTTTTAATAAAGCCAGGATGCTAGATGAGCCAAACCACAGAGCCTTTATATGACTCCTGCTGTTTATTGATACTGTTCAGTTCCAGTAAACTCCAGCCTATTCCTGTAGTGTAAAGTTATGAGTCAGGTCTTCGATCAACATACCCCTAATGCATGCTAGCAAGATGTATGTTAACACATTGCAACAAATCCTACCTATTTGAAAGCAGAAGTCTTTGGGAATGTGCTGTAAAGTACCATAAAATAATCATGAAATGCAATTGGGAGAGCTGTATCCAGCATTAGTCTCAGTGCTGGGTTTGTCTTTAGGCTGTCCAGAGGTTCAGCTGCTTCAGTCCTGTGTACGGTCACTGCAAAATATCCACATATCCCATGACTGTGCAACGAGGTTTCAAACAGATGTTGCTGAGATGGAGAAATATCTTGAAATGATCCACTCCTCAGAGTTTGCTCCTTCTGCTGAAAGCCACCTCTTCTACCTGTTCCAGCCCACCCGGTCTCACTCTTTACACTGAGCTTTTTTGTCTGTACTGGCAAGGAAGACTTTCCTTATTAGCTGCTGGGTTTTTGAGTCAGCTTTTGTCCTCTGACCTTGGATTATGGACCGACATAGTTGCAGTGGATGGCAACGGCTTGCTCACAGCTGTGTAAATCAGGTTGAGAGGCTTAGGACTTTACACTGTATAAATGAGAGAAAGCTGAGATGGAGAAACACATTACACAGTGTTCTCATGAACAAACTTTTTGCCCTAGGACCTGTTTTACTGTAGAGTGTGATTGAAGAGTTTAATCACCTCAGAAGGAGAGAAGCCTGTCTTTATTATTCTTTATCAAGAATAAGCCTTACAGGGAAAAAAAGGGGGGAAACAACACAATAGGAAGACTTATACACCTTAGGAATAGCTTATCAGAAGTGCAAATGGAAACAGTGCATTGCATGCGTGAAGAAGCAGCAAAGAAATCTATCACAAGGCCTGTAGCCAAGTCATAGCAGGAAATAAGCATCTATAGGGATGACATCTTGTTTCTCTGCTCCCAGGTCTTGCAGTGTTTTGTTCTTGTGGGAATTATGCAATTTATTTAAACAATTAATATTCAATAAGTGTCCACTCCTTTGCAAAAAAAAAAAAATAGAATAAGTAGGCAAAATATTTCTGAAAGCAGCTAAAATATTCCCTGAATTAAAAAAGATAATATAGTCATAATATTCACAGTCAGCAGTTGGTCTGGCTGATGAGTAAGGAGCATTTAAGCATACACAAATCAGTTCAAATAATTCCAAGATTTACCAGAATTTTGCTCTAACACAAAAGGTTCAGTGAGCCTCAGTCTGTGCAGGTGATGTGGATCCTTATATATCCTTATGGAACTACAAATGATAATAAAGCTATAAATCCATGCTTACCTCTAGCTGTGTGTGGATGCTTGTGGAACAGCTAGTCTTAGTTCAGTGGAAAATGAAGATCTTTCTTAGTCATCAGAAAGCATCAGCTTGGTTCAATTGTTGTATCCAGGGCTAAATTTTGACATTCAAATACCTGGAACTCTGACACATACTCTTTAACTAGAGGTCCACACAGGGGAGATCCTCTCAAAGTCTTTAATGAAAAAACTTCTCCTTCTTTGCTTTCTAAGAAGTTGTTAAGGGTCTGGGATGTTTTGACTAAACTTTCTGAAGTGCTCTGGCTCCCTTGCAGCTGGCTTCTGATAAATGGAAGCCTTTTTCCTGGTTACAAATCATACCAAATTTAATGCGTGTAATCATACCAAGTTTAATGAATGTAATGAGCTTTTTGCTCTCAAATTACTTATTGATTCTCCTAGACAACAGAAAAATTTGTTAGTGAAATAGAAGTACACAGACATTCAATTGGTCAAGGGATGCTAACTCATGTGCTTTATATAAATTATACAAAACTTGTCATTTTTATGTAATTTGGACTCGGTATCAAGTTGGCTCTCCATGATGGCTTTCTCAGTAAGACAACTGTTTTCTTGAGAAAATGAAGTGATTCTTGGGACATTCAAGTGATTTACTGAGTGTTTTATGGTCATGGTATTGTTTTTCTTATTCAGTTTCTCAAGAAGTTGGGAATAAAATGTTCTTGGTCCACAGAGCTTCTGCAGCATGGATAGGAAGCAGCTTGTGCTCACTCAGAGATCGTAGTGATCAGCAATGGAGAGAAGCCGACTCATCTGACGAAATGGGGGAAGAGAAAGGGAGAACCTTCTTCTAAAAGCAGCACTTGGGAAGAGGGAAGAGCTTGATTAGCATGTGCCACAACCACCCATTTGGTCTGTTAACACTCTCCATTTTTCCTACAATTTGGCTAAAAAGCTGCATATTGTCACTGACAGTGGGGTGAGCGCAAGGGCAGGCTCTCTGCTGTCAGCTCTGCTCGTGTGGAGGAGTGAAGCCTAGCAAGGCCTTGTAGATCTTGGGAGGCGGAGAGTGCCGGTGGTCATTTGGTGCAACTCTGCTATCTCAAGGAGAGTAGTAACTTTCTTTTGCTAGTTCTTTATTGGTTGCTCCCGGGTTTTGGTTGTGCATATCTGTTTTGGGTTTTCCCTTTCCATTCTCCCTTCGGGGGGGAGATGTTCGGGGTCCCTTCTTCTCTGTACATAGTATCCTAATTGTATATAAGTATAAATACACAGATATATACTTATATAGCTTTGGTTTGGTCATTTTGGTGTTTTCGGTAGCTTTTCCCTTCTCCCTTTCCCTTGTGTTCATAGAGGGGGTGGGGAGAGGAGAGGCCGCAAACTGTAAGGTTTGAGCATTCGGCGGGAAAGCCGGATCCAAACCATTACACCCATTCAGAGAACTGGGACTGGTACTATTCAGATACATGTAATCAGTAACAACCCACAAAGAGGAGGTTTCTGAAGCAAGTGTCTTGGGAATAGGCCATTAACTGAAAAACTGTTCTAAATTTTTACTTGCTCTTCAGGACAACAATTTTTCTGACAAACCAAGATCCATTTACGGCTGATTCACAAAAGGAAGATTAGAATCATCAGACCATGTATTTAAAATGAATAGTCTAGCATGGTCCTGGCTGAAAATGTGTCTCTACTAAATAAGTTTATACAAAAGATTAATGCAGGATGACTCTCATATGTATAGCTCAGCAGGTTCATGATTATTTTCGGGATAATGGCTTTCATTTCCGTGTTAGACAGCCTGAAAATTCACAAGCCTCTTTCAGCTCCTGATTTCTTTTTTCAAGATCATTGAGTGCTGAGGAATGTATTACCATTTCTCAGATTGAAGTTGGATCTCTCATGGCCTGTTGTATTTCAGTCACATGAACGTTCACTGTACTTTCATATTTTATCACCACAGGTAAAGTAATATAATTCCATAATTTTGCATTTTTATTTAATTCCCAATTTCATGTTGCATAGTAGCAGTTCCTCTATTTGCCAGCAGGCTGACAGCTCTGGCTGTTCCAGGAAAGCAGCTCTGTCACTGTGCTCCACCACAGAAATTAATATATTTACACTATAAGTGACTCATAGTTTTAGACCTCAGAATTTCATGGAATAATTTTAGACTTTGGGCCAGAAATGTTTTAATTAGGCTTATTTTATTTTTTAAACATAGCTGAAGGCCAGAAGTTTCTCTTCTCCTCTCTCTTGTGAGTCAATCCCTGGGAGCCTTTTCCTCCCAGAAGATAAGGACAGTGAGAGAGACACCTCCTTCATCTCCCCCCTTTCCTAGGCAAGAATAGAAAATATGTGCCAGTGGTGGCATCCTGCTGTGGGGCCGTGCATAACCTAGAGCCTAACTTGGTTCCCTCCAGGGCTTAATTAAACACTTTCTGTTGGCTGACATTTCCCCTCCTTTTGTTATTAGTGTCCTCTCAGTCACTTTGTGACTCCTGGGGGTACACTTATATCCAAATCAAAGTGAATTTGGAACACAGCATTTATGTGTTATCAAATGCCTTGCCATAATTTAAGTTTCACACTCCCCACTTTTTTGCTACCTATGAATTTTTTTTTTTAATTCATCCAGAAAGCAATCATAGCAGTGTGACAAGCAGTATCATGGGCTACTCATCACTCACAGTTTCATTATCTAGTGAAGGTCTAGTGATTTTTTGTTGTCACATTTATTCTAATCATTTACAAGAAACATAAGTTTAGAGTTGATCATGAGTCTCAATTAGACCCAGTCTTTATAGTATGTGAAAACATTGCTGTCATTCACTGTTTGCAATAGCAGTGATAAGGTTAATTGGAAGAGAACTCTTCACTGATAATTTTCTGTCACCTCCAAAGTAAATATTGAAATACATTTCTCTTTGTTTGGTCTTGACTTTTGTGTTCTCAGTGTTTGATCATGGCAGGAAAATAAACACATATGTCATTAATATTTCACCAAGAAGGTCAACTCAAACAAATCAAAAACCAGTTTCCAGTTGGGAGTGAAAGGATACCTGGATCTCTTAATAAACTGTATTTAGGTTTCTTTTGATTGTAATAGATCCCATTTGGCCCTGAGAGGAAGAGGCAAGGCAGTCAGAATAGCATTTGGATCCTCAGAAGTTCTAGAGAGATTTATGATCATGAAGATTTATGATCCCCAAGGTGGGGAGGCTTGTAGATGGACTTGTATGTGAGCCGTTGAGGACCAAAGAGATGGAAAAAATTGAGGTATGTGAGTAGCTGGGGTCTTTTTTTTTTTTCTTTTTTTTCTGACAACCCCACAATACAGAGCTGGTTATGCAGAAAGAAGGAATCCAATAAGAAAACTCTGTGAGCGAAGTCTTCTCTGAACTACCCTTCCCACAGGGTCACAAAGACTTGTGCACTTCCAATGACTTGAAATTCTTCACACTAGAATGATCTGGTGGCTGACTGGGCTGAAGAGGACTGGCATGGTGATTTTCCCTGGGATATAGAGGAAGCTACTGAGTGGGTTCACTAATTTTCTTTGAAGAAGGACATGGGATCAATGGATCTGGGGATTTCAAGGACAGCTTTTTACTGAGATAGCTCTGACTGCAGAAGATTCAGCCTCTTGAAAACCTTTAGCATTATTCCTCCAGGGGCTGATGAGAGGCAGAACAGATTGACTCCCCTCCCACCTTCTTATGGCTAGAGGTGGGCAGGTGTGACTCACTGCGTTACTACATGGTTTATTTGCTTTTTAATGGACTCATGACTTCTTTTCAAATAAAAAATAAATCCTGTAAGACTTGTGTCGACATGGTCTCTACAGCCTGCTCAATTTTTTCCATTTCCAATGAAACATCATACCATGTGCACACTTTTCTACTCTCCCTCCCAAACCACTCTGCCCCTCCAGTCATACGGCCTTCCTTAAAATCATCCATTTCCCTCTAGATAAGAAGCATGTGACATGTGGTCCATCAGGTCTGCTTCTCTGAGAGCTCCTTCCATCCAGTACAGATGTCTTCAACTTCACTTTCCAGCCCAAACAGAGGGACTGGTGTACCAGCTGCAGACCGATTTTGGATTTGTTTCCACAACAGTTTTTATGGGTGCTGGCTTCCTACTGCAAGCTCTGAAGCTTTTACCCCCTACTTTGCTGTGCCTGTGGCTCCAGTTTCACCACTAAAGTGTCTGTGTCTGTCCTTTGGTTTGCATCTGACTTTTGACAACTAAGGGCTCCTTTTGCTTCAGACTGAAGGTTTCTCCTGTGTCAGTGTAGCTCTGCCTGTATGGAGTCCCTCTGAGCCAGCACCACTGCCTGTTTGCATTCCGTCCTGTGCACCCTTGGTGCAGACACCCTAGTGTCTGATGGCTTTCATTAATCTTTTTTCAAATGCTGGGAATTGCTTCATCGTGTGATGTTTCCTTCAGTGTGTGCATGGTACTCTGAGGACTAGAGCACCAAACTCTATATATGCCCCTCTGCCATGAGTCTCTTAAATAATTAACTTTTTTTCATCTCTGTATGATCATGAGGATATTTGCTGCTTAGGCATCTTTTGCATGGTCATGCTGGTGTGTCACAGGTGAGCTCTGGGTCATCTCTTCAGGGAAGGATATTCAGCCCCTATCGAGCCTCTGAATGAAGGAGTCTTGTTTTCCACTTTGTCCTCTGATTAAAAGCATTTCTCACATATTTTCCCTGTTACACAGAAGTCAGTACTTCAGCTCTGCACTACAGTTACAGTCGGCCTCTCAATGCAATTTATCCAGCACTTTATTGTCCCCTGTTGTCACATACTTGACTATTTTCCTCTTTTGCTGGCAGTCACTGCTTGTGGATGCAGAGCAAAAAACCTGCTTTGCCTTCACTTCCTGCAGCCGCTCTCTGGTTTCCAGTCTCAGCTGTAAGGGCTGCTCTGGATCCCCACTCAGCAGGCTCTTGACATTTTTTCAGCGATGGGTTAGGGATGGGCTTTGCCAGGGACCTGCCTCTGCTGCTGCCTGCTTTCCAGATTGCTCTGCTCTGGATTACATGTCTCTGCACAGCACTGGCTCTTCTCTGTGCCAATATCTGCATTTGGCAACAGAAGTGTTGCTGCTGGAGGGGGACTGTGAAACTTGTGCCTATAATCCCAGGCATTCCATGCTTCCAGCCTCCCCTTCACAGAAAAGGTCTGAGAGGATACATCCAAGAGATGTTGTTCTCAGAGGCCTTCAAGCTATCTAAGCGCTGCCAAATGGGTGATCTCAGATGAAGGATGTCTTGACTTGTCACCAGCTTCTGTGGTACTTCTATGAACACTGGCTGTGACACTGCTTGAGAATCTGCCTCTTCTCACCTTGCCTAAACTTCTGGATAGATGGCTTCACAATAGTTGCTGATCTTACAAAGTTTTCCCAAACTAGGAAATATATATGCAGTAATATTTCCTCTAAATGTGAAACACTATGACTGAGAAATAAAATCACAGAATAAGAAAGTAATATGCAGGACACCTAATAAAGTCAGAGTTGAAAACAGTTGCTGGTTCTTCTTGCTGAACTTACTGCCTCAAAGATTTCAAAAGGGCTGAGATTAGAAAGCATTGATTCAATACAAGCAGGCAGCAGATGTGGTACATGTGGAAAAGAGTAGGAGAATACAAATGAAATGACATTCGCTCCTATGCTTCAGGGATGAGGTGAATTCCAAAAAGCAGTACTTGTCTTCTGCATACTCTGAACGTGCATCTTCTTTACAACTTGGTTTTGACTGCTAGGAAAGGAATAATTCTCATCGTCTACAAAGCACAGAACATGTGCATTGATAAGGAGACAAATTAACAGAGCAACCACAAGGCAGAATTTGAGCAGTAAGGATCTTTCTTTCATCCCCTCTCCTTTCTGTGAGCCTGTAGACATGTGAATGCATACAGACACATACATATGCACACTTCCAAGTTGTATGGGAGAAGTTCAGTTTTTCAGTTAAAAAAAATCAGCCCTTCTGTCCACAGCCATTTCATAATTATTCAATCCATTCTTTCTAGGACTTGAATTGTATTTCTCAACTCTTTAGTATTTTAATTCTCACTTGCCCCCCTTTTTTCTGACATTCATCTCTCTGTTAAACTTCGTCATCATTCTAAAAGCTTTCCTCTTTGCTCTGCAGAAGGAATGCCTACGAGGTCCTTCTAGCTTTTCCCTCCTGTTGTATGTGTTTTTCTCTCCCTTTTTTCTCTTGGAGGTCAGCAACAAAACATGAACCCAAAGTCGGCTTTGGTTTTGTAAAAGGATTTCCCAGTTCCAGAAAATGGCAAAACCCAATCCATCATAACTGCAGTACTTGAATTAATCTTTCCTTACAGTGGGGCATTCTTGGTAAGTCTTCAGTCTTGGTGTGTGTGATCCACCTCTACAACATGTAGTTTCAAAAACTGTGCAATTCTAAATTACATTCACTTGCATCAGACAGGATGGAAATCATAAAACGGATTGTCAACATGGAAGGTACTGAAGTGTATAAGAGTTCTGACTTCATGGGAAACTCTGTAAAGATTTCTGTTAAGGATAGGCCATAATCGAAATTTTGGAAATAGGGAATTTAAAAGGCTCATGTAATTGGGAGCAAGTGGAAATGCAGTTAAGAAAGAAAACAAATCTGGAAAAGAAACAGCAAAAGTGCTACTTACATATATATATATGTATGATGAACTTGAGCACCAAATAACATCTAATTTATGAGAAATAATGTCTGATTATTGCAGTGCCCTGGAGAACTTTCCCTGAATTTTGGATTAGTAATATTCACATAATCTATGAATTATGAATCTGCCATTAAGAATTAAGGCATTAAGTGTACAGTCTTACTCCCACTAACTTCCACTCAGTTGCCCAGCACAAAATATTCCTGTGCCCAGCACAGGAGTCAGATGTGATTCATTTACTTAGTAACTCTCCAGCGGATCCCTCTCCCAAATTCTCCTGAGTCCAGATGTCTCCTGAGCCTGTGGTGTCACATTCTTCCATCTGACACATCTTTTGGCAAGGAACTCCACAAAGTATACTGCCAACTGCTCTGAGAACCACCACCATGGCATCTATTTTCACAGGTAATCTGTCATTTCACATGCCATTCACCTTGTCAGACCTTCACCTCCTGCCCTTCTGTCCTCATCTTTACTAAGACGAGGAAATTCTCACTATTAACTCACCTCATTGCCTAATTCCTCGTCCAAGTGCTTTATGGAACAGGTCATGGGTCACAGCAGAGGTCCTGCAGAAGTCATTTGTCAACCACCTTCCAGCATATGAACCAACCACTTATTTCTCTCCCTTCAATTTCAGAGAGATCTTTTGCTGAATCTCTGAAAAGGGGTGAGGGCATGGAAATCACCACAGTTTCTTCCAGTGTGAAGACTTAATTTCTCTGTTGTGCAGCCACCTTATCCTCTCTGAGAGGCCGCTAATACCCTGAGCATCAGTTGGCAGTATGAATTCTTTCTTTTGATTTGCTTGAGAAAGGATTTAGTCTATTTTTCTTCCTGCTGCTAGTTGCTCCTTGGATTCTTTTTCAGCTTGCCAATTTTATTTTCTCACTTAGTTTCCCAGACTTTCTGATCTGTTCTAGTCTTTTTAATTTGAACTGTCCTTTCTCTTTGGCCATGTGGGCTTACTCTTTGCCTTAACTTGTGGCGTGCATGGCTCTGTTTCTAGCCTAGTGCCAACCTGCATGCCTTGTGTAGGTATTTAGCCTTCCTGGAAGGATTTAAGGTGTCCAACAGATAGGAAGCATTTGCATTCAAAAGAAATATTGTCTTTAGCCTTCAAATATAGTCTGAAAACAAACATTCCTTTCTAAAGGAAGTGCAAGACTTACTCAAAAGGTGCCTGATGTTTCAGCCACGGTAAAACCCAGTCAGTCACACTTCAAACCTGATCAGAGCTTTTAACTTGAGATCTTACAAGTGAACTGAAATCAAATAAAGAACTATAATAACCAGCAGACACAGAGGGTGGATGAAGCTGCAGAGTGCTGGACATATGTTAAAGGCCATGGACTGGAACAGGCTTGTAGCCATAGCCACGCCAGTACATTCAAGGCTTTTAATGTAAAAAAGTAATGTACTTTTTTTTAAGTAAAACAATGTATCAGTGCTCTTCTTCTTTTACTAATCTTCAGCCACTCTCAAGTCTCAGGCTGAAAGCTAAGATAGTTTTTTTTCCAGACCTTTTTTTTTCATCTGTTGTCACACAGAGTTTTCCAGTGAGATGTTCAAAAGGATGCTCACCATTTCTAGGCTCTTACTTTGTGTCAAAGCATTTCTTCCAATTTTCTTGCTTTTATCCCTGCTTGAAATAATTTGTCATTGCTGAAAAATCATTACTGCCACTGCTCATTCACCTAGTTTTATTTGGCTTCTGCTGAAGTCCCTGGCCTAGTTCAGTTCTCAGAAGATCCACTTTGAAATAAAAACAAGCCATAAGAATCTGGTAACAGAAATGGCCAAAAGAGAAGATCCTGTGAGATCCCTCTTTTCCACGTGTCACTATGTGGTGGAGGCCTCTTTTGCACCTCGCTCACTAGCACAGCTTCCAAAATCAAGCACATTTGATTTCATCTGCTTCTCTCTGCCACTGAATTTGTGCCTCCTGGTTTTTTATTTCTGCTGTGTGCTCCTTCAGATAGGGGCAAGTGACAGAGAGGGAGGTTAATGCCAGCAATGAACTGCTTGTGCTTGGTGCTCAATTTAAAGGTGATCTTTCCTGGCTCACATAGCTTTCAGACAGCAAAGCAGCTGTGATCCCTTTCAGCAAAGTCTGTGTCTCCCTGTGGTCTGCACTGCGCCGGCTGTCATGAGGCTGTGCCTGCACTGAGGCTTCACAGCACTTCCACTGCCACGGCAGAAAACATCCCACCTCTCCCAGACCCCACACTGGCATATCCCAGCATGTGGAACTATGCTCAGCTGAGGAAACTTAGCCATCACAGGGGCTTAGTCTGGAGCCTGCAGCCACCACCTTTGATATAGTGGGAAAACCCCATGGCCCAGGGACACACTCCTTGCAAAGCAGCCCCTTCACCTGCAATCTTTTAGCCCTGCTCCTTGGGAAAACTACAAGTAATTTGGAAACATGGGTCTAGGAATGAAAATTTTTAATAGTAATGAGAAAAAGGTGGTTATAACTGAGGTAGTAGTTTTGTGGTCGGTTTCATAACCTCTCCTTGTAGGTTATAAATTATTTTTCTAGCCGTTTCCCCTAGGAGATACCTAGCTAGTCATCTCTCATCCCTCTCTGCCTTTGCTGCTCAGGTGCCAGCTTTTAACTGGTCCTACTTGTACACATGCAGTTAAACTCTGAATAGTTTCCTCAACATGTGTTTAGCTTTGGGAAGTCAACACCTCGTCCAGTTTTTCAGTTAATCTAGCAAAATATATGCCTGCAAATACAACACTTGACTATGCCTTTAGCTAGCTGGGGCTACAGCAAAGCACTTTCTTAATGACACCGTGGTCTTCTCCCGGCATGGCCCGCCCACAGAACTGGGTATCTGGCATTGCATCAGACTCTCTCAGCCCATCTCTGCCCTGGGGAAAAGCAGGTGTGTGTGTGTGGAGTCATGAGATAGTCCTTTTTATTCTTATGGAGCACCTTTTGGTTGGAAAAAAAAGCTATTCTGCAGTTCTAAAATCATGCAACATAACACGTACAGTCACATTACGAAGCAATTGCCCTGTCAGAAACCAGAAGTCATCAGAGAGGCTGTAGCTTGTTGTGGAGCAAGCTGCTTATGGAAAGTGTGGTGAAGCAAGAGGAAGTCATACTGGATATAAAGGTAGCATGAATTCAAATAATAGGTGAAAAAAATTTAGCATGAGATAAGTTGAAGGTAATTGTATAAATATTTACACTAATTCATGACATTCTCTTGCAACTCTTCCTTTGGTCAATTAAGTTATGCAAAAATCTCACACACACACACATGCACAGAAACACCATGAAAAATCAAACTCCCACTCCCCCCCCGAAAAGTCACAAGTATCTTCAGAGTGTTTATTTTTAACTTTATTTTCCAAAATTACTGTAGTGAAAAGTCTCATTGAAATTCCGGAAAGCAACTGCTTTTAAAAGCCTGAATGATAAAGGAATTTAGGCATCTAAGACGAAAACGTGAAACTAGGAATTCTCAAAAGAGTTGCTACATCTCAAATGCATTTAAAAATATAATGGATCAGTGTGTCTTTATTCCCAATACTGCCCTTTAAAAAAAAGAAAACCAAACCCAAATAATTTGTGAATCTTCTGAAATTCCAGCACACTTTCAGGTACATTATAAATAAATATATAAATTTAATAGATTAATTTTGTTGAGTACCTATCTGAAGTGCTGGAAAGTTCATTTATGATGTTAGATGTATCATTCAGTTAAATCTATTTTGGACTGAACTTTGAAAAACACAGGCATTTTTAGCACCCTTGATTTATTAGAAAACTGAAGAACAAATGTCAAATTCTAAGTATTCACAAAAAGCTTTAGTAGTGGACCCTTGCTGGTAAAGTTTGACATCCCACTATTTGGAAAATTACATTTAACTAAAGCTATTTTGAACCATGTTGAGGAAGATGAAGGCTGCATCTATTAAATCATGTCATATTTTATAATGCTATAATGCTTTTATAGCCGCTGTCAATTGGTCTAAAAGTCAGAAAAACTGCCTGGCAGACAAGAACATTAAGTTCCTGGTTTCTGGTTCATTACTGAATGAAAGCAATCATCCTATTACTGGAATAGATAATTGAAATGTAGGGCTATAGATTAGCTGAAATGTGAAGAGTGGGTTCTTTTTTTCTTTTCCATAAACATCACCAATATGCCTTTTCCATCTCCCCTATCAGGATTGCACCGGATTGCAGGCAGCCAATTAGCCACATTAACAGCTCATCTGGGCTGGAATGAGTCAGTAGAGAAAGCTGACATTTTTGTGGTCTCTGTTTCAAATGCTCTGCATGTGTGAGTTTAATGTGATAGCCCAACAGACACAGAAACAGGCCTATTTGGCAATCATCTTGCTGTGTGTTTATAGTAATGATTTTGAGTTAAAAATGTATCCCTGTAGACATACCTCCATGTTAACAGACAGTGTAGGCTGACTCCCAGCTAGAACAACAGCAGCACTGAATCAGACCTGCACTTTATTATGAAGTATGGCTTGAAGTACTCTCAGTGGAAAACAGGAGCACTGTTTCCAATTCCATTACAAACACAACTAGGAACAAAAATAGATTTGTTATGAAATGAGTTATTCTGTTCCCCCTAGATGGGTACTAACAGTTTGAAACTTATCGTAGACTTATCACAGCAGAAATATGCTTTTTAAAAATTGGAGGTGATATTAGAAAGAACAAATTTCAGCACTGATTAAAGAAGAATCACATACAGGAACACCTTTTCATCCTGCACAAAAGAACTTCAGAGACTCAATCCGTAAAGCTATTAAAATAACTGAAATCAGGAACTGAATTTAAGAAGAAAAATTTATTTTCCTTTCCCTGTTTTGAATGAGAGACTACTGTCTAGTGCAACTCTGAGTGAAAAGCGGAGAGCTTTATATAAGCATTCATTTATTGCACTGGGGAAACAGAAGCAAAAAGTGTCTTACTGCAAACTCAGATTCATTCTTTATCCTTCCTTTATAGGATGAGAATTTGCTCAGCACAGTCTGAACAAATTTCTCATCTACATACAAGTTTGTGCTGTCAGACTGACAATATGAATTTTGTTTTGAAAAAGAGGCTGGAATTCATATCATAGTCCTCAAACTTAATCAATACTCTATAAAATGATTAATAAAATGTTGCTCAAATGATAGAATGAGGAAATCAAAAGAGTGCCAAGTTTTCGAAAAGTGTTATTTAAAATGCTAGAAAGAAAAATATGAATAATTTCCACTTTGTTTGTTTAACAACACACTGTTCAAAACACTGTGGTTCAAAATGATGAAGTAGCGTGTTGGGGTCTCGCTCCTGCAACAGAGTCTTCCAGAAATCCAGCGAGCTGCTGCACACGCACTTCCACCATATTGGCCATTGCAGTGGCACCTCTGTGCAGCGGGCTCTCCTCCCTCTCTGTGGTGCTGATCTCTGTGAGGGACTGATGTTGTTGACAGCAATATCCTGTTTGCTGTGCCTTGGATGTGCAGCCAGGTTTGAATTTCAAGAGGTCTAGTGAGAGGCTTGGTCTGCCAGATCTTTGTCTTATGTTGTTTTTCTCTTCTGACACCTTTGTTTGCAAAATTTCATCAGGATTCATGATTTACCTAATGCTGTTTGACATCAGTGTAAAGATTCATGTTTGTTATTAACACAGAGATGCGGGCTGAATTTCTGATTGCTGGTAATCCTCTAATTTGATGTATTCTCTCTTCTGGATGTTTTAATGAAGTCTAAATGATGAGCAGCCTACACACAAGCTAAGGTCCTGCTCAGTTTTGGCCAGTGGGATAGCAAGCTCCCCTCCTCAAAAGGGGCAGGCTCAGGGCACTGTCATCACTACATAGTTGACTTTCCACTGGCTTTTTAGACTATTTTGTGCCCTTGATTACTTTGTAAGGAGGTCATTAAGGATTTCTTCCATTAGCAAAAGTATGTGCAGGTCTTTGGGGCTCACTGCAGTTCCTCTTGGGTTATAATTCCTTCTCTGAAAGCTGCAGCTACTCTGGTAGCCCCCCTGTGGCTTTAGGGAGCAGCTGTCTGCAGGTAGAGGGGGAGCTCTGAGCAAAGCCTTGTTGTTCCTCCCAGACAACCGTGCGCATGGACCGTGTGAGCACTCTTGCAGAGCCTCACATGCCTGACCGAAGGGGCCAGGCTTTCCTTCATGAGCTGAATTGTTCATTTGATTATAGATCAGCAAGAGATTTATCCCCAAGAGCAGAATTAGCGGGTGCCTATCCACCCCCCATTGCTCTCTGATTGTATGGCTGCTCCCCTCCAGCGTCAGGTGCTTGCATCCCCTGGCACTCCTTCTTCCTCACACAGCTCTCAGTGGGACTCTGTTGTGCTTTCCTTGCCCCATCCCGGCTTTGTAATCTGTTCAACAACATTTTACTTAGGGATCTTCTGCTGCAGGCTTTCCTGCCACGTGATTCAGCAGAGTCTCCTCGATGGTACTGTCGATCTGTCGGTGCTCTTACCTTTAGAGGAGCTCTGGTTTTGCTTAAAGAAGTTAGTGGAGGGATAGAAACAGGGAGACTCACAATCTACTTGCAGGTGATTTGTGAGCAGGGAAAGTAGTGAAATCATCAAGAAAATTATCTGCAATGAATTATTAGTCTTGCTCTGATTTGAAACCTAAGATGGAAAATACGTAGCAGATTTAAGAAAGACTCTTCTCCAGCATTCATCATGATTGGCGGTTTACATACATCCCTCTTCACAGAGAAGCAAAGATGCTGCTAAGTATCTTCATTCGCAACTCAAACTTTCTCACACACATCTCTCCTCACCTCTCCTGCTCTGGCCAGAAAGTGCCAGCATTCTGTCTAGTTATTCCTGTATTTTGCTCATCTAACAATGTCTGGTAAATCATGATGATGGGTGGAAGTGGAGATGGGAGCAGCATTCACTGCAGCTGAGCTTACCTCTCCCTAGGTTTGTATACACACAAACACAGAGCTGAGCTTTGAGAAGAGTTCATACTGTTAAACCTCTAACTTTGTTGTTATTCCTGCAGGGAGCTGCACTTACACTGAAAATCATGGCTGTCAGGGGAAACAGAAACCCTTAGAACCACCCTGACCCCCTTGAGTCGAAGGGCAGGATTTGTTATGCCTTTGCTCCGACTGTCTAGTATAAAACAAAGCTATTTAGGATGCATTTCTGACAAATGACAGTTCTCTAAAATAATTGTATTTTTCTGGAAGCCTTATTTGTCAGGCTGGAGAATGTGGTTGGGGTTTTTCTGTTTTGGTTTTTGTTTCATTTGTTTGTTTGGGTTTTTTTGGTTTGGTTTGGTTTTTTAAGCAAAAACTGGAACTGTACTTTTTGGGGAATCTTTTGCAAATTTGTTCCTCAGTTATAACTACAACCCTGGTTCCATTTCTGACTCTTGTTGTGTGACCAGTCTGTGTGGCTGCTGTAGAAGAGATGCTCTGAGTGGGTTTAGTTTCAATCTATTTAATGGGAAGCTAGGCTGTTCTTATTCTGTTAAACTTTATAGACTGTGTAATAGTTCCTTCAAGCTAGACTGGCAGTGAGAAGACTGGAAGATTAATGCTAGCAGAATGTTTGTCTTCTACACACAGTAAAACACTTCATTGGAAGAGTTGCTGCATCCTCATGTTTGAAACCAGGCAGGCACAGGAAGGGTCAATGCTCACCAGCCCTGGGTTATGCTCTTGGCCACTGCCTTTTCCCAGGGCCTGCACAGTGTCCCTGGAGGAATTATGGATGGCTCAGCATCAGTCTTCTTGTGCCTGGCTATGGGACCCTGGCCTGGAAAACCCAGACCCATTTCCCACCTGGGCAGTGAGCTAAGATTTCCTTGGTGTGGCAATCTGGTCAGGTTGGTTTTGTTCTGAAGAGGGGTTGGTACACCACTGGGAGTTTTTCCCACCTTCCATGGTTCAAAGGGAGCCTGAAAGTCTTTCCATTACATTCAGTAGCCTTTTGATTAGGTTGGAGAGATAGAGATAAAAATTCAAGCCTCATTGCAGAAAGCTTCTCCTCTTTTTTTCTCCATTATGTATAATCCCGTGGGTGCTAAACTTGGAAGTGGCCAAGACAAGCTGCGTTGCTACCTCAGAGAGGCGGGAGTCCTCCCAGGGCATTTGCTGAGTAGCTTCTTACTTTTCCACTTGTATGATTTCCACAGCATTTTCCTTACCTGGCTTTACATCATCTTGGAGAAGGCTGTCCCTGCCCAGTGCCAAGGCTGCTGTGAATGAGGGCTGTGGAGCTCATGGAAAGGAGTCCCCTCTGCCTAGGAGCACATATCCTGGGTCTCTTAAATTTTCGATCTTCTTCTTTGATCTTTGCCTCTTGTTTAAAAATACTTGGAAGAGCAGGGTTGTCTCTGACACTCTTACCTGAGGACCACTCCTGGCTGCCATGAAGACCTTAGCTTTTGATGTCCATGCAATTCTGACGGATGAGCCAGAGCGGTGCATAACATGAATGACTGCTGTAGACAGTAGTCTCTGAAAACAGAATTTGAGCCTTTTTAAAATTTTCCACACAGAATTCTTTAGCATTTTTCTCAAGCAACATAAAAGGCATGATCTCACCTGCCTTTTATTAGGGCAGCATAAAATGTTATACTCAGCCAGTTTGAGAGCCAAAACTATGAAATGAATTTCCACATTTTGATTATTTCCAACATTATTACAAGAGGAGATTAAATGTCAAGGACCCTGGGTGTTTTATTAGTATCTATAATAAGTTAAAAAGCATGTAGTCCCTTTATAGCACAGGGCTGGGTTGTCTATAGATAGTGTAAGCCTGAATTGCTTTCGTGATGGAAAGCAGAGGCAAACTCAGAGATACAGAAACTGAGGTTGAATTTGGGGGCCTTTGAAGGCACTAATTTTCCTAATTTAGTGCAACCATGGATCTGGCCTTGTGGAGCTGGGTCCTTTTAAGTTAAAAACTGCTAGCAGTGACAAAGGATCACACAAACAGCTGTTTCTTGAATTTAGGTAATTTAATGAAATACAGCTCATATGCTTCTGCTAGTAAAAGGAATACTTGTCTACTGCTGATTGTGTTTGTGGTGATTACCATCTCTTTCAATCACATTTGCAGATGACTTACAGCATTTAACTTTTTTTCTGTATCTTGTTCAGTCACCAAGGCAGTTTTGGCGGTCTCTTATCCATCTTTGTTGACCTACAAGAACATCTGCTCTCTCACTCTGCCTCGGTCTCACTTTAGACTTGCAGGTCTCAGTTTGCCACTTGAAGCTTCCCTTATGGTCACTGGAGCCCAGGAGACACAGTCAGGATTTGAACCACGTTAGATGTCTTTGCAAGAGGAGGTAAACACAGGGAACATGTGTTTCATACAGTAATTAAGGCTGGTCAGAAAAAAAGAGAAAACACAAGTATTTCTTTGGTATTTAACTAAATTACTGCTTTCAATCACAATCTTCTGGAACCCAGGAGGGACAAAAGCCATCTCATGTTCTTGGCTCTTTGGTACCAGTGGTGCTCAAGAATAAATACAGCTCAGCAGACAGAGTGCCCCAGGGCTAGGCTGTCAGGACTTTCCCTTTGCAGAGAAGTATCATGTCTGTATTACTAAGCAGGAGAGGCAAATTTTGAGCTATCAAACCCTAGGAAATAGAATTATCCCTTTTACTCACTGTGGGTCTGCTAGGCTAGCTCTGTCCTATATAACTGCTTAGGCCAGATGCACCTGCTTCATTGCTGTTGTATCCATGATAGTGCTGCCAGCCCTTGGACATCACTCAGAAGATGGCAATGAACAGCTGAAATCTCTCCAAGAACAGCAACCTGAAGTGCAAGGTGAGGGTGTCCAGGACTTGCCTGCTTGCCTTGCCCAAAGCAGGGTGGGACTGCTCGCAGGCTTAGTGCTGTAGGTAAGTGATTTTGGGAACTGTTCCTCATGGAGAGCAGCCAGCTGACCCCACTCCACTCACACTGTGAAAGCATGTGACCCAAAGGAAGAGCCAGGAAGCACTGTGTCTCTGGACTGACTGGGAAAAGTAGACACAAAAGCAGCTAAAGCTCAACAGCCTGAGGCTGAGGTGTGGGATAAGCTTACTATGTGGATAAAGCCTTAGGCATATTCTTAGCTGCTAAACAATTATTTGGGTAGCCAATCGCCAATCTTAGGAGAGCCAGTCTCCTTCAGTGACTAGTGTCACTGCTTTCCAGGACATCCAACGTTTGAGCCCAAATTTGTCCTTTTATCACTTAACATATACATACATACACACACATATATATATATATATATATATATATGTATAACCTGGGAAAAGAAATACTGGGTGCAGCCTGTGCCTTAGTATAACAAGAGAATGAAAAAAGAAAAATGTGTCTAGGTGATCTGGCAGACTGATTTGACTGGATCCAGATGTGAGCTCTGCCAGATGGCTGAAGAGAGTTGGATTCTTAGTCTTAAGTGAAGAAGAGCCAACCTGGCTCAGCGCCTGGCAGCTCTAGGCTGAGTTAAACATAATTTCCAGTCCTAGAGAGGAAAGCTTGAGGAACAGGCTTAGGACAAGTTTGGGCCTCAGCTTCTATTCTACCTGGTCGCCCTGGCTTTTTGCCCATCTTCACTACACCTCTGCCCCCTTTTCCCCACAAGTTTCATAGGTATTTTTAAAAAAATTCTCTTTCTATTCACGAAATCATGACTCATTTGAAAAACAATATACAGCATAAGCAGGTAACCCATCTTCGGGGAACTCTGTTGAGAATGAGGTTAAACAGGCACTGAAAGTTTTCTAGATGGAAATTTGTGCTTCCTTTCACCTAGTCGCGTGAGAATCTCTCTTCCAGAGAATCTCGGGTGCAGAATCTTGGGGACTTTGCCATGCCCTGGCCCGGGTCCTGTCTGAGCCCTCTTCGTCTTATACGAGTTGTCAAAGCTCTCACACATCTAACTCCTAAGTGAAGGGAGACTTATTTAAGAGGATAGTAATGTAGTTCTGTTGTTTGACCAGTGGGAGGCCCTTAGAGACCATCAAGTTGTCACAGTCAATAAAAATTACACTTCGGATTCATTTATCCCTCTTTATCTACAGACCTGCAAGTTCTTCTTGAGGAACAGCTCTGGTCCCAGTTTTACAGAGTTGAGATATAGATAGAGAGGTGAGAGGACTTTGGAGTCACTGTAAAATAAGTAAATAACAATAATTGGAAAGATTTTGGAGAATATATAACAGGGTAATGTCCCTTCCCTTACAAATAGTAACATCGTGTTCATACACTTTTATAGTTGTTTTCTTAAACATTTGGTTTACCTTAGGAGTTGCTAAAGAAAATAAAACTTTACAGCAATTTCTTTCATTTGTCCCCATGTTATGTTGGAAAAAAAGAAATGGTGATCATTCCTTTCTGGCTCCAGATAACCAAATATCCAACAGAAGTATTTTGTCTTTTTCCTTTGAACAATTGCTTCAAATGCTGAGCTGTTGTAACTTTCTGGATCACCTCCTCTGTTTTCTGTTTGTTTTATTGATGCAGGTTTGAGGCACAGACCCTTCTGTCTAAGGCAGTCCTCTTAGCAGCTGGAATTTAACCTGGAAATGTCTCTGCAGCCTTTTGAGCTAATTCATCTTCTAGTAAGAAATGAAATCCTACTGGAAGTTATCATCTTTCTTAAACGGGCTGAACTTTCGTCTCAGCTGCATCCAAAAAAACCTTCCTGTGATCCTATCAGTCTCTCCAATAGTTAGAAGCTACAGAGTACGTCAAACAAGGAAGACACCCTAGGCTGAATGCCAGATTTTCTGGTTGACAAAACATCCATATTTCAACTCTTGCAGAAATATCTGTTTATCAAGATAATGGTAATGTCCACATTGATCTGTTTGCCAAGCTTCAAATGCTACTTTTTTATATTATTAGATAAATGGAAAATGCACAGGAACAACATTAAACACTATGAAAACATATATCCTGAGAGGAATAACAAAAAACCATTGTAACATTCCAAGTTTCCCTCTGAAGGTATGTGAAATGATTTGTGTTTGGAAAGAATATATTTTTCTTACATATTCAGGTTATGATAAGATAATTCAAGCTGGTTGTAAATGTACTGAAATTGATTGAAATTTTAATTCCTTACAGTCCTTACCATCTCTTTTTGTGGAAACAGCCCTTTACTGTTGGACTGCAATACTTACTGCTCCTGATGGCAGCCTTCGTTTGACCCTGATTCAGTGGCATGTTGAACCCCAAAATTCAAGAGCAGAAGCAAAAATGAGAGTTGCATTCGTATTAGGTAAAGTGACTAATCTGTAATGATCTCTCTGGAAAACAGAGATCTGCTTTTGTATGGTATTAACCAATCACATTTCATTGCTCCCCAACTTTTCCCATTCTGGGACTGGTGACATTCAGAGCATGACTACATGACTCTGTAGTCACCTCAGCTTTTGAGGAATGCAGCAAGATTTGCAGCTGTTAATTCTTAGGCATATCATAGCTTCAAAGAAAATGGTAAACACACTGACAGTTTTGGCTCCAAGTCTGCCCAAGTGTCAAAGTCCGCAACATAAAACCCAGCATTTTAACAGCTTGATTACAATTATACAATGTCACAGAGATGAAGAAATAAAAGCCAAGCATCTGATCAGTCTAACCTGGTTCCTATAGCAGAAGATGTACACTGATGTTTGCTGTGAGGTTGCTCTTTGTTTCACACCAGGCCCACACACTCCCGAAGGCAGATTTATTCTGAGTGAAGCAACAGGGCAGTGGTCTGTGAAGGACACAGCAGGGGTGACAAACAGGACAAGACAAGACAGCATGCCACCAAAGGAGGAGAGCAGACAGAAGAAAGCATCTTCCTTCCCTTGGGCTTCTCAGGATGACAGGAGAGGAGTATGTGAAAAAGGAAAGTACAGCAGAGGGAACTCTAGCACTGAGCAAGAGCAATTAATATCATTGTATTTCATTCTTACATTGAAATAATGGAAAAATAGGGCTTTTTGAAGAGACTTCAAGCGATCATCTAGTTTACTCCTGTGTCTAAGAGAGGATCAGCTAGTTATACCTTTTCTAACCAATGTTTGTCTAAATTGAGGTCAAGAAAGACTTCCAGTGACACATTAAAGAATGTTGGTGGAAGCTGAATAAAAGTGAAACAGAGCAGAGGGATCACTCTGTGTATTTTGCAGGATCTTTTTATTCAAAAAACCCTGTATTACCTCTGGCTTTTTTTTTTTTTCACAGGCTGACATTACCAACAACTCAGTGTGTGTTTGACAACCACCACTAGATCTCAATTTCAAAGAAAAAAAGTCCAGCCAGGTGCCCTTTGTCCTGCCTTTTTGACTGTTTCCCCCTGAGTAGCAAGGGAGCTTGTCCCACTGAATTTAATCTCAATCTTTTGAGTCAGTTTCCCCAGCTGATCCTGGCAATTCAGAAGTCCAGTCTTGCACTCAAATGTGCCTTCAGTCTTGCCTATGTAAGCATGCCCTGCAGAATTCTGAAGTGTAAAATGTCATATCAACTCAGTTGTTATGGAAAGTACCAGGCAAAACCATATTCAAAAGAGACTCTTGCTGAACCCTGGTTGTTCTTGGACAATTAACACTTCATAGCATTTTTCCTAACCAGCTTTTCATCCATGCAGCCCCTAGCTACAACACTTTTTTTTTCAAAAGTGAAGCCGATGCAGTGTATTGTGCTTCCTCCCCTCCTGCCTGCGATGTCTGTTACCCTATTACAGAAGGTAATTAGATCCGTTTGATACAATTTGTTCTTGACAAATCATATTTAGTTGCTGAATCATTATAAACTTGCTTGTGCATTAAAAAACAATAGCAATTGCTTTCGTACATGCCTGGAGATTACAGTCTTTACTTACCTCTTTGTTTTTAGATACTTGTTTTATTAAATGAGAGGCTAACCAAAGGAGTTACAGGAGGTTTCTGTTTTCTATCATCCACAATCAAACTTCAAAAGCCAAAAAGGCTTGGCCTTAGAATACCCTGCTGCATTTTTTCAGCCTTCCTACCTTCTAGTTTGCTTTACCACCTGTGCTTTTATGAGCTTGTCTTGGGAACAAGTCTTTGCAAATAATTATTTAACATAAATCTCCAGGAGTTGTTCTGGGGTTTTCCTGGTATAAACCAACCCATTGCATGAAATCCTTTGTCAAACATCTTGTCAAATCCAGTGCTTTTGCATCACAGAGATCATGCTTCTCTTGGGTCCCCATGTATATGTAAGAACACAGGTTTTTTCAGGAGTTCCCAACTACACTGTTTTATCTGGTTCCTGAATCCAATTGGTCCACATCACATACAGGCTTAATGACCAAAACCCTAACCAAACAAAAAGCTAGGTCGTTATATATGAGAGTTCAGATCAGCCTTACAGTAAAAAGAAGGTAATTGAAAACTCCAGAAGAAAACAGGCTTAATAGTAGAAGGCTTGTGTAATAACTTTCTTCATTCTCCTTGGAAGTCCCCAAGATGTGCCCAGAATTTTGAGCTACGGTCAGCCTTGCAGAAGCATTGTCTTGTTCTCAACACTGCCTTTACTTCATTTCTGCCTTCCCTTCCTCTCACTAATTTACAATTATTATTTGAGGATAGAAGCACCTAAATACTTTCCAGAATCATTTGAAGTGAATATAGGTAATTTCTCCTATAGCTTCTAATGAGCTGATCATGTAAGTGTTGCTAATTGCCCTCGCTAGGCCTGAGACGTGGGTTACATTAAGGCTAGTGTGCCTTCATTCTCAGCCAGTGTGCCTGTTGGCCATTTCCTTACTTTATGCACCAGCCCCCTCATCCAAGACCACTCGTGTTTCAAATCTGCCAATATATAAAATGCTGCTTAAACAGGCAAACTTGTGAATAAGATGCATTACCAGATTTCTACAGATGTGCTCAGTGCACGCTAACAACTGCTTTGTCTGTAGGAGTTGCCACTTTCCCCCCACCTCCTCCCGGGTGTGCCTGGGTTGTTGGGGTGCTGTACATCACAGGCTGCCTGCTGTGGCAGAGCATCAGCCATGAGCTGCTTTCTCAAAGGGCAAACAAGCAGCAGCCACCTTACAGGAGTGGACACCTTTTCTTAAATAGATAAGGAACCATCACTCCAATGGACGAAGTTTTATCCCAAGAAAACAAATATCACTTGGCTACAAAAAAACCCTGCAAACAAAAATAATAATGTTATGGTATTTTACTTTTTAACAGAGAGAAGAGTGGAGAAGGCTTTAGAACCAGTATAAAATATGTTTTAAAAACTGATCTTCATCATCTCTTCTCTGATTTTCTTCTGCTTAAAGAAATCTAGCCTTTATTTTAAATAGCTTTTCAGCATATATTTTCTCTAAAGCTTTCAAATCTTAAAGATTGGAAAATGTTCTGAAGAAAATGTTAAGTCTCTTTATCTAACTCCTGTTTCATGTCAATGCGATAAATGTTGATGGTTCTTTAAATACTTGAAATATATTTCTATTGATAGATTTATATTAGGTCTCTTTAAACAATGTTTCATTTAATTACCTCCTGATATCTTTTTTTATGTGATTGTAATATACAAAGAAGACAGCTGAAATCTCCAGTCAATATAATTGTTAACTGGTAATACATTAGCAAATACCTCACCGAACTCAGCTGTAACAATTGCTTTCCTGAGGTTTTAAAGAAGAAAGTCTATTGACTGGGAGAGAGAATGGGCTATTAAATGCTATAGATTCTGTTCATGAACTAATATGATGCCGAGTTTCTATTGAAATGCTGGAGCTTAAAAATCACTTATCAGAAAATAATTGAATAAGTTATAGCTGTAAATATATCAGATGATTTCCTGAGACCTGTGGGCAATTTCCAGCTTTACATCCTGCAGGCTGTATAAGCGGGAGCTGGTGTGGTATGATTAACATCAACCCATAACTCTGCCACTTGAATGAGAAGAGAGCAGCTTCAGCCATGTCAGAAGGAGGCCACAGGAAACTCCTCTCCATGGAAAAGGCAATGCTGGTAAGTTCCTCCAAACTGAGCAAAAAATACTTCCTTCATCTCTTTCCTCACAGTGACAGTGCCCATCCAGTTTCCTTGTTTCACCTCTGCAAGCAAGCACAAGAGGCAGCCTTCAAGAGGGGAGATCAAGAAGAGCCTCAGTGCCTATGACAGCTGGATTGTTCCTGCAGGGGTGAGGTGGAGTGGGACAGTGTTTCTATGGAAGAGGGGGGACTTGGGGTGTGTGGTACTGGAGAAATAGAGAGAGAGAGAGAGAGAGAGAGAAGGCACAGGTGCAGGAGCAGAAATAACTAGATTTAGCATCTTTCAGTAGTTGCCATGTGGCATCACAGCTGACCAATGGCTGGTGCTGTTTTCTTTTTAGCCTTTCATAAAGTTTGTCTGTACACAGACTTGTTCAGATTATTTCAAAACCAAGCAGATTACAACAAGGAGAGCTTGCACCTTTTAAATTAATTGTGCCCTTACATAAGCTATTGGATCCATGACAGTCTGAGACAGACCTCAATAGCAGTTTGAGAGATAAAGAACTTCAGTCCCTTTTGAAGGTCAATTTTTCTCTCAAAAACATAATCCCTCTTAGAAGTAATTCAAAATGAGGCATATAGAAAGGGAAGAGATTGAAGTAATTATTATTTCTTGCTTGTGTTCTGTCCAGTTTTTGTTTTGTTTTCTTAATCTTTCTTTGATAGAAAGCCATTTTCAGATACCAGCAGTATTCCAGTTGTCTTTCATTGTCATGAAGGATGACGTATGTTGGAAAGCCAACAACAAAGAGGGCAAAAATTTCCCTGGTTTAGGATTAAAACCTTCAGTTTACTTACCTTTGTTGATTTTTTTGTGCAGTATTACATGTTTACTAAAGAAATTATCTGCCACTCAGAACAGAAAAGACCTACTGTATGCTGTCACAGAAAGGTGGAAGCAAGCCAACCGTGGATTTCTTTGAACAGATTAATGTTCACTTGTTGTAATATGAGAGAATAACACAAATATTGAAAAAATGTAGTCTGTGACTCCAACATCTTATGAGTAGCAGTTTCATGCTTGGGCGTCTCTAAGTTCTGTGGAAGCCTTTGCAGCCTCTGTGTGTTTGAAAATACAAGTCTTAAAGTCACTTTTAGGTTGAGTCTCTGTTTTTTTCAGTGTATTTCTGTGTATACTCAAGGTCAGTATATATTCTTAAAATGTTTTTGCACATGCCAGAGCCTAAATTGTCACATTTAGTTCATAATCAGCTTGCTGACATAACACATTTATTATCTAGCTACCATTACAAATAGACTGTAACAGCCAAAATCAGATAAAAGCTTTCTATATTAAATACAGGATTTATTTCTCCACATACCAATTTGCTTGCCTTTATGGTTTTTTTTTCCCTTTTTTTTTTTTTTCCAGGTTGTGTTTCAACTACAGTTACTTGTGCTGTGATTATTCTGGTAAATTCAGTCTTTGCCATGCTAGTAATTTCAGAGAATCTACAAATCCTTAAATCACCGAATGAAAGTCCTGTGATAATTTAAAGTGGTTCAAAACAAACCAGAAGCAAGTGGTTGCTACCTGCATACCACTACCTGTACAGAAAAAGGGTGTTAATACCGGGGTGCCTACCCCAGGGTGCAAGTTATATGATTTAAAGAAGCAATATGCATGTTTCAAAGGACTATTATTTGGAAAATTCCTGCTAGCTTGTGTCCTGAGATTCCTTTTATGTGCCACAGATGTTGACAAACATTTTCAACAGAGAAAGAAAACACACAACAGAAATAAAATATTCTGTAGATAGTTTACAGAAAAGGCCAGAAAAAGTAGAACAAGTAATTCTTCACAAATTAAACTGTTATTTGTGTATGCAGCTTTTGTTCTCTTCCCTTTCCCTCTCCCCTTCCCTCCTCCCCCTCTGTTTGTCTTATCTGTATGCTATTTCCAAATTTGAAACTGATGGAGCTGTCTCATGTTTTAAAAAATACCCAGGAAATAGCAGCTGTAGGTTGTGCTACTGCATAATTCTGAAAATATTTCTTAAAAATAGGCTTAATCAGATTTATAAAGCTGAGTATGTCAGACATTCATCTATCAACATATGCAGATTTGATTATCTCAGGTGAAATCCCTTACTGGCATGGAATTTACACTGAGGAGTATTTCTGCATTCTGTGGTCAGCATGTGTAATTGTCAGATGGTAATTAGTGTGCATCTATTTACTGGGGCTAGCCATAGTACCCCCTAGAAAGGATTATTATTGGTGTTCATGTAACAGCAAAGGTAACTTATTACATCGGCACTTCACTGAAGTACTCTCTGCATCATACTGCAATTGAAGACTATTTTGCTATCTCCTCTTATACCTAAATAAAAATATTTCAGTCTCTTATTTTCTGAAGCTAACAAGACTGTTAGCTATTATTCTGATGCATTTGTTTTCTGCTTATCAAGAAAAATGCTGCTATACCACCAATGTTGTTTTCAAATCAGTAAGGCTGAAAAACAGCCGATGGCCATCAGCTGCTTTGTCTAAGTTATTCATTACTTTTTACTTTTTCTTGTGAAGGTAAAATTTTCTTGGGGGTCAGAATAACTCTCATTTCCAGAATCTACGCCTATATGCCAAGATTCAGTGTGTGACCAAGACAGCTCCTGTAGCCTCTAGAAGCCTGTCCAGCTTTAGATCTGCCCCCAGACCCACAGCTGGTACTGGGTGTTTTCCCATAGGTCTGTCAGGGCTTCACCTTGGAGCTTGGATCAGAGGTTGACACACAAAGTGCTTCTCACGTGGACATCTCTGAGCATAGAACTCTAGGTGGGATATTTTGCAGCAGTACTTGGAGCTGTGCTCCTCCTTCTGGGGGGTTATACTGCTGCCAAAATGCTGTCTCACATCATCCCCACTGCTTTGAATGGGGGCCCTCATCATGCTCCCTCCTCTGCCGCTGTCTCCAAGGGGTTTTGGTCTTTCTGCTCTGGATGAAGCAAAGTCCTTCCTCTTCCCTGCCAGTGCCCCAGCTCACAGTGCTCCATCACCATTCTCAGGCCCTGGGGTCCCTTGAATGCCCATCCTTGTCACCCAGCTGCCCATAAGCTGCAGAGACAGAGGACACTGTGTAGTAAAGGTTCCTGGAGGAGATGCTGGGTACCTTGGGGGCAGGAGTGTGGGTATGTGGAGCACCCAGTCAGGAGGAGAGCAGCTTGCTGGCCATGGGGCTGGCCAGGGAAATTGCTTTCCTGTAGGTGAGCAGGCATGAGGCTCCTGCTGGCCCACCATTGACCTATTGTCGCAGAAGAAGGGTAATTCAGATAAGTATTTATTTATACAACAATGGATGCAGATTAGGGTGATGTTGGGCTTCCCAGGGGGTGAGCAGAATAGAAACACAAGATGAAACACTGTGTGGAAAACATTGTGCTCATGGTGTTCCCACCTGCTGCTGCTGCTGAGTTTACAACCATAACCTCTGCCAGTATTGCTGCCACTTCAAATTGCAGCCTATGCTGTGGGGAGCCAAGTGGTTTTGCCTTCTCAAAACTGTGCCTCTTCAGAGCCACCCTCATCAGCCTCAGTTGCCTCTTTCCTTTAGGGGAATGAAGATTAGTGCTGGCTCAATGACTAAAATCCACCTCAGTGTTGCCAGTCACACTCTCCTTCATGGCTCACGCTGATTTTGCTCTACCCCATTCTCCATGTTACAATCCTTATAGTCATATTTGGCAGATACTTGCTTTGAAACTTAATCACAGCTACCATATATCATTTATACTTTCCGTTATTAGGCCTGCAATTTGCTGCAGTCTGGCTGTGTCCCAACAGATGATTTGTGTCCCAGCAGTGTTATTACCCTTGCTGAGAACTGACATTTCATACTGTTTAGCATCAGCCCATTCAGCTAAATTTCACATGTGCTTCCAGCTCATCATCAGGCCTCAGGCTGAGCCGAACAGCAGTGAGGGTATAGGGCTGTATTAGGCATGAGCCTGGCAACACCTCCAGTCCCACAGCTGCAGGGACCTCCCACAGCAGACTGCTCCCTCCTTCCCACTTCTTCTCTTTGAACTCAAGGGCTCTAATTTGCAGTTTGGAGCCCCACTGAACTCACCTGCTGGGGTGGCTTTGGCTGAGGTAGAGTTAATTTTCTTCACAGTAGCCACTATGGGGCTGTGTTTTGGATTTGCACTGAAAACAGGGGTGGCAATATAGAGATGGTTTTGTTATTGCTGAGAGGTGCTTGCACAAATTCAAGGCCTTGTCTGCTCCTTACTCCAATCCACCAGTGAGAGGGCTGGGGGTGCACAAGGAGTTGGGAGGGAACAGAGGCAGGACAGCTGATCCCAACTACCACAGGGATATCCCACACCGTATGGTGTCACGCTCAGCGTACAGAGCTGGAGGAAGAGCGAAGGAGAGGATGTTCAGAGATAGAGTGTTTGTCTTCTCATCACCCGTACAGGTGATGGAGCCCAGCTTTCCTGGAGTTAGCTGAACACCTGCTTGCCGATGGGAAGCAGTGAATTAATTCCTCGTGCAAAGCTTTTCCTCTACCAATTAAACTGTCTTTACCTCAACCCACAAGTTTTCTCACTTTTACCCTTCCGATTCTCTCCCACATCCCACCAGGATGGAGGGAGTGAGAGGTTGTGTGGGGCTGCGTGGGCAGTTGGTGTTAAACCACAACACCTGTTCAGTTTCTAATTTCTGTGAATAAATTCTGATGTTGGCATAATGCCAAAAGTTTTGAAGTCAGAAGTATTACTGCAGATTACTTTACATCAGAAGGTGAATTTATGGAGGAGCTCTGTCTCATAAGCATGCTTTCGGAGTCTGGGAGACAAAGAAAACAATACTTCTGTTTGAGGCTATGGGTATTAAAAAAGCAAACACAGGGCTCCCTGCAGGGCCTTGCAGACTCACGCTGTCTATGGCAGGGTAAGAGCCCCATACCAATGAGGCCAGCATGTCTGTGGAGGTGGCTGTTTGGTGGGGGCTTGGGTAGAATTGCAGCAGCCAGGGACTCTTCAGCCCCAGTGCTTCTGCCCTGAAACAGTCAATAACTCACTGCACAGAAGGACACACTCTGCATCCCTCTCCTTTTTCTTCACGAGTTCGTCCATCTTATGTTTGTGGGTTTTTTCTTGTTTGTGACTGTATTATGGATTCATCTTAGTCAGAAATGACAATTGAGACTTTTCCCTTTACTTTCTTAACCTTATTCCTAGGTCATTAGGAGCATGACATTCATATCGTATTGAGTTTCCTGAAGAAACACTGAGGGTGGCCTTTGCAGCATCCTTACAGTTGCTAAAGCCTGGGTGGTGCCCGCTGAGGCTAGTAACTTCCACCACCTGCTCAGAAGCCACATTGATGGCCACCCCATGCTCTAAGACAGACTTTTCTCCACGGAAGCAAACCTGCCATTGAACTTCGTGTAGCTCTGGTGCTGCTACAAAATCCTCTGTTTGATATCATGCCAGATAGAAAAGAAGCACCACATTAACCACAGTTTCTTTGATTTCAGATAATATTTACCTTTAGTTCACTTATGCTGCTTAGCGGAAGTTTAAGCCCAGTCTCATTCCTACCTGCTGGATCATTGCTAATCCTGAACTGATCTCCTAGTGAATTCTCTGCATTAAATGTACTATGATGAGCCTGATAACCACATGCTAGTGCTTCTAATTCTGAGATGCTCAAGCCCTACCACCATGCCACTAACATTGCTTTAGATGCTCTTGTTGTAGGCTCAGAGCTTGAATGCAGGATACTGGTCAGAAGTTACAAAGTTGTTTCAAGACCTCTTCAAAAGTCATTGGTTTTGGTGAAGGTTGGGTTTGCATATGTATCCAAGGAATCTCCTGGGGAATAATTACGAAGCCTGGGTAACCTGAACATACTACAATCTGGAAGATACACCTTGGAAAGAATACTGTCCTGGTAACTGGCAGGTACACTGTGCTATTCAGAATGCCTCAGTTGGCTTTCCCTGAAGTTGGACAGGACATATTTTTACCCTAAGATTGTCAAATTTGAGATTAAAAACACTAACAACATAAGAATGTAAGTTTTTTTTTCCAAAACAAAGAGAAAAATCCAAATTATGATATTTCTCTGGAACAGACAATCCATCCTTTTCACCAAAATGTTCAAATGATTCATCACCCAAATAATTTGATATCAGAGACTTTGGTTCTGATTTAGAATAGCAAATTCACCTTTCAATCCAAAACTTTTGAATTTAATTAAAAGCCTTCATTCAGAGAATTGTGAAATGATATATGTGGGCAGTTTCATAATTCTGTAATGTTATCTAAATGGGAAATTCCACCTTCCTCCTGAAAAGCTTGTCTTCATGACAGCATTTTTCTATGAAAAAACATTCACAAATTCAAAAAGAATTCATCTGTGATATTTTCTTATGTACAGTTAGGATAGATGAGAGGACAAAAACTGCATTTATATTGACTATGAAACAAATTTTCATGTCCAATCTTCGGGGATATTTATGTCTGTATTCTATTTCACTGTGTCCAAGTGTCATATCTATAAATATATTTGATTACTTTTCTGCCAGACGGACACTACACACTGCAAACCAACATAAAAAAATAACCAAATCCCACTGTTATTACAAGTTACAGCTGTGATTTGAGTTCTGTGGAAACATTTTTTTCATCATAAATCTGCTAAATAACAAATACGATGCTCAACAAAAAGTGTTTTAAACTTTATTTTCTGATATAATCTAATGTCCACTCAACAAATCTACACTTCTGTAGGACTCTGTGAAATTACCTTCTGGTTTTCATGTACTTTCCCAGACCAAAAATGCATCATCATAAAACAGATGACAGTGGAAGAAGAGTGAAATTTCCCAGATAGGACTTGCTAGGTCTTGATCTTTATAACAAAATAAATCTGAGGCCAAAGGAGGATGGTTTTGTTTGACATGTTAATTCTTTTTTATCAGTCAGTCCATAGACTGGGCTGGAACATCTTTGTCATGAGCAAGGCATATTTTAGAAAAGTAATGGGTATGACCCTGCTAATTTCTGTATAAGTCATACACCAGTAGTAATACAGACCTGTGGAGAGTTTCACCTGGCCTGGTATTTGGTCCCTTACAGGTATCAGGAGTATCAGTTTTGGCTCCTCTCCTGTTGTCAGTCTCCCCAGAAACTTCCTCAGAAAAAAAACCCCCACATTTACTTGAATAAATACCTTTTCATACCTTTTTATTGTCCCATCTCCCTTTGGTCAAAATAGAGTCAAGTCTCTGTTGTTGTCATAATCCACAAACTTCACAAGTTTTATGACATCTATTGCATAAACCATTCTCCATTATTTAAGTTTTCGCCTTCTTGTTTTCTGTAATTATTGTACCAGTATTCTGTTATCAGGGTTCTTACATTTTGAAACAAGAAACATTTAGAAAAAACTAAAGTAATGTCTTAAGGTACATGTTTGCACTAGTTCTCTGGACTAAACCTGTATCAAAACCTCTTGTGCTCTCTACAGGCAAGGAGACCTGGTATCACTGCTTACCCCCTGCCTAGGAAGCAGCTGTTGTTCTTTGCTGCTAGTTGCAGAAAAGCTCAAGATTAGAATATGACCAAATCTGGTGAGAGTGTCAGACTAGTCACTGTTCTGGGGCTGAAATAAAAATCTGTCCTCATGACCAGACCAGCCTAGGCAACTTTTTTGCTTCCTGCCATCGACCCTGAGGTCCAGTCTTGTAATTTTTATAATCATACAATATGTAGTATATATAAAATATATTATACCATAATATATAAACTATATATAAAATACATTAAAATATATATTATACTATACATAGGTATTATAACATATTAAGTTACAATGAATTATATATTGTCCAGTGGCAAAGGTGCAACTTGATTTTAACATTTGTGGTTGGGCATCTTCAGCTGGTGATGTGGAGGTAATTTTCCCCTTTTTCTCCCCTCATTCTCTGCTGAAAGAGAATATGTTAACTGCAGGTCTGGTACTTAAATAAACTGTATGAGGAAATAAAGCTGGGGCTCCCCAGGACAAGTTTGTTGAGGTAGCTCCTGTGCCTCTGATATATGCAAGACAACTGTCAAAAATAAGCAATTTGATTCAGTGCTCCTGGACACGACTCACATACATTAAAAACACCTCTCCACTTGGAGACACTAACATTTTGCTTAAGGCAAAATTAAGACAAATGTCACTAGAATAATATTTTTTTAAAAAAAGGATGTTGAAATAATTGTGAAGATTGTGTTTTTCCACTTGTCCTTGGTAATTTTCTGAGTCACACTGGGAACATTGACTAGGATATAGTGACAGAAACCTGCCAAAGACAGAACTGGGTTTGGTTTTTATGTATTTCCCAAAATATGAAAATTGTTTACAATTACTAACAAGGCATCAGTAAAACCATGGAGAGATGAGGTTATATTTTTCAGCTATTGTGAGAATATCAAAAGAGCAGTTCCCTGAAGTGATTCAAATCATTCCCTGTTTATCTAATATGCAACAAGGATCCCTCTCTCATGAACAAAAGCAAGAAGCACCCTCCCAAGGCCTCTGGCTCTGATAGCATTATTCCAGGTGAACACTTCTCAGCTGATCATGTAAATGTCCCGGGAAAGAGGAGGTGATCTGCCAAGGTCATGATCTTCACAAAGTGCTTAAAGAAGTATGCTAATTTCCTCTAGCAGGTGTGATCTCTCTTTTCTCCTTTCCCTTCCACTTTCTCTTTGGGGTGGCAGATTGCTTTCAAAGGCAGACATACTTCCAGTCTTCCCACTTCCTCCTTGTGCCAGGCTCTGTGGTTTGTGGCATATTTTCTTAGAAATACAATTGTCTTCCTCCAAACCAGTTGGGGTGAGGCAAAACCCAACCCCAAATGCATTCTTCTGGAACTATTTCTTTCATTTACACCTGAAATGAACTGTGATCCTCCCAAGAAGTCCCTGTGCAGTGTTCAAGCTTTCTCCCTTTTTTAAGTTTAGGTAAAAGCAGCACATCTTCACAGCAAAAAAAAAAAACATAAAAGGAGATGGAGCAGGTAAACTCATCTACTCTCAAAATGTGCTTCTAAGCTCCCGACTTTCTCCCTGATCCAGTGTCTCTGGCAGGTTTCCATGAAAGACTGGCACTTATGTCTGCTTTTGGGCAGATGTGTTGCACTTTTGACAATTAACTGAGCAAACTAGTGATACTTGTGATAGGGCTTTTCTGGGAGGAGGAAAATCTCACATAGGCAAAACTCTGTTTTTCAATCTCAAAATACTGAAAGCAGCTGTTTCACACAACTTTTTACCAGATGGTTTTTTTATGTATACCAATGCTTTTCTCCAGCAGTTAACTGTTTCCAGGTATTTAAACAACTTGTAAAACAAGCAGGAAAGAAATAAGGTTTGCCTATAGCAGTGATCTGTGTTAAATTGAAAAAGAATATGCTGTCTAAAATGAAAATTGCTAGTTAGAGGTCATGGCTCAAATACTTCTTAGTGGGGAACATTTGGCATTCTTGTTTAGCTCAGCTGTATGTAAACACTAATGCACTCCTTTCTGCCTTCATATTCCCTGCAGTGCAGTCAATAACCCATATCATTCTCCCACATGACTTTTGTTTTCACATCAATCTGATGCTCAAAACAATATGGATCCCAGTTACAAAACCTTCACTAAGAAAAATGAGCAGTGCTGTCATATATTTTAGACTCGATCAATTACACAGATCTCAAACTGCTACAAGCTAATTAAATCTGGGGAGCTGTCATCCTGCTCAAGTCACTTAAGCTTTTGGAACGAAGTATGAATTTGATAAAACTGAGGCAATTATTGCTCTTAGATTGCTCTGCCTTTTTTTTTTTTTCCTAATCTTCCTAGGGAACTACACTACTGTGATTAAAGACATTCAAATATTTAATTAGAAACAATACAATGTATAAAGTATTATCACATTGACATCAAAATAACAGATTAAGCTTTTAAATTCCTCGCAAAATGAGTAGAAAAGAAATTTCTCTCTTGGATCAGAAGAGCTTTCTCAAAGTGAAGTAGTTGAAGAACTCTTACCAAAAAATTATAGAAGAAAAAGTAACAGGCAAACAGGACTAGATAGCATTCTTCCTTGTATTCTCAAAGAACTCAGATCTGAAAAATTCCAAACTTATTTTTCTGCTGTGTGTATCTCTCTTAGACTAGGCTTGTTACAATGAGAACAGAAGGTTCCAAACAAGATGACAAATTTTAAAAAAGATCAAGTGAAACAAATTGTTGAGGATCAACAATTTGATGTTTTCTCTGCCATGAACACTAGAATTATAGAACTACAGAATATCCTCAGCTGGAAAGGACCCATAAAGATCATCGAGTCCAACTCCTGGCCCTGCACAGGACACCCAAGAATTACATAATGTGTCTGAGTGCGCTCACCAAAGGCTTCTTGAACTCTGTCAGGCTTGATGCTGTAACCACTTCCCCGAGGAGCCTGTTCCAGTGCCCAACCACCCTCTGGGTGAAGAACCTTTTTTGTAACATCCAAACTAAACCTGCCCTGACATGACTTCATGCTGACAAAATTAGTAGACTCTTGGGTAAATATGATGAAATAGGGCAGAAATTTTCCAAAGGAAAAATTCAATATCTTTATAAGAATATTGTGGAAGGGGTAAGGAAGGAGATGTTATGTGTTAATTTTTGAAGAGGTTTTAACAAGTTTCCTTAACAAAGATTCTGTAAATGGTTATAAGAGGAAAGTTTCTTTTCAGATTAAAAAATTGTTAAAGGACAGGAACAAAAGGTTAGAAATAAGAAGTCCATCTTTAAAAATGGAAAAGTTACTGATGGAGTACAAAAGAGATTCATATTTATAAATTATATGGATAGATGACAGAGTAGTAGAATCATAGAATTGCCAAGATTGAAAGAGACCTTTAAGATCATCAAGTCCAACCATCAACTCAACAAGTAAGGTGATGATGCTTACTGCAGGCAGAAATCAGGTAAAAAGAAAATCTGACAAAAAGACTCTTAGAGGATTTTACAATTTGGTCCTTAGGAACTGCAAGAGCTCCTGCAGCAGGTTGCAGAATTTCACCAGGATCTCACGTGGGAATGAAACGGGTGCAAACCTGCCCAATTATGTTGCTGTTGGCCCCTGCATATTGGCCAAGGTGGAGTCTGGTTCTGGTGTTGGAGCAGCTGTTCCTGCTGGATGCAATGCCAGCTGGTCAGTGCTGCCTCCTCCCCTTGCCATGGGAGTTTTGGGGAGGAGTGGGTGCTCTTGCTGCCCAATGCTCCAAAAGAAGGACCTGAACTCACTTGGAGCTTTATTTTTTCAGGTTCCTTTCATAGCGACATGAACTGGCCTTCAATGGGCTGACCCTGCTGCTCTTCAACCTGGTGTCAGACCCTGATGAGAACTGTGGCCTGCTGTGAGGCAGTGTGGGGCCAGGGGCTGCAGGTCCTGAGGGAGATCACACTGCAGAAAGTACTTCTGGAGCAGCTCATGGAGTTTGGGGAAAGACAGATAAGAAGGGCTGGGATCTCACTTTGCATCCCTGCTGCACACCCAACTGCACCCCCTAAGCCTTTTTGCTGCTGCTCCTCCCAGCCCTGTGCTGCTCCACACAGACATCCCAAACCCACCAGCCCCCACTGCTCCCAGCTAAGAAAGCTCAGGCTTTGGAGCTTTAGAGCTGTCCCACAGCTTCTGCTCAGGGATGCCTCAGACTAATGGGATACTGGGGCAGGGTTGGGGAGATCCCTGACCCTGCTAGGAATGCAGGGCAGGACCCTGTGCTCCACGACAGACATTCAAGCTGAGGCCTTTGACAAGAACTCTGATTTGTTCCAGGACCATGCAACAGCATCTTCCCCAGAGCTGGAACAGCTCCTTTGGAGGCACAATCCAGATGAGATGAGAGAGCATGTCCCGGATTCAGAGATCCCAACTCTGCTGAAGGCATGTGGTGCACCCATGGGTGGGAGCAGAGCTGGGGGAGGCTGCAGCACTGCCAGGGCCGAGGGCACAGTGAGAGGAGGTGGGATAGGTGGTCCTGGCAGCCTCAGAGGCAGGATCTTGGTGCAGAGGGGACATGCCTACATGGGCAGCAGCAGCTCAGGCTGGGCATGTTCAAGCACCTCCACATCCTTCATGACTCCAAGACACTCAGCTTGAGGTGTTCCCATTACTGAACCACTCAATTATTAAATTATATTTTTCAGGAATCAGAAATCTGAGACTGCTGTGGGAAACCTGGAGTTGAGAAATTTCTTTCCCATCCTGTGGTGACTGGGTGCAGGACTCAACCACAGCAGCAAACCACCCGGTACTTCCTGTGTGTGACTGGCTCCTGATTCCCTCTTCTCTCCATCTGCCAAGCTCATACACACCCTCACTTCCCTCCAATCCTCCCTGTCTCCGCCCTCATCTCTACCCAAACTCAGGGCCAACCCTGCTAATTCCCCCAACTTTTTAGGAAAGACAGGCTAGGGAGATTAGGAGGGGATTTAGCCCTCTATGTCTATGACTAGTGGATGGAGTGTATGGAACTCTGCCTGGGGAAGGATGAGGAGCCAGTTGAGAGCTCGTTGGACAAGATTAAACGGAGGGAAGGAACAGGGAGTGTTATAGTGCGGGTCTGCTGCAGGCTAGCTGATCAGGAGGATAGTGCAGAGCATAGTAGTAACCAGGTAGGAGTGACCTCATGTTCATGAGCCCTGGTCCTCATGGGTGATTTCAGCCACCCCATTATCTGTTGTAGGGAAAACAGAGCAAGGCACAAGCAAATCCTGGAGGCTCCTTGAATGTGTCAATGGCAACGTCCTTATACAAGTGTTTGAGAAGCCAACAAGGAGAGGTGCCTTGTGCTCACCAACAGGGAGGAGCTGGTAGGGAATGTAGTACTCCAAGGCAGCCTTGGCTGCGGTGACCGTGAGATGGTGGAATTTGAGATCTGAGGGCAGTGAGGAGGGCATGCAGCAAACTCACTGACCTGCGCTTCAGGAGAGCAGACTTTGGCTTCTTCAAGGACCTACTCAGTAGAGTCCCATGGGATAGAGCCTTAGAGGGCAGAGGGACCCAAAAATGCTGACTGATATTCAAGGATCGCCTCCTCCAAACTCAGAAGCGATGCATCTGACAAGGAGAAAATCGTGCAAATATGCCAGGAGGCCGTCATGGATGGATAAGAACCTGCTGAGCAAACTCAGAGTGAAAGAGTTGTGGTGCAGTATGAAAGGAATGGCATCCAGAAGGATGTTTGAGAGTGGGCCAATGGAAACCCCATGAAGTTCAACAAAGTGAAAGGTCCTACACCTGGGTCACATCAATCCAGACACACATACAGGTTGGGTGGAGAAGTAATTTGGAGCAGCCCTTTGGAGAAGGACTTCGGAGTGGTGGTTGATGAAAGCTCAACATGAGCTGGGCTGCATAAAAAGGAGTGTGGCCAGCAGGTCATGCTGGAAGGAGATGATTCACCCCCTCTACTACAAGTCATGAAGGAGGTGATTCTCCCCCTCTTGTGAGACCCCACCTGGAGTATTGTGTACAATTCTGGTGTCTTCAAGATAAGAAGGACAAGGAACTGTTGGAGCAAGTCCAGAGGAGGGTCGCAAAATTGACCAGAGGGCTGGAGCATCTCCCCTATGAAGGCAGGCTGAGAGAGTTGGGATTGTTCAGCCTGGAGAAGAGAAGGCTACGTGGAGACCTCATAGCAACCTTCCAGTATCTGAAGGGGGTCTACAAGGAAGCTGGAGAGGGGCTCTTCATCTGGAACTGTAGTGACAGGACAAGGAGTAATGGGTACAAATTGAAAGAGAGGAAATTGAGGCTAGATATTAGGAAGAAATTCTTTACTGTGAGAGCAGTGAGACACTGGAACAGGCTGCCGAGGGAGGTTGTGGATGGCCCAACTCTGGCAGTGTTCAAGGCCAGGTTGGATAAGGCCTTGAGCAACCTGGTGGGAGGTGCCCCTGCACATGGCAGGGTGAGTTGAGGCAAGATGATCTTTAAAGTCCCTTCCAACACTTAACATTCTATGAGTCTCTGATTATTGAGAAACTGGGTAGTAAAATAGCAAATGAAATTCAGTGTTGATAGGATGCAAAGTAGGACACATAAGGAAAACCGACTCTAGCTATATTTACAGAGTTATGGGCTCAAAATTAGCCATTATCATTCAGAACAGAGATTGTCCCTGTTTGTTCTTTATAAAGAATAGTTCAGTCTCAGCAGTGGTTGAAAAAAAACACCAAAAGGGTGTTATGAGCGATTATCAAAGGAGTGAAGAACAAACCAGAAAACCTTATTATACTGTGGATATATTCATTGTGTGTCTACATATTGAATGTTGAATACAATTTTGGTCTTAGTTCTCAGTATATAGTAGAAGAAAGAGAAGCTGCAGAGAAGGGAAATGAAGATGATCAACAGCCCAACTCAATCTCCCAATGAAGAAATGAAACAGTTATGGGGTAGAAAAGAAATGTCTGAGAGGGTTATAAGACATTAGATCATAAAATAAAGGCTAGGACGCACTAGTGATTAAAAAACATTCATTTACTTTTTCTCCTAACACAAACTCTGAAAAATATCCAATGAAATTATCAGGTGGCAGTATAACGCAAAGGAGTATTTTTTCACCAAATATATAATTTAGTGAAACAAGTGGATATGTGGAGACAAAAGCTATAAAAGGTTTATACAAGGTTTGAAAATCTGGTTCCAATTAAACGCATGAGCTTAGGACATCCCTAAGTCATGGGTTATTGGGAGGATGCATGAGGAGGAAAGCACAACATCTCTCTCCTATTTCTTACATGGTTTACTAAAGCTTTTGATATTGGTCTGCTGTACACCCAGGACAATGGAGTAGATGGACCTGTACAAATGCTCTTATGCCAATAAATAAAAATATTACTAACAGATATATAAAAAAACCCAAAACAAACCAAAACCCAAGAAAAGGAGCATGTGGTGTGTTGATTTGTACAACTTTGTCAATGAGTTTCTGGTATTGTGCTCTGAAGAGGTTACAGATGCTGCCAGCACTTACTAAAATAAATAATCTTATTAATACATACAGTCTGACAAATATCAGGAAATGATCGCTCCACTGACACTTACAATTCTGCATCAGCTGGCTATCAGGATGCTTGGCAGAGTGTTTCTGTGTTAATTTTTCCCTATAGTGCAGTAATGAATTGGCCACTGAGAATCAATTCATTCAAAGAAAGGCCAGATGATTTCCAGTGGGGCTGAAAGATAAAGCTAATGTTGCAGAAAAGAATAAAAATGGGAACCTTTCAAGTAGATATTCAAGTGCAATGAAGTTCATAGGGGGCTCTAAATCCAATCTGACATTCTCCTTGCATCCATGAATTGCCAGTTTTGGTACAGTGATAGTTGCTCTGATGCTGGGAAGACTGAAGCTCAGAAGCAGATTTGTCTGACTCAGACAGTTCCTCAGTCAGCACATGTGTTCAAAGGAATTCTGTGACACTATTCACAGAACGCTGAATCCCAAAGTGCTCCCTCTAACCCCTTTCTTCCTGGCTCCCTGTGAAAGAAGATTTTAAGAAACTTCCACTCCTTTCTAGACTGTGTTAGACACATGTAGGGCAGGGAAACCACTTTACCAGTTCAGCAGTGGGGACAGGAGAGCTGTGGGCACCATGTGTGAGCTGAACTGTCTGCAAGGATGGGACAGCAGATGAGCAGCTTGGAGTCAGCCAACCCTTCAGAGGTTTTCCTGAAGGCTTTGTTTGCAGGTAGCATACAAGCATTATGGGGTTGATTAGGCACTCTCTCTTTGATTCCACTCAAATCCACTAAGGAAGATCGGGGTCAAGTTTTAATAAGGATTTCAAACCCCTCCTTCTGTTGAAACATCATGAAAAGACTGACTTAATGAGCTGAGAAAGACAGCAGAAGTTTGAGACAGACAAATGTTGTGTGCTAGGGTTCCTTGAGCACAGGCTAAAAGAGATGGAGGCTAGCCCTGGCAAGGTAAAGCAAATTCCTGGAGCTTGAAGCAGACCAAACTATTCACAGAAGAAACACAGCTGCCAATGTAGTGCTTCATTATAACAAATGGACACATTTTAGAAGCATGTCTGAGTGGAGGAGATTGAAAACAACAGCTGTAATATGGTGTGGGTGGGGTTTTATAGTGATCAAGAAGGAAATGTTCCTTGTGCTGTATGCCACTTACTTCTAATTAAATAAGTATCTTAAAAGAAACTGTTGTATCTTATGGTGCATGAGTTGCTAAGTACTCCCCAACGAGTGTTTCTGGGTCCGAAAGCCAGACTGAGGTCTCTGTCTGCTGTAAGATATTTCAAGTAACCAGACTGCTTCATACATGGGTCAATGGACACTAAAGTAATTTCGTTAAATATGAAGTGAATGTTTTTTCACAAACCCCAAATACCCATACATGTTGCTGTAAAGTGCTGGATGGAATTGCAGTCTGATGGAATGGCCATACAGCCCACTGTTTTGGGAAAAATAGGTGGAGCCTGGCTTCTGACACTGCCTTTGTGATGGACCTGGAGCATAACAATAGGCATGACTTCCCTTCTCCATGACCTTATCCCTTCAGGGAAAGGACCCTTGGACTACTACTCGTCTCACCTTGCTGAAGAAATATGCACCTCAGCTGGCCATTGTCACAACCTGCGGGAATGAAGGGTAGGTCCTCTCCAGGTAGGGTAG
>VZRE01011980.1:0-110096 GCA_013396775.1 Cephalopterus ornatus
ATTTTCAGTACTGATGGTATGGGAGAAAGCTTATAAAAGGTGGGAAAAAATATGTTTAGTTATACCAGAGATCAGCGCAAAGTCCCAATATACTTCCTTGAAGTGAATTTGATGCCACAGCCTATTTCTGTCTGAAGAATGGCTGAAAGTCTTGACTGTTTCAAGATTAAATCAAAGAACCAGGGCCCCTGAAGGGAATTTGGAGCATGTTACAGACTTCTATTTCCTTTAGGAGCTTCCTCCAAGAGCTACATAGAAGTGTGCAATAACCCAGCTCTCATGAAATCTGATTACTTTGTTTTCTGCAAAAGAAAGCACTAGGGCTAGGAGCATCACCAGAATAAATTCCAAGGACCAAAAGTCGACAAGGTGAGAATTTGGATGAATTCTGCTGCTGCAAATGTGTTACTGACCCAGGGAACTTAGTTACAGAATATCAAGCTGCAGCAGGCGATGTCATTTCTGTTAGCAATTAGGAACATTTGTGTAAAAGTGTTGTATGTATGACATGAAACGAATCTGTGTGTGTTTGTACACTGTGTGCACACTGAATCACTGTGCTACATTTCAGTGGCATGGCAGCACTGCTCATGTACAAACATTTCTCATTACAAATTAATCACTCCTGGGATTTCTAATGACTATGTATTAAACATTTTGCTGTGGCCATATGTGGGACACATATGCCTTCCTTATGTTAGCTATTTTTTCCCCAACACTGAAAATGTGTAATTTATTATTATTACTACCACTCAAATTATTGAAGTGCCCATGAGCCCTAGTTGTGGACTTGGACCCCATTGTGCTTAGTGCTTTTAAAAATCAAGTTGAAAAGGACATCCAAAGTTACATAAAATTTAGAAACAAGATGATAGGCAGCAGCTGAAATCATACAACAGATTGTACAAGTAAGGGAGTCCACCTGACAGGGACTTAATTTCACCAATACCCTGTACATTGTTAGATTTCGTTGTTAACATCAGAAGTAAGTGAATTTCTAAAATTATTTTTAAAGAATATTGTTTTTAAACTGCATTGGTCATAGGTGTTTGCAATACCAATGTTTCCAGAACGTAGACCAACATGGAATATACACAATTTCTGACTTACCATCTACTCTTTCCAAAGAAGACAGCGCTTAAAAAGTCTCACAACAAACCAGGCAACAAAGTAGGTATGCGATCTGATCTATATGATTGTTGGATATTTCATGGCAGTAAAGTTTGGGATTTAGCAATTGAGTCACATTAGTATTTTCTGAAGTGATAGGGTGTAATGTACATATTTTGTTATCATAGGAAAGCCATGGCAATAAAATTGCTAATTGAAAGAGGACTTCCACATAGGAAGGAGAGTGTGAAGAGGGGATGTTTTCAAAAAAGTATTGATTAAGTTGTCCCTCATTAGAGTGAGCAAAATGAAATCTGTCTCTATCTCAGTCACGTCTCTTATTACAGAGCCTCAGTCTTCTTCCCCATTTCCCAAAAAATCTTAAGACTTACAAATTTTGTGGTTAAGTAAAGAAATCTTGATACAGCATGACCACAGGAAAGATTCTCA
Source organism: Cephalopterus ornatus (assembly GCA_013396775.1). NCBI lineage: Eukaryota > Metazoa > Chordata > Aves > Passeriformes > Cotingidae > Cephalopterus > Cephalopterus ornatus. The sequence goes on from VZRE01011980.1 coordinate 1,561, forward strand.
GGAGTATTACACACATTCATTTGTGCTGTGCATGTGTGTGAACGCACGCGAATGTCTGTATCCATTTGTTATTTTCCTGTTCCTGACATCCAGACTTGTAAATCCCTGTCTTCCTCGGTGTGAGTGCAAGCTGGGGCAACCAAAAATCTGTAGGCTGTGTAGGAGATAAACATTTTAGAACAGAAGCCAGTTTTGTTATAGTTTTAGAGCACAGGAAACAGATATTCTCGCTATTCTATGTGCCTTGTGTTTAATATATTTAAGACATATGTGCATAGAATTTGAGATAGTTGAAGCATCACCATATAGGATGACTACCAACCAGAACTACACTTAAACTAATCCTTTAAAGTATCTTTCTGAGAGAGCTAGAGTGCCTTGATGAGTTATTTCCTCATCTTTAGTAACCTCACTTGTATCTAGGACACTCTGTGACAGTTGAGCAGGGAAGCATGATCCTTCCTTCAGCTAGACTCACGTTATGTGGTTTTCCCAGAAATGCTCTAAGTTCTCATAACTTTGAGTGCTTGGTGCTTTAGGTTAGATCCCACACTCACAGACACCTCAGAAGAAAAATGTCACAGAGCTCAAGATCTTTAATGAACCTGCTGACTGGCCATCAGATTTAAATAACATAAGACATGCTTTTGTTCTTTTAACATGCTATCATTAATAAAATGGCAATATTTCCACATCTGTTCCTCAAAACCCTGAACTGCATGCTTCTGATTCACTTTGAGATGTTGGACTAACATGTTACTAATGTTTCTTTTCCCCCACCTCTAACGTTCCCTGTTCATTACTGCCTGCTCATCTCTCTTAAGCACAACCTTATGAGGCTGTTGAAGATTACTTTTTCATTTGTTTTCCAAATTAGTTCAGCTAAAAGCTAAATTTGACACAAGCCATCAGTCAATGACGTAGAGACACACAAGAAGGACTCTAAACTATAGAATCATTAGGGTTGGAAAAGACGTCCAAGAAAATCGAGTACAACCTTTGACAGAACACCACCATGTCAACTAAACCATAGCCTGTTTCTTGAACACCACCAGGCAAGGGGACTCCACTACCTCCCTGGGCAGCCCATTCCAATGCTTGAACACCCTTTCCATTGAGAAACTGTTCCTGATGTCCAGGCTGAACCTCCACTGGCAGAGCTTGAGGCTGTGTCCTCTTGTTCTGTTGACATTGAGATAAATTTAAAAATATACTTCAGAAATAAAAAAACCCTCACTGATAAAATGCCTTTAACTCTTTTAGATATCTTGATAGATTTGTCAATGGCAAATTCAGAAGAGGCTCTTGTTCCTTTTGCTTAATTAAATCTCTTCTAAATGTTTTGTATGTCAGGTACCATCCATACCAGGAAGGGCTTTTGTTTCTGTTGCATTTGTGGCAGTGTATGACACAGCTGGCTGAGTAATAGTGTTGGCAAGCCTGAAAAGTCAGGATCCCTCTGGGTTTAAAATCCTCAAAAGACTGTTCCTGATATGACATAAAACCAGATGTGATAATCTGCAGAGTCTGGAAAAACCAGTTTCCCTTATTGAGAAGCAGAGCAGCAGGGCAATGAATTGTGTGTGTGAGTCTGCCATGTATGTTAAAACAAGACTTAGAAAAACAGTTGGCTATTAAAATGAAATGCAATACTGCTGCCTCAACATTAGTATGAACACATGTTGTACAAGGATAACAGAAATTGCTAAATAAACTATGAAGCAGTTCCACTATTTAAAATGAATAGAATCCAGGAAAATTAGTGTTTAGTACAGCTCCCAAACAAAATCTCTCACTTGCCAGAATGTGCCCCTGAGTTATTTTGGTTAGCTGTATCCAAATGCCATAAGTGCATTTGTCTACTCAAACTAAGCTTCAGCTGTATCTGAGTTGAATTTATTAAACATCCTATACCTTACCCAAGGTAGCAAACTGTGCTTGGCAAAAATTTGTATCTCCGTCTGTTTGAACATTATTGTTGCAAAGATGCTATAGGAAATAGTGTTGCTCAGACTCAAATGAGTGACATTGGTCTTTATGAAAAGTTCAGATCTCTAAGAAAATAAATCAAGCTTCCAGACTGTATCCCATTGTTTGAAAATGGAGTAATAAACTTCCATGATTACACCATTCCCTTGCCTGCCTTAGCAAGTATAACCTGAGGTGAGAGGTAAACAGAGGAATATAGAAGATTGAGGAAAAGGCACAGACTCCTAAAACTTCTGTGTACCTGGGAGAATTTTGATTATAGATGGCACTACTGCTGCAGTAGTTCAAGGAAATAACTGAAAAACTAACCTGAAATTTTGTTTTAAGATCAACTGTGCTTCCTTGTAGATATTTCCAGTGTGTGCCTCATGATATCCTTGGTCCCACCCCAAACTGGATTATCTGATATATATCATATGCTGCAAGGGGTCCAAGTCACTCACAGTTTTGCAACAAAGGCCTTTGAATCAAAACTTACTATGGGTATAATTTTCAAGATGTAGGCTACTCTCAAGAGTGCTTATAAAACAAATCCTTATTTTTTTATCCAGTCAGCATTAGTAGTTCTTTGTGTATATGATACATATATACATATATATATACATATTTTTGTATATGATACATGAACACCTTAACACACTAAAAATTGAAGACGTGGAGAATTTGAAAGAACAAAATAACCAACATTTCCACAGCCTTCATTCTCTTGTTTCTGTCTTGAAGTTCTAAAGCATACTCTCAAAATAACAAAAAAATAAAATTACCTGTTTACTTTGTATGAAAAATAAGAATCTAGAGTGCTGATCTGACAAAAGGCTTCATCATAGACCAGACCAGAAAGTCTTTTGAACATCAGTTGAGATCACTTAAGCACCAACCTTCTAATTCTTCCTCAGTCTTTCATAAAATCATCAGGATATCATTTATAAGAAGGTATTCTTTATTTTTTTTCCTTCTGTTCCTAATGCTGTTCCTTAACCTTACCTCCAAGAGAGTTTGCAAGGTAAATTGTGTGCACAAGTGGAGGCAAGCACAGGGATTGCCTTACAGGCCTGCCGGGCAGCACAGCTGGCAGTCCTTCTGCTCGGCTCTGTGATGTGGTTAGTCTTTCCTCTCCTAAGAACCAGATTCCTGTTTCTGCAGTGTGCCAAAATAAACAGCTGGGTTTTAAAAGGAATACTTCTCTGAGAGTGCTTCATCAGATCTGAGCTGCTGAGGAGGTGAGAGTCACCAAGGGGACACAGGGTAGAGAAGTCAGGAAACTATGGCAAAATTTTTTTTTTTCCTTCCTGTATATATTTTTTTAATGAATTAGTATTTATTATATGTTCGTGTTGTATGTAACATGACACACTGTGGCAAAGTCAGCCAATCATAAATGGACAAATCCTGAGAGAGGACAAGTGGCTCAAAATATAGAAGAATTGCAAATTGGGAGTAAAACCACAGAAATGTTAAAGGGTAGAAGTATAAATCCATTACAGCCAATCTAAAGTTCCAAAATAGGATAAATGAGGCCAAAAATACCATAAGAACCCATACTTTTATGTATTTTGGCAATTCTGCCTCTGACCTGGCTCTAACTGGAAAATGTAAATGAATATGAATTCAATATTAAAAAAGAGAAGCAAACATTGCAATAGAATTCCTCCCCAAAAGGTTAATTTCATGCTTAGTGTATGGAACACATGTCAGGTGTATCAAAAATGATTCAACTATCACTAGTTTTTGGCAGTGGTGTTATGACAATCCATATTCAAATTTGATTTTATATCTGTGTTGTGGGTGAAAACAGAAAACACAGGTAAATCGAGGGGGGCCTGGACACTGGCTGTTTAAGCACTTCTGAATTCTACTTGAACAAAACTAGACGTGCTTATGTCTCATCTGGATGCTGGGGATTTATTTCTAGTGCTTATGTATCACACTAAGATTTCCTACTGGGTAAGACAAGACTCCTTAGTGGCACACTGTGGCACACTATTCTTTCATCCCCTGAGCTGTTGCCTAACTGCTAAATTTTCAGTCTTACTGTAACTGTTCCTATAAAATTTTAGATACCTGGCACCAGGGGAGATTAACAAGGAATAAAATATTTCCTGTTTTGACACCAAGTATTTGAAGTCGTACAATAGCTTCATGTTACCCATAACATTAAATGCACTTTATTGTATTTCATTAGTATAATTTATCAGCATTATGCAACTGAAACACAGTACCACTTTCAGTTCTGTCTCCGCTCCCCACAGTGGGCGAAGACATGAATAAACTGGAGCAAATTCAACAGATAATACCAAGGTACTTGGGCCTGCAGCACTTGCTCAGTGAGGAAAGGCTTGATAGAGACACAGAATGACTTGGATTGGAAGGGACCTTAAAGATCATGGAGTTCCAGTTCCCCTGTTGTGAACAGGGACGCTTTCCACTAGATCAGGTTGCTCAGAATCCCATCCAACCTGGCCTTGAACACTTCCAGGGATGGGGCAGCCACAGATTCTCTGTATAACCTATGCCAGTGCCTCACCACCCTTCACAGTAAAGAATTTCTTCCTAACATCCAATCTAAACCTACTCTGTGTCAGCTTGAAGCCATTCCCCTTGTCCTGTCCCTACAGGTCCTTGTAAATAGTCTCTTTCAATCTTTCCTATAGGTTCCCTACAGGTACTGGAAGGCCACAATTAGCTCACGCCAAAGCCTTCTCTTCTCCAGGCTGAACAATCCCAATTCTCTCAGCCTCACAGCAGAGGTGCTCCATCCCTCTGATGAACTTGGTGGCCTCCTCTGGACTCGCTCCAACAGGTCCATGTCCTTGCTGTGCTGGGACCCCAGAGCTGGAGGCAGCACTGCAGGTGGGGTCTCACCAGAGCAGAGCAGAGGGGCAGAATCCCCTCCCTCCCCTGCTGCCCACACTGCTTTGGATACAGCCCAGCACACGGGGGGTTTCTGGGCTCCCAGTGCACATGGCCGGGTCATGTCCAGCCTCTAACCCACCAGCGCCCCCAAGTCCTTCTCTACAGGGCTGCTATTGATCTGTTCATCCCCAGTCTGGATTGATACCGGGGGTTGCAGATGCAGATCCAGATGCAGCACCTTGAACTTGATCTTGTTAAACTTCATGAGATTCCCATGGGCCGCTTCTTGGGCTTGTCCAGGTCCCTCTGGGTGGACCCATCCTTCAGGTATGTCACTACAACACTCAGCTTCAAGTTTGCTGAGGGTGCATCCCGTAGAACAAGAATGCTGCAGGGGAACCTACTGGGCATCCTCCCAGCACCTACTGGGAGTTTATCAAGGAGATGGAGCTCTTCTCAGTGGAGCACGGTGGAAGAATGGCAGACCCTGGTCATAAGCTGAAATGGGGAATGTGAGAGGTTAGAAGGAGAAAAAAATTCCATCAAGAAGATATTTTCCCCACTAAAAGCTTGTGAGGACTCTGGTTTAGGAAATTTTCAAGACATGACTGACAACATCCTTAAATAGCTGGTCTGAATTCAGGCTTGACTCTGCTTTGTACACAAGTTTGAACTAGAGACCTCCTGAGGTCCCTTCCAACCTGATGATTGTGAATTCTACATGAAAATATTTAAATTTCTCAACCCAGATACAGATCCACCTAATACCAGAATGATGGTAGCTAGCTCTGATTTATTCACTGGAGTTTTCTTAGGAGCTGAAATTTTGCTCCAGAAGAAGTATTATTCAAGCACTTAGTTATGTGTAGTTTTGAAAGTTTCTACTGTGTGATATTATGTACATTGCTACATACATATACTCTCTAAATCAGTCCTCTTTAAGAGTTTTGTTTTAAAGATTATTACCAAAGGTGAGAGAGATTTGAAATTGTGATTAATACTGACAGAATTACATTAAGGTTGCTAAGAAAAGGAGAGCAAGCCACGCGTAAATAGGCAAGGTAGGCTGCTTATAGCTTCCTCAAGACTCTTTTTGTAAAGACAACAAAGAATGTGATGAGGTACCTGATTTTCTTTATCTTTTGGAAAAAAAAATATTATTAAATGAAAGGCTGAAAGGAGTAATAATGGCAGTAGCCATTATTTAACTTAATATTACATTGGTTGATTTTATAGAGACCAAATATTCTCCACGTTAGACTTTTATGTGCACAAACTGGTGATTCCAAATAAATGGCTACTGTGCCATAAATACACTGTGAAAGGCAAGCTGGCTGAAGGGTAATTTGAGAAAATAGAATAAGGTTGAAAATAATGTACAGTTAAGCTGGTTCAACAATTATCCGTATGTTTTTGAGAATAAAACCAATCCAGCATGATGAACACAGGATATCACATATTTTTTTGAATACTGTACTGGGTTTTGATACATTTTTTATTTTTACTTGTGAATTATTAAGTATATCTATATCTAATGAAACTGAAGTAAACAATTGCAAACAGCTATTAGGGGAAATATATACCTGAAGAAGCATGCTCCTTCTTTTTAAGTATTTTTTTGGTCATGTTTTCAGGCTTGATATACTTTTGTTTCAATATGCAAAAGACAGAGAAGTCAGAGGAGTTATGCCAAAAAGTTAGAAAACCTTAATTGGCTGTCAATACAGGAAAACAAAAATACAAATCAGTTTTATCATTTGGAATTTTCATTATAATCACATAGAGAATGATAGGCATATTACCACTGCATGAAAGTGATAAAGCTTAGGGTTTTTTCTATGTTTCAGGTATGCTTTGCTGACACTAAGCCAAGAAATTCTAAATTTCCTCTTCATGCACTTTTAATTCTTTCAGTAATTTTTCTTCTTTTGATTGGCTATCATGCATTATTTACCCAGACATATTACTTCCCTGGTTCTAACCTATTTAATTTGTTGCCATAGTAATGTCCATAAATATTTTCCTTATCTACTTTTTAATTTATTTTTTTTTTCTCTCTGTATCTGTTTGGGCTCTCTCTCGTTTCTTGTTCTTTCTTCTTGTTCTCTCTGCTCTGCTATTTCTCTAACATTTGTCTGTTTTAAACCATTTACCATTTCTATCCTTTGTGCAGAGACCTTAAACATCCATGCACTTCTCTATTTGGGGGAAGGAAGGGAATTGTCTTTACTACTTATAACACATAAACTTATTAAAGATTTCCAGGAAAAATTCCCAGGTTTGTTTTCATCTATCTCCAAAGTCACTGGGCTGCCCTCCCTTTTTCTAGTGAAACTCCTATTCATTTGAATGACTTACAAGCAATATCCTGAACAAAATAATGCTCCTGATGTCTGTTTCCTACCCAGCAGCTATACAAACAATCATCATCCATTTGCAATTTAAGGACAATGTCTGTACAGTAAGGTATTTAAATGAGTATTTAGGTATTTAAATGCCTTGCAGAGGTCCCTGAAAATCTGAGACATGGTGATATGTCTGTAGTCCTGAGACAAAGGCTACTGTAAAGTAGAGGGAGAGTTTAAAATAACTCATTTGTGGGTAGGAAGAGTTTCCTCCTGTGGCCAACATGAACAAATTCTGACTGGATGTGCTGCCTTTTGAGGCTTCTTGTCACCACTTTTGATCCAGCCACAGCAACTTCAGACACTCAAAAGACTTTTGTTACCCCTCTAGACATACAGGTGCCACAAGCTGAGCTCTCCTGATCCCTGTCTAGCCTCTTCACATGTAGATTGCTTTAAGTGCATTTACTCAGTTAGAATCACAGAACCATTGAATATCCTGTGTTGGAAGGGACACACAAGGATCATCGAAGTCCATCTTCTGGTCCTGCATGGGACCATTGCCAAGAATCCCGTCATGTGCCTGAGAGTATTGTACAAACCCTTCTTGAACTCTCGCAAGTCTGAAGCCATCACCACTTCCCTGGGGAGCCTGTTCCAGTGCCCAACCACACTCTGGGTGAAGAACCTTTTTCTAATATCCAACTTAAACCTCCTCTGACACAACTTTGGGCCATTCCCAGGTCCTGGCACTGGTCACCACAGAGCAGAGATCAGTGTTGTCCCTCCTCTTCCCCTCGCAAGTAAGTTGTAACTGCAATGAGCTCTGCCCTCAGTCTCCTGTCCTCTGGGATGAACAGACCAAGTGACCTCAGCTGCTCTCTACATATGGCTTCCCCTGAAGGCCCTTCACCATCTCCATGGCCCTCCTTTGGACACTCTAACAGCTTAATATCTAGGAATATGTTAGGGATATTTAGGAAATATATCTTTCCTATATTGTGGCACCCAAAAACACACACAATATTCCGGGTGAGGCCACCCCAGTGCAGAGCAGAGTGGGACAATCCCCTCCCTGGACCAGCTGGCGATGCTTTGCCTGATGCCCCCCCCGGACATGGCCCTCCCGGCTGCCAGGGCACTGCTGACTCATATTCAACTTGCCATCAACCAAGGCTGTGGTGCTGCCCTAACAACCTCTCATCCCCCAGTCGCTTCATGAGTGTGACCTATCATTTGACTGTTTCTGAAGTACAAAGACTAAAAAACTGTATCAGTTGTAGAAGGTGGTTTTTAGCCTTTTTAAATAAGATGATGATACTGTTGGTGACTCAATATCATTAATATCTTTCTTAACAAAGTAAAACTACAAGTCCTGTGATGATAATTCTAAAGTTGTTCCTCCTTAATTGTACTCCTCTCATAGGGTTGACTTTCCCCCCTCCCCCCCCGCCCAAATTTAAATATTTGGCAATATTTAAAAAGATAACAACTATTTACATAAACTTGTCCCTATGGGCAATTTCACCAACAAATAAAGGAGCTCATTAAAGTAACATAAAGACACAGTTGTGTGCCTTTTTTTCCCTAAGTACTTCTCAGAGCTCTCAAACTTATCCTTTCACTTAGATTATTTTGTCAAAGGTATTTAGTCCAGCTATCAGTTCATTCTTGTAAACGCCATCTGTTACACAAATCAAACCTACTGACCCTTTTGTGGTCCTCGCTGCTGGGAATGTGTTGCTCCCTGCATCTGCATCAGATCCTTGGATTATAGTCAATTCAGCTGACATGATACCCATTATATTCCTCTGTAAGAGAAACTAAACTTGAAAAATTCCATTCCTATTAAGACGATTTCCAACAACTCTAGCTTTGCCAATTCTTAATCCTTGGCAAATATTTTGCATGGAAATAATAAGACCCTTGCCCTTTCTCTTCAGTAGCCATATTGAAACAGTCTATTGTGTTCCTTCATGGCGATGCTTGGCATCCCTTCATAAAAATCTTCCTCTAGATCTGAGACATATTGCAGAAAATTCAAAGGATGAAGGCAATATAAAATTGGAAGTTGGCCAACGAGGAAAACCTATTTGTTTCACTAGCCTGATGAACATTAATTTATTTAAGACCAAGCTGAAATAGGTCCCTGAAGGATGATCTAATAAACCTTTAAAAGTGTCACCTTGCAGCCAACTTGCTTTATTGTCAATAAGTACATGATGTAACACAGACCAGATTCTTAACAGCTAGCACAATAATTTAAACATCCATTAAACAGAGATTTAACTGGTGCTTACCACCACTTAAACATGGAAGATATGTGTTATTTTTTGCATTTTTATGAGGTTACATAACATCAAGTTCATGTGGTTTGGTTAATCCTAGAACAAAACACAATTTAGGAGCATACAGCATAAAATCTGTTCCACAGATGTTTGATCTTGCATTTCCAGCTAGCTTCAATTTTCATGTGTGTGTGGAGGGAGATGATAGTTTCAAAGAAGGACAATCCACTGCTGCTAATCATGTATTAGCAGATTATCACAAATTACAGGGTAATAATTCCACTATAGCATTCTGTCGAGGACAAATTATGACAAGTGACTCCATAATTAAAACGTTCTTCTGAATAGTTGTAGATGAAGCTCGTGGCTTCTCTTCTTAAGGTCAGCTAGTACCACCCAACGGAGGATCCCACTTTCGTGTCATAAGAATTTTACCGAGCCATTTGAAAAGAGGGTTCCATAGCATGTTTCCAAATGCCTTCGGAAATTGCAAATCGTATGATTCAAATTTTTCCGAGACATACTTCTCAGAGATACATATTTTCCTAGCCCCTGAAAATGTCCACATCATGGAAAGGACATATGTTTTTTAGAAGTTTGTTCATGGTCAGGAAAAACTTCTGAAACCTTTGCAGTTCTTGTCCATGTTGGGCACTGAACCACCACTGAAGTTCAGGTTCATTCACCTTTTCAGTTTCTCTGTCACTTGTTTTAATATAGTAGAATAAAAGCAGTTCAGAAAGATAAGAACTTTTTAGAACACCTGTCACTGCAGATAGGACAAAGAATATGATCTGAAAGAAACAGAAGCAAGAACTGGCATTAGGGAGGAAAAGAAAGGGGCTGACCAGAGGGAGGCAAAATAGAAAACAGAAATTGTAATGGAGACAGAAAGCGGGATGTGGGCAAGTTGCAATTACTGTAATGGGAGAAATGGAGATTCAGGAAGCCTAAGAGCAGGTGCTGGAAGAGGGCACAAATTAACTGTCTACCAAAGAGTAAAACATAGAGGGAGAAAGAAAGCTGTCTTAGAGTGGGGATTAGTGAATTAGGACTGTGATCCACTAGACTAGGATTTTTCAGACTGTGAGGAAATCTAGGAAAACATTGGAAACAAGTCTAGATCTTAGATTCTGGAATAACTGCTGAAACAGAACTTCACGATATCTAATAATATGGTATTTTTGTAAAGCATTTTGAAGTTTCTATGGGTAACTGTTTCAGTGTCCTAGTATGTGTTGCAGTCCTGCAAGCCTCACCTCTGGTTTGGCCAGGAAAACAAAATACTGACTTCAGGAAACACCAGTAACTAGTTTGTGGTTGAAGAGCTGGCAGCAATCAAGGGGAAGATCTTCATGCAATAGTCCATGCGACAAGAACTGTGCAGCTGTAATTCTGAGAGCACCAGTGCTTTGGGATGGGCAGGTTCCCATCACAGATTTGGATTTTAATAACAGGCATAGTCTCACATAACATTACTTGGCAAGTTCAACCCAATAACTGGAGAAGTGTAGCCTGGATAGCAAGAATAGCAGTAAGAAAGAGGGAGTAAGAGGTAGAGCAGGAAAATGCTGAGAAGCTAAAAAATTAAGTCATCTTAATTTCTCTTTGTGTTTCAAATATTTTACTCAGAATGTGAATAATATCCTCTTGGCTCCTAGAGTTCTATAAAAATAAACTCTTATATGTGAAATGCTTTGAAAAATTAATCTTTTTAATTAAAAACAGCTTAGGAAAAAAATTCTGAGCAAACCCCAAAAACATAAACCCCTGGGGAGCACACTATAAGCAACCAGAAAAAAAAGGAAAAGAATAAATATCTGGTCATAGCAATTCCTACCTTCTTTGCATGACATAAAAGAGAGGATGAATGAAAAACAGTACCTAATACTATAACTTAAAATTTTCACACCCTTTGGAGATCATGTTAAAAAGATCATTCACAGATGCTAGTGTAGCCATTATTTTCACATTTTTGCCCAGGCTTTCCAAATATCCTCTCCTTCGCATAGCAGGGCAAAAATTCTCAGCTGATATTTCTCTCTAATCTGGAAGAGCCCTTAGTGTTGAAGGTTCAAGGTCTACATATAGTGAAAGCTACTGTGGGGACTCTCTGACTCGAAAAATATTGAGGGCAATGTAAGCCAACTTGGTTTTACTCAGCAGCAGCACACAGACCCACCATGATAATCATGTAGCTGTACCTGAAAGGAATTTGCTAGCTACATGAACCTACAATTGTGGGATATTTCCCATTTGAATTGTGCATTTGAAAATCCAAATGCATTATTTGCACAACTCAAATGCACTTTCAGTGTACTTGATCACTCCAGCAATTTGTTCATAATAACATGTATCCAGTATTTCCCTTATTGAGTAGCCCAAGTACTCTGACCTCCTCATTTCTCAGAGTATTTAGGCTTTCTGATATTAAAATAACCTTTATCTTTATAGAGACTGATTTCTTTGCTCTCACTGTTTTTGAAGCGATTGCATTATTAACTGTGGTGAAGGCTAGAAATATTTCTCTGTGCAGAGATTTCCTTTCTGTATTCATCCCAGCACATATAACTGGCTAAGGAAGTAACTCCAGATCTGAAGAAAGAACTCCAGAATTCAGTAAATAATTCTAAGACTTAGCCTTCAGCTGTGGCTTTTCTTTCAAACTTTAGATATTGTCACCCTCATATAGAGAGTCATGTTTGCTGGTGAGTGTTGGTCCCTTTCTAATTCTCATCTATATTGCTTTTGGAGATATTGCAACAAATTAGTGTCTGTGTTCTAGGAGGTACAGAGACTGCAGAAGACAGATGAAAAGGCTGTGTGTCTGTCATATAAACTAGTTTCTAATAGGTTAGCTTACAGTCATTCCAAAAGGTTAACATCCCGGTGAAGTAAGGGAGCCTAGTTATATTTTAGTGGTCAGATGTTAAACTTCAGGAAGCCACCTATATTTTTATGCTATTGACATTAGTCAAAAATTAATCCTTGGACTTTCTAGCAAAATGGTGGGTCATATTTTCACATTTTAATATTGAACTTGTTGGAAGTGGTTCTGAGAATTGGAATGTTAAAATTATTCTCGTTCAATTAAGAAATAGAAGCAAAAACAAGTGATTAATTCCCAGTTGTAAACCTTCACATTTCTGATGGTCACAATGAACCTCCTAAATTGACCAAAGTATATTTGCACAATGTATTTAACGAATAGCTTCTAGAATACTGACCCTGCAGAAACCTAGTTCCGCACACATTTGCCATTCACAGTAAAAAGCGCTACTAAAAATATAAATTAAAATTATGAGGTATTTTCGTAGTTCTTTGAGTTCTTAATAATGACGATGACTTACTCCTGTATCTAAATGATACAGCAATGAGCCCCGTGAGGTATATACATAGAGAGAGTATTTTCTTTAAGTCATAAGCAATATTTTTAAACTGTGTCTTCATTGTATCCCCATAGCTGAATTACTGGCAAGAACAAGTAACAAACACTGTAAGGCTCTTGAATGCTCAGCTGTATTTTGGCTGCATATATCCATTTTTTAACATATATCTCAAGCTACCATCAATTCAAACTGTATTTGATGTGAGTAACTACTTCAGGGAGTATTCTTGCTGCACCAATCAAAAATCATGGGTGGGGCAGATTTTCTTCCTCAGACCCGCAGAATAGAAGTCCAATGTTTCCTTCCTCAGTTTGATCTCTAAATGCAAGCTAGGAAGCCTCTGCATAAACTCATGTCAGGCCAAACACAGGCTATTTCTGGTTTCTGTGTTTGCTGCAACTCCATTCCTACCTCTACACGCACTCACGGGACGCAGAGAGAGATGGTAAGACATAAATAATTTTAGTTACATTTAACTGCACAAAGATTTTTCTTCTCCTGTGAACTCTGTGAAAGCTGTCAGTGATTAGCAATAGCAGCATTACCAGTACTCCAACACCATTTAAAAATATCTCTGTTTGCTTACAACTATTATCAAGAACGAAGATAAAGCTGCAGAAAACACTTGCTTTATTCCCACAGAAGCAGTACACCATCAATTTGAGGTCAAACACCAAGTTAAAGGTGTTTCATTAAAATTTAACCCATGTTTCTAAACTATCTCATGTGAACAGACAAGCCGGTCAGGCAGATCACTGGGGGAGGGATTTGGAGACAGTTAAATCATTGACCTGTAACCTATGAATGACTTTGTTAGTAAAACATTGGCTTTTCTAGTAAAAAAGCAGAGGACAGAGTTTGAGTGCATGCAGAAAAGGAATGTTAATGTAATTTTCATATCTGTCAGATGAGTAACTGCAGCTCTCTTAGCTCTGAGCACAAAACACACAATGTGCAGTAATATACCAAGGACATACAAAGGTGCAGCAGCTGAATCCAAACATCAGTACACTGTAAGGATTACAGAGATTGTTCTGGTCCAGGTACAAATGAAACCACCCTTCTGCATTTTTAGCCGTAACACTCTCACCTTGATGACCAGCTTTTTTTGCAACTTTACATCTGCAGGATCATTGCACTTACTTGTTAAGGCACTCAGACCACATGTGATCTGGACTGCAGATGCCATTGTGATATTCCAAACTTCTTTTTCAAGGCAATATAATTCAGCAGTTTATGTGAAAACACTGGCTTTGTCAGTGAATGCTTGGCATGAATACATCTTTTCTTCTGTCTTCTTTCTTTCTGCTTGATTCATGGCTCATCTAAGTCAATTTATATTTCTTTTCAGTCCTTGTTTAATATAGCTGGTTGTATTGTGTCTCAGACTAGGCCCTACGTATCCTCTGTTGCACATATTTCTTTCCTGATGCCACATGGAGACTTCCTGCAAACCTTCCCTGAGACAGGCAGACAGCCTTGTACCTCCCTTGCTGTGTGCCAACCTTACGTTTTGAGCCAATAATGCAAATAATACTGATCACATCAGGGTCTCCTAATCTGGTAATACTCAGGAAAGTTATTCTGTGCTAAAAATGTCCCAAGTGAGCAAACCTTTTCTGGAGCAGTGTCACTCACCTTGTGACTGGTGGCCTGCCAGAGCATGGCAGGTGCTCTGGGAACTGTCTGCTGTGTCCTGGCCTCCTCCGTTACTCTGGTTCACAAGAGAAAAACAGCTTTTACTGCATCACAGATGAAAACACTCATTGTTTTATGCTGTTGGAATTTTTAACTATAATGTTAAGATCACCGTATAATGGTTTTATGAAAAAAATCAACTAGCAAAGCAACGTCATGACTTCTGCAATAAAATTTGTGCACTTTTCATGTGAGGTGTGATATGGGTTTATTTCATATTTTCTCACAAGCCTGCTCTGGTTCTCTCACTATACCTAAGAAATATCAACTAAAATAAAATATCACATCATCACAACTCTGTTGTAAGCAGGAAATCAACTATGTGGGCTAATGCAATCATATTTTAGGATTAAAAAAGACCCAGTAAAATGGGCATGAGTCTACAAAGTCTCAGAAACCTGACTTTATAAAGCAGAGGACAATTTGAAGGAAGCTGATAGATTGCTGCAACCCACAAATAACTCCTGTGATCAGAGTCATATTGCAACTCAGTCGAATTGAGCACTGAGCACTGAAAATCAGTTTGGCAGAAAATTAGGCCAAGAAAGAATACCTAAAGTTTCAACTGCCCTTTGGTTCTGTAGGAGCTCTTCCTCTGAAATATCAGTGCATTAAAACGGTAGAACAAAGAGAAGGGTGAAGTGTACGTGTGGGTGGGAGCTCTTTGTTTATTTGCTTTGCTTTCTTTAGAAATGAGTCTCCCAAAAGACTTCCCTGCAACCTTTTTGTAAACATAACACAACAGTTCCCTTTTAGTTGTGTGTTACCGTAACAATACTTCAACAGTGCTCCTGAGGGAATTAAGTTGTTGTTCCCAGCATGACCCACAAAAGCATAGTGGTCATCAACATTTCATACTGTGAATGGCGACACAAGCTCCAGCAATGACCTGATAAGTCACTTACGCCGAGGTTCTCTGGGGAAAACAAGTGGTTTGCTACTTTATTTCACTAATTAAACTTGAAATGTCCATGTCCTTACTGCTGGGTGGACTGCCAAGATTCAGAGCTCTTCTTTTGTAAGCTTCCTGACCTGCCGCTGATGTCAGTCACCACAATTAGCCTGCCAACAAAATCATAGGGCAGGAGGTACCGTGCCAGACACGCACCATCCTTCCACTCTGCTGTTTGCTGTTTGGAACAAGAAAAAAACAATCATTCAAAGCATTGCCATGAGCTTTCGCTTCCTTACAGGCTCCAACTGCAAATATCACAAGCTTTCACATTTAACAATTTTATATGTCTCCACCCTTTGCTGCTTTCCTTTCACAAGATCCATTCACATGCCAATAGCCTCCCACCTAGTGTTTTGTTCCTTTTTAACCTTATGGACATGACTTTCTGGTGAAACACCAGACTGACAGAATTTTCAGTGAGAACACCAGATTTTTTTCTACAGAACTGTGCTCCACAGCACAAAAAAACAAACAAACAAACAAACAAACAAATCCAATACCCTGGAAAGGACCATGCTCAACTGGAGTAAGCAACTCAGTGCAATGTTCCTAAGTACAGACACCCTAAGCAAATACCTAGAGTTAAGACAGAAGCTGGCCCTGCTCAGCAGGAAGGGATCAGCACTAACAGATCTCAGAGTGCACTTTGGTAACCTCAGAAAGGTTCTCTTTAGGCTCACTTAAAACTATCAAAATATCTGTGGAAGCACCATATTGCTGAACAACTTAAATCCTCAGACTCAAGGCACTATGCTTACATTGAACCTCTCTTCATATGTTTAAAAACTGAGCATTTATTATTAAGATCTGCCTTTCCTACTCTTGCAGGAGCTCTATCAACTTATTAGGGGCCAATAGCCCTAACTGTCTGGCTCAAATAGCTATCCGTATCTTTCTTTTGCCTAATTCTGCAAAGCCGACATTCATAACAGCAGAGGCACTGTGTCCCTGGTCATCAGTGGTAGCTGTGGCAAAATACTTCTTAAAACATGACAATTTTCTAAGTGTGGAAACAGGTATTGAGAATGTACTTTGCACAGTCAGATTTTTAACATGACCGGCTAAAGCTCACTGCAGCACAATTTTCTTCACTTGTCCTGAAGAAGTGAAACACTATACTCCTACAATTCTGCTTACTCATTTTGCTGATAAATATGTTGACCTTTGATTTCATAAAGACAGTTCTCGTTTTGTGGTGTAAAATAAAATGGAAAGTTTTATTACTGTACCTCACACTGTAATTTCTAGAAGTTCACAATAGATACATTCCCTATAGCCATTTTCCTTTTGGAGACAAATAATACAAATCTCTACAGTCTCATGAAAGGCTGAACTGTTTGAAGAAAATATACACCTTTTAAACAGATGCAGTTATGTAATAATCTCTTCATATTGTAATGCAGATTTTGAGAAGATTACCTGAGTTTTCCAGTAAACAGGATCTAATTTGAAAGATAATCAAGGATTGTTTATATTCTGGAATTTGTATTTGACAGCTTTAATAAACATGCGCAATAAAGTTGCTGACACTTTTTGGTCCCAGGCTATCAAAGAAAAAATGTCTTCCTTTGATTGCGTTTATTTCTGGCAATCTATTATTCAAGTAAAAAGCAGCTTTTTTTTTTGAGATTCTCTTTGAGTAAACACATCTGTATTAGATTTTGATAAATAAAGAGAAATAATAATTAAAGAAAAAGTGGAATAAAGAATTTCAATCCTTGAATTGCACAGATATCCTATATTTGGCAAGCAGTTTTAGGCTCCAGTCAAGTTTCAGTGACTGAGAAAGATCAGTGTGCAAGTTTCATTGGCGTTGTGAGGACTTGCTCCTATAAATCCCCTGGGTACTGGCAGCAAAACAAAATGATACATACTTGTGAAAAGGGATTGGAATTGAAATATCTCAACTGGCTGGAGCTCTTATGTGTCCCTACCATTCGAGATAAATATTGGCAACCTAACTTGCTATCCTTTCGCTAAAAGCACAAGTGATATGATCTTTCTTTAGTCATTCAAGCAAGGAGGCTGTATACAGCATTCCTGAGCAAAATCCATCCAACACACAGCTAAATTTCTCTGGGTTTTATTGAGATTGCTTGGCGATGAAAGTACTGAGTATATTCCTGTACTTGACACCCATTGCAGCTTCTGAAAAAATTTACTGTCTTCTTGGGAGGGTGTCCTGGATTTGGCTGAGATAGTTCATTTTCTTCTTGGTAGCTGGTATGTTTTGTATTTATTATGAGAATACTGTTGATAATGCACTGTTATTTCAGTTGATGTCAGGGTCAAACCAAAACTGCAGGTAAACTTGTCACCTTTAAACTCGCTTCTCTCTCTTCCTCAGAGTTCTTCTCAGCAGGCTACAGCTCATGGAAAGGATCCCATATAATAGCACACAAATAGGATGGTCCTGTGCTTCGATCTGGGGTTCGGCCAGAGTCCCAAACCTATGATTTTAACACACAAGACAAGCCAATGGTGCTTGTTCGGGCAGGGCTGCAGCAAGTTTCACGTGTCCAGTCCTCTTTGCCCCTACTTAGTCTGCCCAGTTTAGTCATTTCTGCTGCCCACAGACTTCAGTGTCTTAGGTAATACTATCTCACTGATTTATTCCACTGACCTGTTATTTTGCACTGAATTAGTTCTGAAATACTTAATTTGTGAATTAGAGTGAACATTCATTTAAGCGCTTGCAGGCAAATGCAATGCCATGATTTTTTTTTTGGAGTTTGTACATGCTTAGCCAAAAGTAAAATTTAACATCAGAATACAGTAATTTTTCTTTATTTTCTCTCCAATTTTTATAGTGCAGACTCCTTTACAGAAGTAGCCAAAGGGAGTAAATGGATTAGAGTCACAGTTTTCTATTGTTCCAGTTGTAACTGAAACAAAATGAAAACCAATACAGAAAACATTTTAGCTCTCTACAGAAACATCTTGCTGCACAGACAAAGCCACTGTTTATTCAAATAATGAAGGGTGGAAAACAGAATAAAATTACCTAGAGCACTTTGATTCATGTTGACAAACTCTTACCTAAATATCAACATAACAAAAACACACATGAAGAGAAAAACCACTTTGAGACTTTAAATAGAAGAGGTAATAAACAACATTTAGGGAAAGAAGATGCAAGATATTTATAGTATTTGAATGTCTTTAACACACTAGACAATGTTATTTTGTTTACAAATTCATTATGAAGCTCTAAAAGCATTAACAGCAGCTTTTATCACTCTATGTTTATCCTGCAGAAGAAAATCCTGAAGAGCTGTGATGTTCGACTTATTACTTTGGAAAGGTAATAGAAATATTTTCCAACATGAAGTTGTGAATTGATAAAAAACCTGACAATTTCAGGTGGAAAAAAACCCCAGCTAGTCAACCAGAGTTTTATCATTTACATATTGGTATTTCAGATGTCATTATAGGCAAAACAATTTCTACTGGAACTCTCCTAGCTGAGGTTATGCAAAATATGTCAGGGTTTTATTATAACTTTTTTATATGATATGCCTTTATTTAGCAGTGCAATTTCAAAATTATTTACTGCTTTTGCCATTTTCATGGCATCTAATTTCTTTGCTGATGTTTGATATTTTGAAGAAACTTAAAAGGAACAAAAGAGAAAAAAATCAAAAGTAGTATGACTCTATTACCTCTAAAGAGGTGCCATAAATGTACAATTCTAACATTTATGGCATCATAAATCAGAATTATATTGATATTGAATTAGCATTATGGAAAGTAGCAGGGGTAAATTAGCATGGGTAGATTGAATTAGGCAGGATGGGAACAAAATAATGGAAAAGAGGGAACATGGAAAGTATGAACTCCAATAGTTAGGTAATGTATTGAAAAGTAGAGCAGATGAAAACTGTGTATATACATACATTAAAATATTCTCACAGTTGCTGCCAGGAATCCTAACTTTGCCCAGAGCCATGGATTATTAATAAAATAGCCCAATCTAAACACAAATAAATCCATTGTGTTCTGAAGATGAAAGAATTATAAATTGTTGTAAGATACCATTTCTCTGAATTGAGCAGCATCCAAGCCAATTTTACGAGCAACAGCTGTGAAAAAATTTGCATGGCAAAAAAGAATTCAGAAACAAAAGCAACAACACAGTTGGGGAATAGATGTTCTGGACTATTGCTTTCTTGTCTGCCAGAGCAAATATTTGGTGTCAACACAGACAAATAAGTATTGTATGCCTGAGTCACCATCTCAAGTACAGAACTGCTAAATCAATGACAATGTGTATTAATAGTATTACAAGTTCTTTCCCAACATTTTCAATATATAAGCAAGATCTTTCAGGAAAAATAAACAATAGAGGCTAAGCATGTGTAAAAATGTAAGGGAAAATGTTTTGTTTTGCCATCAGTGTTACTGATTTCTAGTATTTAGGTGGGCACTTTCACAAAAATAAGGAATTTATGCATCTTATGAACATAAGCAAGTTAAGAAACAAAAATGCTGTGACGTGGCTTCACTTGATTTTATTGCTGCATCTTCATACGTACTCATTTGATTCAAGATGCTTAAGCTTCAGCAAGAAACATCCAAATAAACTGCCAAGCCTCACAACACTTGACCCTGGGAACAGCTAGCTGGCTGTGCTACAAAATACTGGGGAAGTAGATTGAACTGAAAGGGAGAAAAGGAATTTACAAACACTCCTCACTACTTTTGATGGATGTATTGAGAAGGCTAATAAAAATGTATAAATGCAAATAATGCAGCTCACATCATGGTGCATTCTTTGCATGTGCTTCCTCCAAAAGGAAGCACATTTACAAAACATATCCTTAGATGTTCTAAAAGTCACACCACTCGTTGTGCTAACACTTAGAGTTTATATGACACTTTCTCCAAAATACCCTTCCACTCAGCAGAGCTGTCCAATACTCTTGTGAGGAATGTGAGGTAATCAAGTTGCTGTTGATGCTTCCCAGCCTTGCAGACATGAAAATGCCAGTGCTCAAGCCTAGAGATGGTCGATAAGTATAGGGCAGATTTAATTTGGATAGTTCTGACTTCTTAATGTCAGCAGTTCTTGGGGATTCCTTCATCTCAGGCTCACACAAGTCTTCTTGGCTGTCACACACGAGGGGTGGGAGTCACTGCCTGCCTCGCTCTGTGCGTTTGTGTTTGTCTGCATGGCTCACAGGAGAGATTTTCACACACTTGGGGGGCAGCCAGCCGGCTCCCCTTTGATGCCTCTGCTTGATTCCTAGGCATAAGCACAAGGCAGCAGCTGGAGACAGTGCGCAAATGGAAATGCCAGTTCAGAAATTAGTGCCTCCAAGCTTACTCCAGGCTGTGATGGAGTAAACATAGAGCAGAGCAGAACAAAATCCAGGCTCCTTTCAGCATCTCCCTCTTCTCAGAGAAGCCTCACTCTAGTACAGAACAAAGCATCTCTGTAAGCATCCTCAATCTCCTTCTTTCTGTGCTCCCTGTCCTGTAGCCCCTTCTCACCACACCATCCCTTCCCCTACTCTGTCAGGAATGCAGCAGAACTTCACTCTGAGGCATTATTCATATCCCACTTTCCCCACCCTCTGTTCTCCCCAGGAAGAATAGGACAAAATAGCTCTGCTCCCTTTTTGATGGGAGAGGCAGAAATAAAAGTTTCTCCTGTTCCTGTTGTACAGATTCAATATTTTTCTTTTTTTTTTTTCCCCTCCAAAGCCTTCATTGCATTATTTGTTGCTCACTGGGTACCAGGCTGATGAAGAAACAAAAGCCATTGCTAAACTCTCAAGAATGATGAAAATGCTTCTGCTTTCCATTTTATGGTCAGTCTGCATTTGTATTTGATAATTCCCTTCCAACTCAGAATATTCTGTAAATCTGTGAATTTTGGTTGAAGAAACTTGACCATGTTGACTGGGTTAGCAATTATCTTATTATTCAGGGTCAGTAAAGACTCATCTTTCTTGGACTACCTGAGTCTGTAAACTGACAAATCTCTCCTTTTGCTGCTCTAATGGTTTACAGACAGCAAGTACATCCTCTTTTCATCCATTTCTTGGAACTAAGAAAATCATAAGAAAAGGGATTTTCATGCACATGGCACAGCAAAACAAACACACCAACCAGCAAACCACCAACAAAACACTCTCACAGAGATAGTCCATCTTTGTAAAACTTTGTGTTTCCATTCTTGAACAAGAAAGAGCTAGAATTTTTCTCAATGAGAAATATACTAGCCCATTTTTTAAGCTCAGGAGTTTTCTTTATCCTCCTAGAACTGTATCCCACACTTCAGCCTTTTTCTTGTATTCTCCCATAAGCTAACAAGGTGAACAAAAAGTTTTACATAGAAACCTGGATATCTGACACCAGAAGAATATCAACAAAGTTATGAATGTAGAAGACAAAGTTTTACAATGGAAGCAAAGGACAATTTCAGTAGCAGATGGCACTGTCAGGTTCACTAGTTACATGGGTGTCTACAGTATCTCTTACTAACAAAGAAGAAGAAAAAGGAATGCAACTCAAGGTTTGAAGATGTGAAACTGTTTTGTTTTATTTTTGCTGTACAAAGTGTTTTGTGTTTGCCCCAGTTCCGTGGGAGCCAGTACTGAGAAATCCACATTCAGCTCCCTACATTCCTTGAAGATTGAAACTTAATTTCTTTGATAAAATGTATTCCCCAAATATAGTCTTGGAGTTTTTAAGTTTTCCCCCAGTGCTTCACAAATAATGCTCTCTAAGAGTTGTTTCTCCCCCATCCCTTTCTGAACACTGAATAGGAATTATTCTGAATCTTGCTTACGTATTTCGAGGTCTTGTGTGCAAGGAAATGAATCTCTCCATCTATTCCCAAGGCTTTCATGTCTTTCCCACACAGTTCGTTACTCAAGACATCTTGAGCAGCTTAGCTCAGACTTAGATCTCAGTGTTACAGAGTTGCACATTTGTTTACCATTTATGAACGTATTTATGAAAAGTATAAACAGCTGAGGCTTTAGGAAGTCTATTCATAAGTACTAGAGACTGACAATATTTCTGAAATGTTCAGCAGCTAATTTAGAGGTTTCTGAGGCTTAGCATAGGTTTATTACAGAAGCTTTACATTTGTAGAAAATAGTCTGTTCCTTTTCATTACCTCACACGCTACTTGCTACATGGATTTGAATCTGTGCTCATCTTTACCTGTGCAGGGGAAATACAGACAAGGAGTCAGTTGCCTGTCTCACTTTTCCAGGAGGGCTAACATTGCCATGAGGTGCTGTACAGAGAGTATCTTTCTAGAGAAAATGACTCCTGATGAAATTTGGAGACGAGCACAAGAGAAGATGCTCAGTAAATTGAGAGCCCTGAGGAACGTTATTTCTATACAAATTTCAACCAAATTTGCCAAATTGCTTTTGCTAGGGCATTAGCAAATTATTCAGAAGAATATTCTTAGTATTCTTCTCTTCAAATGCTGTTAAGGTCAAATACTTGTTGCTAAATATGCAAATCTAGGAAGAAAATTATTATGATACTGCACAGTTGACCAGAAAATGTGTTTTCCAAGGTTTTCTGCCTACCCATTTTCTACTTGCTCAGAAATTCTCTAAGACTATTTTGCCAGGTCTCTACAGCCTTTAAGTTTGTTTGAAAACTGATGGGATATAGGAACGGCTTCTAAGTGGAAATGTTTGTTCAGAAACAAGTGTCTCCCAACTCACTCCAAAGGGACAAAATCCCAGGGATATTTTTTGTGTTTTTACGTAATTGCCTTTGATCTGTATTAGTCACATTTCCTTTAAACGTTTTTAACTTGCACATCACTGACTTCCTTTAACTTCAGACTTTTCTGAGGGCTCTCTAAGTATTACCTCTTACCTGTAGAAATAGGAGTTGAAAGCTGGATGACTCCTTTGTCATTGCCTGTGTGCTGGGTAAGTCACCTAGACCCCTCATCCCAGCCTACACAAAGCTCTGGAACTCCTTTATTTCTGCCATTTTTTCAAGATTAGAAGATGGTGGAGGGCAGAGACACGTTTACAGTCCTGTACTTCTGCACTGGTGTTAGTGGTGATGTGCAGAAGATCAGTAGTCACCTCCCAAGAAAAGACTCTGTGCCTTATCAAGACAATTCTTCATTCCTCTTTTGAAAAAAAAAGGTTAGAATGGCAACTCTTACAGCTACAATAAACCTGACAGCAATCTCCTGTTACTGGAATGTCAGTGAAAAGGAAATAAACCTCTGTGGGGACAGCACTTTCAGGGGCTTTGGCAAGGTCTTAGAGGGACTGAAATCATAAATATGTTACATTTACACAGTTAAGCCTCTCTTGAGAGAAACTGAGTGCCCCTGACATGAACACTACAGATTTAATATCAGTGCCTGTTGCACCCTTTAGGGCTGTATTATCCTCATCTCTAAAACAATATACAGTTTTCCAGTGATGCTGTCACTGCTATTCTTTTACTCTTCATAGTCCGTTACTGTTTCAGGATTAACAGAAGTAAGTTTTGATCAGTTTAGAGAAGATCTTTTAATAATTTAAAGACTTTTCTGGCTACTTTTGCACTAAATGAATTCCACCCAGATCCAAACATTACTTCCTTATTGATCTGCAAAAATACTTTTTTTGTCTGAAATGCAAGGCTCTGGTCATACAATAGACACATTATTTGGTTTAAAGAACAGCAGGTGTTAGATTTTGCCTAAAACTTTTCAAAGATGCTAGACATTTTGGGTAAGTATTATGTAAACACACCTGTAACCTCAGGTGAAAAGAAGCCTCATCATATATCAAAGCATCCCAGAAGAAAGATAAAATCACTGATATTTACGTTGAAACTACTGATAGGCAAATTTTAGCCTTTTCTGTACAGGCAATTTAACGTATAAGCACAAGAATGCACATAACACTAAAATTTAAATTTAAACTGAGTTTACTTTTGTGCAAAAATGAAATTTTAGAAAATTAAATATTGTTGCAGGTGGGAATGAGGTTGTTGGCCAGTTGCAAAGAATCTACCATGTAGGATGTAAACTAGGTTCTGAAAGGTGGCTCACAGACTTAATGAGGGGTAACGTTAAAACTCAGTTTACATTTCTGAATATTCTGAATAGTAAGAGATCTTGCATGAAGACCTTCAAAGAACCTGTCTGATGAAAGAATGTACAGCTTCTTTAGAAAAGTGCCTTCTGTGATTTGAGGTTTGTTATCTCTTTGATAGTCAGTAAGACCTAACTCCTTCTGAAACTTTTACTCATTTCTTTTTAAGTGAAGGCAACTTTCTGGAGCCAAGTCTTTAGTTTTGCTAAACAAGCCATTCTAAGAAGTTTCTTAAATGAATTTAGAATCCCAGGAGGAAGAAGAAGGGAAGGTAAGAGAAAGGAGTCTACTCTGAATCACTGTATTTTCACACTGAAAAAAGGTTGACTGAATCTTTAATGATTTTTTAACTGTAGTAAACTTTTGCATTAAATGACTTCACATCTTTTTTATATGAAGCTGCAAAAATTGTCGGTGTACTGAAAGAATTTTTTCCATTGTCTTCAGGTTTCACTCCATAGGCTCTGTGTGACCTCATATCTGTTTCCACACATAGTTGCCATGGAGTTTTCTCGTGATGGAAAGCTCCAACAAGCTAAGGCAGAAAACATGCATGTGGATCAGTGTTCTGGAAAAAATTACTAGATACCTTTTGACTTCAGCAGGACATATCAGAATTAAAATTAAATACAGTAAAAAGTTATGTGCAATAGAGCCTGGTGTTGAAATTAAAACAAGGAAAGTGGACATTTACTGAATAAGAATATGGTACATGAAATTATGATCTTCATCTGCATGTTATCTGATTTATGTCAGTGAAAGGTTCTAGTCCAAAAAGAACACTTATTTATTAAAGTAATTCAATAATAAGTGCACAACTCCACACTAAAGGACAAGTATTACAGAACAGAATCTTTCCTTTTTTTCATTGTCTCTAATTGAGCAAAAAGAATACTAACCATGGACAGAAAAAGAGTACAGGGGCAAGGAAATGTTAATTCTGAGATGGTTAAAGATGTGCCTTAAAATCAAAAGTATATACTCACATATTTAAAAATACTGAATTATATTGTGGTAGCAACAAATCAAAAGGATAGGGAATGAGGAAGGAAAGACATTTGAATGTATTCTTTACATCCAGGATTTTACCTTGACTCATATTCTGATATCCCTTATTAAATTCAAAAGCAGATGCAACCCAGATAAACCCGATTTATCTGTTTCTTTCTGTGTAAGACTAACCTTTCCTCTAAACAAAGTTCAGTAAGAACAGTGCATAGGTGCCTGGGAGAAAGTGCATTTACATTTAGCAGAGAGAATCAGACCACCGTGACTTCCTCCTTCACACCTCCTGTTAGAGGCTGGTGCGTAAAGTAACAGCAAGGCCTCATATCACCTCCTAGGATTCTGCAAATTGTTCATAACTGAATGCAAATTATGGCTAAATCTGACACAATTCTGGTTTAATTACAGGCCCAAATTTTGGCCTTACTTCAAACAAACTTTCAAAAGACCTGGGCTGAGTTCTGAGTGTACCACCTTGCAGAGCATAGGGGAGTACTCTAATGGATCTGTACAAAGGAGGAAGGATTTATGGGTTTGGATCTCATCCAAACCAAATTTGGAAAGCATCACTCAAATTTTCTTTGAACCCTGCATTTAAGGCAAACCTGTTGAAATTCCAGGTGAACCAAAACCAGTGCAAAAACCTGTTTCTGTATCCTCTTGTGAACCCACACTAATTCAGCATTTTAAATCCATATAAAATAAACCCCTATAAAATAGGTGCACATGGCTCTAGAAGGGCAGGAATCTGGCTTTGTAAAGGCAGAGGCCTAACTTGGTTGCTATTGAAAGTGGAAAGTCTAAGGGAAGACTGAATTAGAATAAATATTAGGATAAAGTATAACAAGGCACCTAAGAATAGCAAAGGTTGATCCCATAATGGGATGTTTTCAGTAGGCTAAGAAAATAATTTTCTCCCTGGACTGTATTCTGACAATATCTCCTGAATGAGAACAATGTGGAAATATTTTTACTGCAGGTACACCAATATTATTGTATCTTCATTGGATTATTAAGTTCTACATTTAACCAGGGTACATTGTCAGCTTCACTGGTGACCAAAGAGCCTCTCTAATATTTCTGTGTCCAATAACAGTAGCACTGTCCCTGTTTAGAGTGGAGGTATTAAACCTCTTCATACACACGTGTATGTTGGAGGAACAAGTTAACAATTATTTTGAGGAGCCATTCTTTTGAATGCTATTTCACTTACAAGTAACATCACACTGAATTTGCAAATATTGAATCAAAGGGGAAGTTTCTTGTTAGGTGTCAGCAGTGCAAAGTTAGTTTAATTCCCTGTTTTTAAAGATTTGGGATATTATATAGGCCACTATATTTTCTCCTCTACTTCAAATTAAGTGCAATTCTGACATTATTTCTCAAAGCTGAGCAAGAATGTGTGATGACGCTGGCTGTATTCTACTACACTGGAAAAATGCCCATGCTCACTTCATTGCACTGAGGGTATCGAGTTCCCTCCTGAAACACACCTTAAAAGCAAAAAAAAAACTTTCACTGTGTTCTGTGGAAAACTGAGGTGGCATTTTGCCAAGACCATGTTTATAAATTCACTAGGACATAAAACTGCAATGCAGCATCATGTCTAACAGTAAAATGGTGTTTAATCTCTGAGTCTAAGGACAAGAGTGTTTGAGTTTTCTTTTTTTCTTTCTCTGTCAGGAGTTTGCTTTGATACCGACTTGAAAAGTTGAACAAGAGCCAATTGAAAATGAGATGCTATGTGACATAAATATTGTAATCTTTGATGAATGAAAATTTCGTTGCGGTCTGTTGGTTTGAACACGGTCAAATATAAAGATAAATTGATGGCTATTACCACAAACAGAATCCAAAATATTAAGATAGCCAAGGGTCCACAAACATGGTGCAATATTCAAACTGAAAGAGAGTAGATTAAGATTAGATATGAGGAAGAAATTCTTCCCTGTGAGAGTGATGAGGCACTGGCACAGGTTGCCCAGAAAAGTTGTGGATGCCTCACCCCTGGAACTAAGGCCAGGCTGGATGGAGCTCTGAGCAGAAGGTGTCCCTGCCCATGGCAGGGGGGTTGGAACCAATTTATGAGGCCCCTTCCAACCCAACCCATTTTAAGTTTCTGTGATGATCCTATGATGTTCTATAGCTCTGTGTTTTGAACATCTAACAATTATTTTTGAAATACTGAAAATGAATAGTTGAAAATACAGATATTATATTTGAATATCAACTGAATCAAAGCATTTCAAGGAAATAATTCTGTTGCTCAGAAATGGTTAGAAGTGCCCGGGTTAAAAAAAAAAGAAAAAAAAAAAGTTGTAAATCTACTCAACACATGAAATATTTTGACTTTTTACACTTCGATACTCCAACACTGCTATAGGTGAAGTGAATGAGCAACATTCATTACAAGGGATTTGAAACAAACAAACAAACAAAAAATCTTGATTCTTCCTTCATTTCCTTACTGTAGATACATTTTTTGGTCTATAAAGGTGGAAGATTTACAGAATTTGGAAGATTCACAGAATTTGTTAAAAACAGTTTTCAGTAGTATGGCTCAAGGTGAACACTTAAAAAAACCTTAGTTGCTCACTTCTTTTTTTTTTTATTTATTTCTCATATTTTAGATATACTTTTTAAAAACTCAAGCTTTTCCAAATCCGTGTCTCCCTGTTGTATACTCTTCAGTACAAGTCTCCTCCTTTATTTTTTTTCCACACAGTGTTACTGAGAATCACTTTCTCTGCACAAATCTTCACTATTTTTAAATGTCCTGTTGTATCCCTTTTCTCTTCCCCTTTCTTTTCTGTCTTCTCTGTCAGATGGAATATTATCCTGCAAATCTTTATACTGCATTAAAATTGATTGGAGTGAGCTTCAACAAAGAAGAAGCACAATGCTGAACTCTTTTTGGAGTAAGTTCTATTAGCACTTAATACAGCTGCCATGTAGTACTTCATAATGTTATGCAGAATATAATAAGAAAGACTAAAGTGTGAATATTTTTACACTCTATGTTTTTAATACTACAGTCTTGATGACTTTAGCAGACATTGACTCATTACATTTATTACCTCTGATATTACTTTAGCTGTCTAGAGTTGATTTAAATTCAATATTTGGAATTGTATTTTCTAATATTAGGAAATATGCTTACCATATCACACTCCGTAATTTATTGCTTGTTTTTCAACTTGTCTGATATTGACAAATACTATACAAATTCTGAAACCGGAAAGTGTACTCTGCTATGTTGTCCAAAGAAGAAAAATTTGGCCTAGTGCTGTTAACTTCATTCACTATGTAAAAGTTCTACTTAAAATATTTTATTAGCAAATTACTTTTGTGCCTGCAAATCTACCAAATGTGTAATCTAATAATATCACTGCAATCAAATTTCCAGTCTTGGTAAGTGTGTTAATTAACAAATAATTTTAAGCACAGCGTAGTCTTGTTGAAGTTAATGTAAAGCTTGGTTTGTGCTTAGTGGCACAGCTGGATCAGGTCCCAGGAGACTACTAAGAAAGGAATTGCAGTGGAAGACATTTTAAAAGTTGACTCTCAGAATAAAAGATATGTAAGTGTTCACCTGCACAGTGCACACAGCAAAGCACCAGGAAATGGCATCCACAGGTGGTGTGTTCAGAGCGCCCCAAAAAGAGAGAAGCTGGTTCTCTCAGGGCATTAAATAAGTGCTGGCACTTCTTTCAGAAGTATTTTTGGACATTCCAGCCTAACAGATGCCACAAAAAAGTTCCTTAAGAAAACAGTTAGATAAGATCTATTATGATGTTAAATATGAATACAAAAATAGGTTGCCTGAGGCAACAGGAGGCAAATAATAAAAGACAGTGCGGGAGTGGCTGAAAATAGGCTTGTTGACTTAAAAAAAATAATTTAAAATCTATTTATTTTTTACAATAACACTAAAGATGGACAAAAAAACACACAACAACCCATTGGAAGAATTACTGAGTTCTCAGCAAGTGGGGCAGGGACTCTTAGTTTTTATCAGTACAAAGTAATTCTAGATTTTGATTAAAAAAATCAAACCAGTTCCCCTAAAGAATAATGATGAAAATGTACCAGATTGTCTCAAAGTGCAGAAGATTTGTCAAGAAACATTAATTTCTAATATCTTATCTTGAAAATTATTTTCTTTCATTTTATTGGTGATGTTAGTGAGTATTTGTCATTTATAGTAAGGAAAATTAACTTTGTGTGTGCATGGCTTGATATTAATTCTGGAATTAATTTCACATTTAGTGAAAGTCAATTCATGCACAGAACTCTACATAAATGAGACAGTATATGCAAGATATCAAATTAATTTTTTGAGGTTTACTTATGATAGAAACCCCTATTCTTTCAGTTTTTATTTTTTAAACTTTATTTCTTGATATCTCAAATAGTGTTATTGATTATTTTTCTATTAAAAGAATCAAGAAGCATACCGTTAATTATTAAGCAGTATTTCTGAACTTGATACTCATCTTTACTGCTTCAGTATGTGTCCAAGATATATCCAGTCATCCAGTACACTCTGCTCCTTCCTATTGCATCTCATGTTACCCAGCCCCGAAACTGAGACAAAGTCGGTTCACAGCAGGACTGTAGATTAAAAGTCACCTTGCTGGCCTGAAAATGCCAATGTTTGCAGATCTTATTTCAGAAAATATATTATTAGAGCACCAATTTAATAGAGGTGCTGTAAGCACTTCTAATCCTAAAAAATCCTCTTCTGTCAGATTCTGGGTTGGGTTCGACTGATACAACACAGATTGTTCCACTCTTCAATACTATCCAAACTTTTTTTTCTGTTCATTACTAATCTAGAAGACAGAAAATGGCAAATAAAAATATTATAGGAATGCCTGAGATTGCCAATGGACTCTATGAATGGCAGAGGAGACCATCCCAAGTGATCCATAACACATACTGTTTCAAGAAGAGGGTTTTGAAGCAGAATTATTGGCCTTATTCAAGTCATTAAACTTCTTTCCTCCTCCTAAAACTGCACATTCTTCACGTTCAGTCCTTTATTTACTTTATGCTTGACCTTATGAAGACAGACCACATAAACTTAAACCTCTGTGTCGTTCTGCTGAAATCAGCAGAACTACTTACAGTTGCATAAAATCAAGCACATTAATTTTTCTGGGATCAGAGTCTTGCTTGAAGGGACCTGTTCCTTATGCAAGGAATGTTATCTTTGTGTGTGCTGTTACAAGTATGCATGAAGCTGAACAGAACATTGTGGGCAAACCATATTCCCAAAGCTATGCAAGCACCTTGCTCTCATCTGGAAGATTTCAAAGGTCCGTTCAATCAACTAGATTTTAATGACCCCGCTTGTCAGTCTAGAGGAAATGGGATGAAATTCCTTACTGGATCAGAGAAGAATACACATTATACTCATGCTAAGAATGACAAAGTTAGACACCTTTTTTGTATTTCTGTACCAAATTTTAATTACTTGATTTCATAACTGTACTAGCATATATCCTCGTCAGTTTTAAAAACAAGGTCTTAAGTACTGAAAACCAAATTAACATAATATGCACTATCTAAAAAAGGGCAATGTATATATTGCAAATACATATCCACATTCATATTCAACAATTGCAAAACAAATAAAATGAATAGGCCTTACCGTGAACTGTATTTACTGTCATAATTGTGTTTATATGTATCTTCAAGGTACTTAAATATGTTTTTCTATAATTAGCATTTCTATAATTAGCATTCCAATAAACAAACAGCAACATCTTTCTTGACAGCAATATATATCAAGATGGTCTGTGTGCATATATACATACACACACATTTATATAAAAATATGATTGTATAGACATGTACTTATAAAAACCACAGAGAATTGTATGTTTATTTTTATTTTCAGGAGAGGGTTTGAGGGTACAAGTAAATATAATAAATAATAAACCATAAATAATAAATAATCATTATCACACCAATGGGATAGGGGAGAGAATCAGAAGGATAAAAGTGAGAAAACTCATGGGTTGAGATAAAAGTTTAATAGGGAAAATAAAAGCCACACACATTAGGAAAGCAAAACATGGAATGAATTCACTGCTTTCCGTGGGCAGGCAGGTGTTCAGCCATCCCCAGGAGAGCAGGGCCCTACCACAGTGACTTGGGAAGACAAACATCATCACTCTGAATGTCACACCTTTCTTCTTCCCCCATCTAAAGATGATATACTGAGCACGATGTCGTGATGCATCATATGGAATATCCCTTTGGTCAGTTGGGGTCACCTGTTCTGGCTGTGTCCCTTCCCAGCTTCTGAACACCAAGCCTTCTCACTGGTGGGGTGGTATGAGAAGCAAAAGATGACCTTGAATCTCTGTAAGTCCTGCTCAGCAAGAATTAAAACATCCCTGAGCTGCCAACATTGTTTCCAGCACAAACCCAGAACATACCAGTTACTGTGAAGAAAATTACTTCTATCTCAGCCAAAGCCATTATAACACTAACTGTAGTAAGTGTAATGTTTATAACAACAGCTTTACATGTATGTCCTCATCATGTGTTGAGTGCTATGTTAAATAACCCAAGAGCTGTGTGGAGTGATTGCTAGAAGCACTGGGAATTTTAAGTGGGCCTGTAGGGATTCAGGTTCAGCAAATGCAGCATGGACGCATCACACGGAGTGTGGGAGGGGAGCCTGGGTTTCTACAGGTGTTTTCTTACAGAAGACAGCCCTCATGACCAGCCTGACCAAGGAATGCAACTTGAAGAGCAACTTAAACAACTCCACCGGTGGGGGAGGGAGGGAGCGGCTGGGTGGTGCTTAGTTACCAGCTGGGGTTAAAGTAAACCATGACAGTGTGTAATAGTTGCAAGGTTTGTTAAAGAAGAGACACTAAACCAGAAACTCCAGTGAGAGTTACTCACGGGGAGAGGCACAACCAGCAACAAACAACTGCTTTGATCATTTTCCTGGTTCTGTTTCAAGAGCAGGCACCAACTCCAATGGATTTGTTCCTGTTTATGTAATAAATGCAAAGGCTGTGTAATCTTATTCCCAGTTTAGAGAGGCCTGTTGAATCATAAAATCATAGAATCATAGAAAAACTTGGGTTGGAAGGGACTTTAAAGATCATGTAGTTCCAAAGCCCCTGCTGTGGACAGGGACACTCAGAGCCCCATCCAACCTGGCCTTGAACACTTCCAGGGGTGGGGCAGCCACAGCTTCTCTGGGCAACCTGTGCCAGGGCCCGACCAGCCTCACAGGGAAGAATTTCTTCTTCATATCTAATCTAAACCTACTCTCAGTTTTAATGCATTCCCCCTTGTCCTGTCCCTACAGGCCCTTGTAAAAAGTCCCTCTCCATTTTTCTTGTGGGCTCCATTTAGGTACTGGAAGGCTACAATTAGGTCACCCCAAAGCCTTCTCTTCTCCAGACTGAATAATCCCAATTCTTTCAGCCTTGCCTCATCGGAGATGTGCTCCATCCCTCTAATCATCTTGGTGGCCTCCTCTGGACTCCCTTCAACAGTTTGATGCCTTTCCTGTGCTGGGGACCCCAGAGCTGGAGGAGCAGGTTTCTGGGCTGCGAGTGATTTGAGCCAATTCATAAGCAAAGCTGAAGTCCCAGGTTTGACTTATGGAAGTGTCTTCTCGAGGATGTTTGTAAGGACTGCTTATTCAGATCTTCCCAATTTTGTTTCCCAGGGAAAGATCAAACAGCAGTAGCAATACTCGTAAGTACTAACTATCTTCTGGATCTTCCATTGCCACATCAAAACTAACGAATTAGAAATACTGTGTGAAGTCAAATCAATCCATTTTCCAGCAATTTAAAAAAATTGGAGGGATACAATCCTAGATGGACATTTAGCAATGTGTAAATACATAGAAGTGTTAATGCACTCCAATAACTTACATTAGCAGTGCAAACACAGGTTACTGAATTGCAGTTTGATCTCCTTAAGAAGGCAGAACACAATTGCTTATTGTACTTTGGTGTTAGAAATAACCTAAGATTTAACTGCTTACTGATCTCTGCTTTTTGTATCCCATTTGCCTCTGAAAGTGAGCCCACAGCCGGAATACATCTCACACTGCGCACCAATATCCCTTCAGGACCTATTCTAAGTAAGTCTGTGGGAAATCCAGACAACTAACCACGCTGGAGCTACAGAAAGCTGACCTCCTTCTAAAAGCAAACAGCTACTTTTGCCAAAATGGATTCCACTAAAATTGAACCTCTACCATATCCTAGACATGTGCTTACCTTGGCTGTAGCATATGCAGTCTTCCCTATACTTAGCATAGGAAATAGTTACAGAAGCAATTTTAGCTGCTGTGAATGACTGTAAATGGCTTCTATAGTCTCACTGTAAATGTCTGGCATTTCATGTCAGGAATTATGTGATGATCCCACAGATGAATGACCCACCTTTAAACTAAAGTCAGTCTTTCCCTGCAATTATTCAGGAAGAGCTAACCAGAAAACACTCCCACTGTTTCCACAGAAATCAGGTGAAATAAATGTCAGCTCTGATTTTTGTATTTCAGATGTCCATTAATGACACTAATTACATAAAATAGTTTTATGCTAATACATATATAAAATAGTGCCCCTAATTTGTGAGAAATCTGGACATAAATTGTTGCTAAATATGAATATCCCTTTAAATAAATTCAAAACTCTGGTGGACAGAGCATATTTTTCAGTTTCCTGTGGAATACTCTTGGACAGTGGTATCACAGTTCATAATTTTTTTTATGCAGTTGAGTGGGGAAAAACATATAAAGTGCAAAGTGTAAATTCAAATATTTTCTGTAACTATTGAAATAATTGCTAAGAAACAGAATCTGAACTAAATAAATACAATCCATATTGCAACTACTCAAATCATTGCATGCACATAAGAATTTAAAAAAAACAGCTGCTATGTTTGAATTTTTGTGGGAAAAGAGCACTTTGTGTATTTTCAATAGCTTATGTCTTTCTGAAGCCCTTTGGATGATTTATGTTAAAGATAGACTGAAGTTAGGTGGGTTAAAGTTGCTGTATGAAAGCCTGCCAAGCAAAGCACAAAGAATTCCATAACTCCTTAATGTGATGACTTTTTTTTTACCCTCAAAAACACTGTAATATAGCAAGGCTACAAACACAGACAAACCCGTCTCCATACACAAATGCATACAACAGAAAAATCTCGTCCATTTTCTCTTCTCAAACATCTTCCGCTTCTGCAAGATTGCTACTCTGTGTATCAAATCTCAAGTTGTAAGAAAATGCACCTCAACTGCATCAGTAAATAAAGACATTATCAACATTATTCATGTTCTAGCACCAGAGGTGTTGATTTCTGTCACAAACTCACATGTTCATAGAAAACTGGCCTGGGACATGACAACTTGCTTCAGCACATTTCGTAAAGGCTTCCTGTGGAGGAACAACTGGAGGTTGGTAAGTCATTAAAGCTGTCCTGCCAAAATGAAGTCCTTCCACCGCGTCATGTGAGCCACGTGGGCACAAGGTCTTCTTCCGTAGAGACAAATGCACACTCATTTCTGCAGGTAAACGCCTGTTTCCTCAGTGCCAAAGCCACAGGACTTCATTGTTCATTTATCTCTTATGCCTGCTGCCAGTTAGGCTGCACATCAGCAGAACCCAGGAGGAGGAGACATACAGAGAAGCTGCTGTGTTTGGAAACCTTCAAATTGAATTTAGCATTACCAATCCCCTCCTACAGTCTGCTCACCTTATGGGTCCAACAGGAAATCAACATCTGCGTGCTCTTTAGAAGCAGGCAGGGGATCTTTTGGGACCCTAACCTGACTGTCTGGAGTACTAGTGCAACCCTCCAATCTGCTCTGTCTTTTGGTTATCCTAATTGTCACAAGCAAAACCACAAAACCAGCTTGCTCACATGAGATGTTGCTTCCTCAGCACTTTCCAGTGTTCCATCAGTGGGAGTTCACTTGTCCATCAAAATTAAATTCCAAGCCGCTTTCTCCCAGTGACTCAGAACTAACCAGTAGAGAGGAAAGTAAGGTCAAACAAAATATATTCTTTACAGTTTAAATGAAATTGTCTTTCCATGCCAAATAGCTTTCCCTTATGTTTATATACACCCTATCTCCATCCTCAGTTGTTTATTTACAGATACCAGAAGTGCCATAAACAATTATGTTTAAACATCATACAACAATATTAGATAAATAGAAAAGAATTGTGTCTCTAGGTTTTTTTTCCCCAACATTTTAAATATTTCTTAAATGATTTTAAAGGACTTTTTCTCAACCAAAACCCAAGAAAAAGATGAGATTACTTCAAATTTGAATAAGGAAGTTCTGCAGTTGATTTGTGAAAGAAGTAAAGAGTAACTGACCTTTGGGCAATGTAATCAATATCCTGTTCTGAAAATAACTACTTATTGTGCTAGAATAGAGTCCAAGATGGAGAATTTTGTCCCTTGATTCTATGAATATTTTAGTAAAGAACACATTGCTCGGTGTTTTTATCTGTGAGAACTTCTGAGGTGGCTTTGGGGTTCTGATGTTTCTAAAGTATTACTGGGGAAAATATAATTTTTAACAGTCATTTATTTAGGGGGGCATGGTGGGGGAGGTGTTTTATCTCCTTTATTTTTGTTCTTTAATTTCCTAAATATAAAGTTTATTGACAAAATAACTTCAAGAAGAGAACTTTGATACTGAAGAGTATTTGCCAACTTAGAATGTATTTATTTTAAGATGATTGTTAAATCATAATTCTATCTGTCACAAACCTGAAGAAAAAGATTTATTCCAGGCAATCTTCTATAGTCTAACGGAGTCAAGGTGTGTATTCAGAATTTTGGAGAGCAACCACACACTTTAAAATTTAAAAGCAATTAATTGGCTGAAACACAACTGAGTTGTGTCAAATAACATGGATATAACTGATCAACAACATCTACAAATAGATATGGGGTTATTTCACAATGTCAGCAAATAACTCTGTGATACTATTGAAATCCCTATAGGGGATAAAGTTTGAAGTACCAGGTAAAAATCTTAGGTGTATTTATCCAAAGAGGAAGTTTCTCCAGCAATAATATTTCAGAAGATAATACAGCAAGACTTCTATCCTTCTCCCTTCCTCCTTGAAGTCCTGATAGGAGGAATGCCAAGGATGGGACTAAACATGAGAGAGAGAAGGCATATTAAAGTCTGTGAAAGTTACATAAATCAAACTGAAGAAGTCCTCCAGAAATCATTTATCTGTGAAGACACAGTAATCTGGACTAAAAAAGCAATTCAGTACAAATCACCAAAAATCATGGTTTTAGTGTCATACAAAGATAAAAGAGGAAAGGACATTACAGACAGTTTATCTCTCCTGTCATTGAACCCAATGAGAACTTCCTATTACTGAAACCAGAGACAGCAAATAAACCTGGATGAATAGCGTAGTTAGCTAATAAGACTTTGGAGATTAGATTAAGATCTCAATGAGCTACTTGTATATTGAAGTTAGGTGACATTGAGTAATGCATATTGAGTTATGTATTGATTTTGCATTATGTTTGATTTCAAAGGAAGTAATTCAAAGTTTGAAATTTCAGAGGGCCAGATACACTCTCAATCGTCTTTCAGAAATGGGATAAGCTATGGCACTAATTATTTTCTCAACTGAAGGAAAAACTAAAAAAGAAACCCTAAAAAGAAACAGATCTTTCTCTGATTGTTGAGAAACTCAGGAAACCTCCATTTATTCAATTTGTGGTATTTAGATGTAAAGGGAAAGGAGCAAAGGCAGCAAAATAGAAAATAAAAGGCATATATATCCATCAAACCAGCAGTACTAAATCATTGAATCTGACCATACTAGAGGAATGAATATGAGAAGGAAAGAAGCATTCTGTATCATTCAGTTTACGCAAACTGTTTAAAAAATTCTTCATTAGGTGGTTGCAAATCCATTGGCACTTTTCTAATTGACCTTAGAACACCTTGACTAATCTCTATTTTACCAATTTTATGAAATCTTATCAGAATGTTTTTATCTAGAGACCAAACCTCATGGTGCCTTTTACCAAGATGTACTTGGACAAGAAATACAAAACAAACATGAGTTACTAGAACTGTGTATCACATACTACAGTCTTTCCCCTCTTACCTTGTTCCAGAAGGTCAGATAAATAAACCAGAGAATATTAGATATTAAGATAAAATACAAGAATTCCCATCAGGATTTGTTTATTTCTTGTTTCCTTCCAAAGAGTAGAAATAAAGCTCTTTCATTAATAGTTTATCTACTCTATATTTAAAGTTATTGAGTTAATAAGTTTGTGGGGTTTCAGAAGTGTCTGAAAATAATTTAGGTGACAGGGCATCTGGTATTTTGAAACACCAAGGAGTAGGCTCCACAGACTTGCTAGTGACAACACTTCCAGACTTACAGTTCTACGTTCTCCGTGTCTTCACTTTTTTCCACCGGTCTCCTTTACCCTATTCCCAGAGTTAGTAACCACTGCAATGAAAAGGACTGAGAAAGTGCCCCCACTACAGGACTTCTCTCCTCGTGTATTGGATGCCTAGAAAAAGTTCAAATTTCAAAACATTTTATGCAACTCGGTCACTGTTGGAGAACTGTCAACAAATAACTCCTGTAGAACACAAATCATGTCGTGGGCTTGAATTTCCAGCTAAGACCTGCTGCTGAGATATTACATGGTCTTTCAAATCTGCTATGCTGTGTTCTGTTTGACCTTTTCTAAGATAAGACACAAAGAACACCAGATTTTCCAAACATTTTAGCCAATTAACAGATAATTAATTTATTGTAATTCCAGAAAGTGATCATTGCAGTTCCACACTGTTTGTTGCCTTGTCTTGTAATCCACAGAAAAACCGTGCAGCTT
The DNA here is from genome assembly GCA_013396775.1 of Cephalopterus ornatus. Classification (NCBI taxonomy): domain Eukaryota; kingdom Metazoa; phylum Chordata; class Aves; order Passeriformes; family Cotingidae; genus Cephalopterus; species Cephalopterus ornatus. The sequence goes on from VZRE01011980.1 coordinate 40,057, forward strand.
AAAGGAAGTTAGAACATGACCATAAAGCTGTTAATGAAAGTCTGCTACAGAGGGTTTGATCTCAAAGACTTTTTCCAGTGTTTGCTCATTAAAATTTTTGCTACATTGACACATATTTTAAAAATGTACAGTTCTCTATTATATATACACTTGATAAAGCAAGGACTTAGTTAAATATTTTTTTTAGTATGGAACTTTGAAGGGATAAGTGTTTGTTTTGAAAGTTATTTGAAACTAGTGGTCACTGAACAAGGAAATACTACAGCAAATTAATCAATGATGCTGGCTATGTGCCATTAAATACTACATTAAAAAGAACAGGAAGAGGGCTGGATACAGTATAACCATATATATATGTGTGTATATATATATATACTTCCCAGCATATTGTTTCTGAAGAATGCTAAAAGAAGCTTTTCAATAAATTTGAGGAATGACAGGAGCGGTCAGCCTTTGTACTTTCAGCTCAGAATTTCCAGCTTTCACAACTGAAATAAGTTTTTTGGTTTGTTTCAATATTATTTAAATTTATTTTTAATATTTATATTAATATTTTTAATATTCCTTATTTAAATATTATTTTTAAACAGTGAATTCCTTCTTACCTTTTGTATTTGTTTTAGTTTTCTGCTCCTAAAGAAAATACCTGAAGGGAGGAAGATATCTGTGGGACCCATTTCTGGGCACACACTTTATTATTACTTGCATCTGATATGTTCTTCATAGAAGAAAAGGAAATACAAAAGTGAATCAGTGTCTTTATCTCTCAACTGCAGTACTGTGAGTAAGCAAAACCTCCAAAGCTTTCTATCCACTTCCACACCTTCTTGAGCTATTTTTCCTTGCCTCCTAGGCACTGACTCCCAGTTCTGGTAAACCTCTGCCTCTCGCTCATTATCTAGTCCAACCAACTTATGCCTTCACGCATGCTGCCTGTCACAGCAAGCGGGTGCTTCCAATGGAAGCCATGAGTTTTCTTGACTTTTTTTTAGGTTGTTGATGTTCCTGCTTCTCATTTTGCTCTGTATCCAAGTAGAACTTGGATAATGAAGTTTGTGTTTATCATAAGAAAGAACGTGCTGAGAGCTCTGCATTTTCCATTAGCTCACACTTCTCATCCTCTGCTGGAGTAGGAACCAGAACAGTCACACTGCCAGGGAACAGGAGATAATAGAGCCAATAAGGCCTCTCTCTGTGCCGGTGTCAAGGCAATGCAGTCAATGTTCCTGTATGAGCAGGCTCTTGGATTTCAGAGCTGAAGGTAAACTCTGTGGGCTCTGTCCACAATCTGGGCTCCAAGCAGGGAGCCCTCATGACTTTTGAGCCTGGTGCTTTCCATCAAACAGCTGCAAGTCTAGAAAAAATATGGGAAAGTTAAGCATGAATATTGCATGTAAGTAGTAGAAAATTCATGGTAAATTCTACAGAACAAATAGGATGCTGCACAAAAATCAACATTGTGGGTTTCTTCTGCAGAAATTATTGGAACTTTTCCTTGTTCCTCATATGAAAGAAGGAATACATTGGTACCAAGTAAATCACATGTTCAAGATTATATCTAAATACATTCTAATATGAAGAAAGCAACAACAAAGTTACAGATTTCATTTTTAGAACACCATTTAATTCCATGTGTCTAAGAACAATGCCCGCCCAAGCTGCAATCTTTAAAGAAGGCTATAAAGATTTTTTTAATTCTTTTGGGAATTTGCTTCATTTGTATAAATTACATGAAGGTGATAGATCGATAATGCTTCTGGTTTCTGAACATGACCATATTCCTACCTGTTTACAGAACTTGTTTTACTGGGCCCTTACATTCAAGTAACTTTTGTTCTTTTACTTTTTTATTCCATTTAATAAGCTTACTTTGACTGCAAAGACTTGGAGTATCCCCTTTCATGGTGATCCTGCTTTTGTTTGGGTTATGAACTTCTGCAACATGTAACTCAAAAGACATTCACTTTCCAAGAGTAAAAAAAGATTGATGAATTGTAGTGACAATTTCTTTATGAAGCAAAGTGCATTCCAAACATTTTTCCCATGACAAAAATGTTCAGTTTGCATGCATAGACTATGTATACACAGTATGTATATACAGAATAATCTTGAATAGATCTTTGAGGACATAAATTTCTCCCATGACCTGATCTCTCTGTGCTCAAAAATTCTATTACAGCAGGAAATTTCAATTATATTAAGAGTTATAGTTAAAAACATACATTTAAATGGAGACATTGCAGGCATCAAGGCATGTTATTTCTGATAAGGAGATATGAGGAATCATAAAATAGGAAACAGTCAGTCCTCAAGGCTGACTGAGGTCTTTCTTTACTGTTGTAATGTGTACAATACATTTTGTTCTGCAATTGCTAAACAGTTATTTTAGAAGTAAGAGACGGGAGTAAATTTAATTTAATATTTTTCTTTAATTTTTTTTTGTCAGTAGTCTTCATTATTCTTTAAGTATTCTACTTCTTTTGAAACATAATTTCACAATTTTATTAAATTTGGAAAGCACCTGGGGCAGTTGGAAGCATGCCTTCAGATTGTAAAAGGGGTACCCAACCCCTGACACTTTCCATGTCCTCCACCCAGGTAGACAAGCTTTGTAAAACATTTACTCCCGATTAAGTGGAAAACGAAGATAGATAACACAGTAGGTTAAGGTGTCCTTAACTCTGTAACCTCTTAGAATTGAATAGAAGGTCAGCTGTGTCAGATTTGTAACTCTGATTTTAACAGAGATTTCTGCCTGCTCGAAACTTTGAATGAAATGAGCTAATCTATTTTGTGTTCAACTACAGATTGAGAAATTAATGTGTTTTATAAAGGCTATTATATGGCTATTCATCCTTGTATTTTCATGATCTTCAAACATTTATTTAGCTATCAGTACTGTATATGAATTCATACTGATGAGTTAACTTTTTTTGCAGTAGTACAAAATCACAATTACAGCCTGATCACAATACAGAAACTAGATTTCTTAAGTCTTCTTTTTTTTTAGAAAGCAATAAGTTTGCATAGAATAACAGTAAGGGGTAGAAAAGTAAATTAAAATGATGTTGCAGCAACTGAAATAATGATTTGAACAGTTAGAGATTAGTAATTTTAATATACGTTTTTCATAATTAATCTTGTAGTTCCTTATTTTGGTAAAAATGTGCTGACTTCCAATGTATGTGGTAGTTTATTTTCTATAGTTTGAGCAAGATCATTATTTCTTTTAGTAAACTCAAAATTTACGGGTCTAAACTGCACCCACTAAAGACTAGATCGTGACCATTATCTGTTCCTCAGCAACCTAGAATTATAAAAGAATTTCCTCCCTTTTCTGCATACTGTGAAGGATTTCTAAAATATACTTCATTTATGTACTTCAACTACAGACACTATGTGAGTATATCTTGTAAGTATAATAAATATCCTGATTAGGTAAATTTTTTTTATACACATAAATGACAACTGCTATGACAAACAAGGGCTCGAGAATGTCTCCAATAATACATGCAACCTTTTTTTCTTGTTTGTTTTTTTATATAAGTAATTTTCATAATAAATTGAGTCATTCATGACTCATGACTCATGTAGTTTAACTCATGAGTTAAACTACAGGTTTACACATGGCCCTCAAGACACAGAAATTATAGTATTTTTCCTTAAAAAATTCATAGAAATCCCTTCCCAAAAGAAAAATGTGGTGTCTCTATAGTTTCCATGTCATAATAATAATAATTGAATTGCATATTTTTCACAATTTTAATGTTTAAAGTTGATGGAAAACTCCTTTGATAAAAAAAATATTCTCACCACCTACTTCCTTGAATTACTACTTTACTTATCTTGCTGCTATTACTGTCTAATTTTCCCAGTGTGACCAAAGCCACAGGCCTCTTAAATTTCATTGTTACCTTGTAAAAGGTGATTTGGTATCAGGATCCCTGTTCAGGGAGAGATTGAAATTTTATGGAGGGTGGAAATCTTTGCCATCAGTCACTCCCAAGTGCTTGCAAAGACTTTGGATGTCAAGATGGAAAACTCAGAGTTGAGGTTTGTATATTCAGGGAGTGGGGGAAAACCCAAACGGAACCTCAAAAGAGAACAAACCAAACCAAAACACAAACCAGAGCTAGTGCCAGAAACCATGTACCAAGGGAAGCCAACTCTCTCCATCTTTAACTACCAGGTACAAGGCCTGGAAGGCTACTACTAGATCCCACTGAAGTTCGTAAGGATGTTTGCAGTCAACACCAGTAGGTAGGATCAGACCATTATTTTTCTAGCTCTGGTTAACTCCAAAATATTAGAAAATAAAATGATGGCAGGCCTATTTAAGGACAAGCGGGCTGAGGCATTTTTTTATAAGATTCAACTGTTACTTTATCGTCACCTTCCCTCTTCCTTTTGAAAGCAACCCTTGTTGCTTTCTTGTGTTGAAACTCATGTGTTTCCAACCAAAAAACCCAACTTCAGCAGTAGTTCTTCAAATGCCAAATCGTGGCACAAAGACCTTGCAGTAAATTCGGAGCTTCTTCAATGTGGTGTCACTGGTGGCAGTGCTGGGCACGGGACACTGCTGCAAGGAGCTGGAGGCTGAAGTATGGAAGGAAAAAGCAAGCGGAAAGCCCAAGAAGGTTCTCTCCCTGCTCCTGCCATTCAGTTTGCCACAGCTACCTCCTTGCAGCCGTATTTGCTGCAGAAACTCAGTTCCCAGTGCCTCAGTACATTAGAATAGCCTCTCTGACTTGTGTGTCTGTACACACACACACACATATATATATATGTATATCTAAACACTCAAAAAAGTGTGTGTTGCAGAGAAGAGGATGAGAAATGGAGCAGAGTGACATGTGGAAAAGCATATGGAGAACCTATGACATATGCCAGAATACATGTGATTGAAAATATCCCAGATCCTTGTTTGATATAACTGCCTGCCAACACGGATATTTCAGGGAACTGTATCATGTCACACTCTTTTGACTATTTTTGCTATTCTGTACCTTGAAAATGGCATTTTGTTTACACATGTCACATTTTTGTTTTCATAGTTATGGCTAGCAATGATAAAGTAGTAGGAACATATGAAGAAGCTGAGAATAGGCAGGACATAAAATATTTTGCCACAGAAATTCTGTATATGAGTATTACTTATTTTCTTTTTCGTATATGTTCAGTCAGCTCTAGTATCGCAGTTTACATTTTGGCTTCAAATGCCAAGTTTAACTTGGCTCTACAACCAAGGATTTTGGTTTACCAGAGGTTAATGGTAGCTTTTCACTAAAGTTACCCATATACAGACACTTGAATGGAAAGTTTGGAATGTTTTACATAGTTTTCTGATATTTCTTTTGGTTGCAAAATTGAGACCATTAGAATTAATGCTCAAAAATTAACCTAGAATGCTGACTGTATATAATAGAGAAAACAAGACTGTAAAATACCAGACATGATCCAGATGTTCACATAGCTTTCAGACTTAGTTTCCTTTTCTTGCAACTCTTCTAAGATGTTGAGTTCATAAATCTCTGGATGAGACATCTGTAGAAGTCTACTTACCCAGAAAAGATTGAGGTTTCCTAAGCAGACAAATACTAGAAGGTGACCTCAAAACCTATTTTATAAAAAGAGCTTATCCCTTCAGAGCAAGCCTTAAATATCATTCTGGCTCACTACAGTCTAGATTCTCACACTGGTGCATGACCTGCAGCTGGACTATCAAATAAGAAGAAAAGAAAAAGAACCATGCAAACATTTTGTGTAAACTCTATGGATGAGAGAAAGAAATCCAGAATTGAACTTACATGTTTCATATTCCTCAAAAATGTTGGTGAAAGGAATTTATAGAGATTTCTGTGCTGCTGAATTAGGAAGCTGAGGAGATCTTTAAAGAACATACAAGTAGTCTAGGAAAAATAATCGATAAATAATTACACTGATGGTAGCTGTTACAAACCACATTTAATTGCTTTCTTAAACAAAAACCCAAGGGATGCAACAGTTTTCTTCTGCAACGGTGAATTCTCAGTTCCAATCATTTGTGAAAGATGGCTTCCTATCCAATACTATTGCTTTTATCTACCAGTGACGCTTATGTGAAGTTGTGCCTGTTGATATTACCAAAGTATCCTATAAACATAAGTCAAAGCAAGGCATAAACACTTGCAGCTGTTTTACTAAAACCAAAATAACTTTTGGGGACTTGCTCTTGTCTGTGACTGTAAAGCACTGTGAGATGGTCCTGCAAACATTCGGAGTGATAGGAATATGCAGAGTGCAAGAAAGGATCTAGAACCATCCAATTCTTTTCCTCCAGAAATTTTCAAGTAGAGGCCTGTGGAGGCCTAGAAGGCAAAAACCTCTCTGTTATCTTTGTGGCTGACCACTTGGCAGTGCAGAAACAAAACAAGCTCCTCCCCCCCGGCACACACCTTTGCTCTTTCATGAGCTCCACTTGTTTACTTATTTTATTTACTTGATTATAATTTTGCACTAACAGCCACTGGAAGCTATATCCTTATCCTTTTAGTCTATTAAAATCTGACCACTTTGCATAATGCTCTTGTCAAAATCTGGTTTTGGAAGCTGTCAGAGTCCAATAGCCTCTGAGCAGGTCCTCTTAGATGTTCCACGTAAGGAGACTTTAACATTTAATACCAAATTTATTTATCTGTAGTTATTTGATGTTATACAGAATTTTTGATCTATCAGAGGGATACAGTAATACAATGAAGTTGCAAATACACTTAGCAAAATATAGCAGTTGCCCTTGTTCATCTCCTCTGAGCCTTCTTCCGTTGTAGGGGTTTACTGATCAATAGACAATCCTATTTTTTAAATTTCTGTTTCATTTATTACATAGAGAAATGTCTGTGTCTTTTGATATTGAAACACTGATTTTTCAGTTTGTACATAACATACATATTAAAAAAAATCAGAGATAAAAATCAGTCAGATGTTATTTTGTTTGGATTAAATTAGCATTTTGACTGACATAAAAACATTTCCCCCATCCTGGTTACTAGATGCAAAAAAACCCTATTGTGTGCAAGCTTTTTTCTGTCCTAGGAAATTTACTGACATTTAAACAATTCTGTATTGTAACTGCCTGACACATTTTTTAGGATAAATATCCTAAACCACTACAAATTCTCTAAACAAAGCAAAGGAGAATTAGTCTTTTCTTTCCTAATATTTAACTCTGATATTGGAATCTACTTAGGTCTAAACAGTGCTGGAAATGAGAATGGACAAAGCACCAACAGCCTTATTTCAAATAGGTAAAACAATTTTAAACCAACATTCCAACCATAAAGTAATATAAAAGAATTCATTTTAAGGCTATTTTACATTTCTTCCCTATACAGGTACACATTTTTGAACACAGTTCTTTATTCACTGCCCTGAGATTTGCACGCTTGAAATGGAAACTTCAGTGGGAGCAGGCCAACATTTGAATATACAATTTGAGTAGGTTTTTAACTCAGGTTGGTTTCAATACTTCATTTTTGTTAACCACTGTCATCTAAAGGGCCAGAATTGGCAAACTAAAAATGCACTGACACCTGTTTGACAATCAAATTAAGTATTCTCCATACTTTAGTAGCATTCTGAAATTTTAAAATCAATCAGTTAGAATGGTTAAATAGAAGAAACAAAATAATCATCTTGAGGTGATGCAACCATGAGGTGCTTAAGTCTAGAACTGTAGGAAAAGTGGAAGGTAAAGAGCAGAATTAGGACTCTAATTCAGGGGAATGGACTTTTTTCATGAAGCAATGAGACAGTCTGCACTGAGACGGTACCGTGAAAAGGAAAGCTGCCCGGGAGAGTAGAATAATATTTAAAGAAAATTGGATGATAGCTTCAGGAACTTATTTGTTGTGAAGGAAGCCAGGGAATTTGGGCAGAAGGCCTACTTGGCTAAATGGGAAACTTCCAAGAGACCTCAATCACAAAAAAGTGGGCGCACAGGAGTTGGAAACTAGTATCTACAATGAAAGGACTGGCAATAAAGGGCGGTTAAATTTGGCCTCTTCTTCCATCATAATGGACAGAGAAGGGATGGCTTCTCTCTGCCCCTTGCACGTGCCAACAGAGTTTAGCATGGAGAGAAGCAGCCAGCAGTGAGGGAGCAGCATGTTAAGTATTATTTGGAGAAGCTGTATATAACATTCATGTAATATACATGTATATTACTTGGAGAAGGTGTGTTTTTGTGTGTATATACACACAACTGCATGGGACTGGATGAGATTCATCTGTAGATGAAAAAATATCTGGCCAATGCTATTACACATCCCCTGTTCCACATGTGTGAAAAATCACAAAGATGGGAGAAAAATTCTAATATCAAAATCAACTTTGTAAAAGGCAAGAAGGAAAATCGAGGACACTACAAGCTGGTTTTCCTCTTAGACTTTGGAAAGGTCATGAGGCACATCATTCTGGAAGTCATTCCTAAGCAGGCAAAAGACAAGAAAATAATGAGGCATAGTCAAAACAAGGTTAAAACAGGCACATCAATCTTAATCAACCTAACTTCTATTTGCAATAAACCTACTGGCTATGGCACACTTTTGAAAGCCAAAGAAATATAAACTGAATGGCAGTTTAAAGACTTACCTACTTGCTGAACTTTAGAAGGGTAATTATCAGTTCAATGATATTCACCTGGGAATGTGTGAAATTCCACAGGGTTTAATACAGGGGCCCCACTATCCAACAGTTTTTTCAACAATGTCAGTGATGACACAGGGTACCCACCAGTAAAGTAGTGATTGACAATACATCAAGGGGAGTGACTGGCACAATGAACACAGGGCTTCAGTCCAGGGCAAACTAGAGGAAGTTGAGGACTAGACTAACAGGTATCTTCAGTAAAATTCTGCACTGAGAGAAAAATAACCCTGTGTGTCAGTACAGGCAGAGAAGGAATTGACTATTAACAACCTTGCTAAAAAGGACCTGGAATTATACTGAATGACAGGCTAAACATGAACAAGGCAAGGAGTGCTCAGAGCTACATTAGGAGCGTCATGGAGAGTAGATTGAGAAAAATTATTATGACTTTCTACTTGGTGTGTGCAAAGCCACAGATGAATACTATGTTCACCTTTGTGTGCCTCAGGTCAAGAAAGATGTGTAGAAACTACAGCCCAAAGAGCAGAACAAACTGATCAGACTCTGGAGCATCCGAGCTACAAGGGGAAGGCACATTAAACTAGTCTTGTTTTGTTTTCTGAAGAGGAGACTAAGTTCAGTACAACTGTAACCCCTTGAGGCTGTGAATCATTATACTTGAAAGATTTAAAGACTTGACTAGACAAAGAACAACCTCTAGCCTCAGCTGGGGTGGCCTTTATCATCCTCCTCACTCTACAAGAGGATTTCCATTGTCATGCATTGTAGTAGTGATTTGATAGCACACAGAATAGCTGCTGTTTGTGTCAGCTGTCCACCTGGACAGGCTGCACTACCAGAAACTGAGCTGAGCTTAACTAAATGCTCCTCAGGATACATACACATCTTCTGACCAGAACACATTCATGATTATTTGCTAGATATAATGCTATTTATTAATAAATACTTCAAAAAAAATAATTGAAGTGATTGGGAAGCAATTATTTAGCTTTTCCTTGCTCTTTGCCTGCCTGAACACTTTCACCTTTCTTCTACAGCTTAATTCATTTTAAGAAAGAAGAAGATAGAGTATATCAAGATTTAATTTGATCCTTTCTAGTATTAATCTTGTGGTGTTATCAAATAACCTGCAAAGGTATTTTTTGTGGGAGTATATTAAGCTTTCTTTAAAATTCAGATATCAGCTCAAGGAGCTTATGATATTAGAAGTAAAAGTTCAGGCAAAGGATAAGGATTTTTGCCTGTGGATCACTGATATTATTATACTAACTCTCTAATTGCCTCCGCTTTCAAAAAAAAAGTGCTCCATAATATTTCCTGCTGTGTTCAAAGTCAACATTTGGCATAATTTGATAGAGATCACTTAATTATATTAGGGAAATGCTAATTAGCAATTTCTTTTTGGTATTTATGGTGCTAGAAATGAGCAAAGAAGAAACATAGATAATCTATTCATTTAGATGCGTGCTGGGTCTGGCTGGAATGGCACTAACTTCCTTCAAAGCAGCCTGTGTGGTGCTGCGGTTTGGGTTTGTCGCTGCAGCAGTGTTGTTAACACACCACTGTTCTACAGGAGTTTTTTGCTGAATAGTTCTTGCATGATATCAAGGTTTTCTCTGCTTCCCTCTGCCAGCACCATCAGCAAGTAGGCTGCGAGTGAGCAAAGGGCTGGGAGGGGACACGGCAGGGAGATCTGACCTCAGCTGACCAAAGGGATAGTCCAGACCCTCTGATGTTGTGCTCAAAAATTAAAACTGGAGTTTTGGTCTTTCCAAAGGAGCCATTGTCTTGACACTGGGTGAACATTAGTCTGCTTATGATAGGTGATGATTGCTTGCCTTGCAACACGTCTTTCCCCTTCCCCTTCCCCTTTCTCTTCCCTTCCCTATTAAACACTGTTTATAAACCTATTAAAACACCCTTTATAAAGGAATTTCCATCTCACTGGAAAAGCATGCTCACTATCTGCTTTTGGTCTGATCCCAGAGCTGTCCCTGATTTGGAGAGAAGGCTGGAGCCGAGAACTCCTGAGCGACCTTCTCATCTGATGGATTCTGTGCTGGAATATCAAGGTCTTTTTTTCTGTATAAATAGGTTCAAGGATGGATAATTTGAAGAAACAACTCAAAAAACAGGGAGAAATCACATGGCTTCCTCAGCCATTCAGTATAAATTGACTTTTCCCTTCTTCCTCTCTGCACTTTCATATTTGCTTTGTTCAGTTTCTTTCTGGTTTTGAAAAAAAGCAAATTCTTTTCCAGAGACCAAGTTCTTCAAGCTGAAAGCCATGCTGAAATTATATATTCCATGATAATAACATTGAAAGACCACAGATGTACAATGTTGTCAAATTCTTCCCATTTTAATTGTTAGAAAACTGATACCATTTTAACCAAGGCTGAAAATCCACAGGTTTATCTGTTCTATATCCTGTCCCAAAAAAGGCTTTGATTTCAGCAATTCTAGGCTTCTATATCAAAAAGAAAAAGAGATGTTCAGGTTGCCGAGCTACTTTCTCTCTCTGTATTACAGCATTAAGCTGTCATGCCGTGAAAGAAGTGGATAAATTATCAGCAAAACTGTAAGAGAGATGTTCTAAGGTTATGCTGTAAGGAAGAAATCATGAGAAATGGAGAAGATGCTGGATGACCAAATTAACTGTTGGGTAATGGGAGAGGAGAGAATATGGGGCCAAATTACTAAACCCAGTGCTAAGCAGATCTGGAGGAGGGAAATTTGCATCAGAGGACAATCACCTCACTTGTTCTAAACTCGGGATGGTGACCAACAATGACCATCCCACATGCTAATAGTGGACTGACGTAATTTCAGAAGTACAACTGACTCAACAGTGCCTACTCTGTAGCTCAGGAGTATGGGACAGTGTGGGAACTCTGTAAATGGGAAAGGACCATAGTGAATCCAAAAGCCTTTAAAAAAAACCCTGAAAAAAGTCACACAAATGCCTGTGTGCAAAATAAAAAGCCTGAACTAAAGTCTATTGAAAGCAACATTAGTCTTTCAATTAACTTCAGGAGGCATTTCATGGATCCTATTTGTGATCATTAAGAATGAATAACAGGAGTCTCATGATTCATCCCTAATTATCTCAAATACTCATTTAATGAAATCCTGAGTGAAGTGAAGTGGATGAAGCTCTGCCATTGACTTACAAGAAGACAGGATCCCTGCCAGAATTGCACAAAGTAGAACTAATTGAGGAAGATTCTGCTCTTACCTTTAGCACAGGTAGCAAATCTGAATTTAATTATCATACAAGCTGAAATAATTACTCAGGAATAATCAAAACTATTAACTTAAAAATCTAGCTATCCAGTTTTTAGTAATTTTAGGAAAACAATCGCAGAATCATAGAATCATTCAGGTGGAAGAGACCTTTAAGATCATCAAGTTCAACTGTCAACCAAGAATGCTCTATTTAAGTTTTTAGAACTAGAGCTTAACTACCACATTATGCTATTGTTTGTTGAAGGAGAAATATAAGGCATTATTTGTATAGCTACTGAGTCATTAAACCCCACAGTTTTTTCATTTAAAAACATTGACTGAAAAAGCCATTCATATGAGAAACCTGCTTTCCTCTTTCTTAATCATCCAGAAAAACAATTAGTTGTCTATATTTGACATTAGCAAAAACCTTTGAATGTATTTTGAAAACACTGAATCTTCTTCCAGTTACACCAATGAGTTGTATTGTTAAACTAGAAAGTAAGGCTTCCCATTTGTGCAGGGGCATGTATGTGGAAATATTTCTACCAGATTAGCTAAAGCAAAACATGAGACAACTCTGCTTCAGATATTTTAGCCCAATATTAACCCTAACTTTGCACGTATCCCCAAAGTGAAAAACTGTTTGCATTGCTCAAAACATTTCTGATGGAAATGAAGTAAGTTACAGTGTGCAAAAAATAATATATTCCCTTGTTATGGGGAAATTTGTAAAATTGTTGCAAACTTAACAAACCAACATTCCAGGCCCTTGTTTCGTTATTGTTCCAGAAACTGTACGAAGCAGTCAGAAAACCATCCTACTTACTTAATAAGGATATAAAGCAGACATGACATGTTTTTTCTCAATTACTTGCAGCATAACTCTCACAATATCAGAGAAGATCAACCAATTGGTGACATCTAACAGCCATCCCAACTCTGATGGGACATGACAACGCAAAGACAGATGAAAACCACTGTAATTTTGGCCAATAGTAATGTAAGGTTAACATGTAGTTCTTTAATTCCTATTTTTACCACTACTAAGCCTGCAGAAGAGTAAATTTCCTGCTGTTTGGCTATCCTAGTCTGTTTTACATAATTGTCACCCTTCACAAAATTCCAGGCAATTAGATATTGATGAAAGATTCCTCAACAGTACTTTTGAGGCATTTGGAATGGATGAAACCTCAGAAGCACAAAAGCTATGTTAAATCAACTCTAAAGATATTACTGTTTATCAGCTGCAATGGGTTTTCATTTGTCAATTCATCTTCAATCAATGTAATTCCATATATTAACTATAAATACATGAGAAACACAAGGCAAGGAACCTTAACACAACCACAAATTCTTCCATATTTCTATTCCTTTAGTATAATTATATAATAATCTTATCACACTGCAATGCATTTTATGTCTGTGGGAAAGCACAACCCATGTCTGTTTCCAGCCTCAAAATTAAACTCCAAGGTTCTTCGAGTTGCTCATTCCTCACATGCACGTTGGATAAGCGCCAACAAAAAGTGGAGTATAATGGAGCTGGCATATTTCTAGAGTATCAAAATCTTAAACTGTACCTTTTTTTTTTTTATTAATTTGCTGATGTTGTTATTTCAACTATGGTTTTCATTGTATTTACTGTAAAAAAAACAAAACCAATTGTTTGGTATTAATATTTGTAATAAGTGCAGTTTGTTTCACTTAACAGGGAGTGCCCTGACCTTTAAAGTGCTAGCTATGTTGTCATTATCTTCACTGTATATTTATTATTAAAAATATGGTCTATGAACCTATTAATACATAATCAGGGAAGTATAGCTGCATTTCAAACTGAACAGGCTTTTTTTCTTGCCAAGACATAAAAATAGCTTTGAAAACCAACTAAAATTTATTACAAAGATGAAGCTTTGTGTCAGTGTGGTTAAAGGATTTTATCTCCTTTTGGGGCTGTGTTCTTTTCTATATTGTACTCTACAGTTAATTAAGTGAGAAGCTGCAGTTTATTTCCTTATATCTTTCAAAAAGTCATGATTTTCACTTTCAGAACAGTGAAGGCTAAGAGAAAAGTAAGGCTTTGAGGGTTGTGTTCCTTTTTGCATTGCATGCAGCCAGTGTAGTAAAGCCACTGTTAATTATTTAACAGATAATTGCTATCTTTAACTACACCTGCACAAGGACTTGTCTGAAGTGCTATGGTGCTTTAACACTGTCACATATCACTGAATAACACAAAGGAATCTGTTCTGAAGATTATCTTTACAAGCTTATTTTCAAGATTCCTTCAATTTCAGAGGAGAAATTGTATGCTGAACTTCTGGGGGTATTTTTTTCATCCTACAAATGATCTCACTAATAGTTTAGATTCAGCAAGGACTGAAGCATTCACATGTCATTCAGCCTGAAAAAGAAGCAGTCATCCTGAGTACTTCACTCTAACCTTTTACTGTTGTTACCTTATCTGCTACTCTTGGCCTTGCCAAAAAGAGCATAAATTCCACACTTAAGGAGTTTCTTCCCCAATTCATTGAGTTTGCCCCTAGTCAAATCAACACTGCATGAATGATTTTACTGAAATGAAAAGATTGAACACTCCCTTCTCTCCATTTCTTTCAGCTTTCCTCCCACACCAGTAGAAAGAAATGTAAATCCAGTCAGATCTTTTATTGCTATGGATGGATAGATGTGAGACAAAGGCAAATAAAGACAGGAGTGATATTGTGATAAGCAAGAGGCAAGCTGTCATATACATAGAATTTCTTCAGAAAAGAAGTTTAAAACAATGAAGTGTTAAAAAGGAACCAATTTAACTTGGTTTCTTTGACATCATGAGTGCTTAATATCATCAATTGAATGTCAATAGCATTGTCACTTGGAGGCAAAAACATGACACAAAGAAGCTGAGCGGAAGCAAGGTGGTAGCAAAAGACTGAAGGACAGTTTACATGTAAAGAAATCTTTGCCTTCTGACCAGAACATGTACAGGCAGGTTGAAGACTTCAAACTACTCATCCGATGTGTAACTTGCATTAATTAGTTACTCTGCTAAATCAGTCAGTAGATCAGTGTGTTCTCTGACTGATATGGTCTGGAATTTTACTTACTATTACTGTTACTAGCAACTATAATTGTTGTTGTAACAAATACTGGACCCTAAATGTTTAGATAAAATTGGCAGGTTCTTCCCACTGCTCTCAGGCCAGTGAAAGTCATGTTGGAAGAGTGCCTTATGTGCAGCAGAATGTGCCAAGGAGAATTCTCTCACTTAAGCCCTTCACCACCTCCTTTCTTGGCTAAGAGCTTTGGTACTTGATGTTTCAGTGGAAAATGTTCATTTGTTTATGACTGTTGTTTACCGTTATTTACAGTCTTAACAAACCTGGACTAGACACATCAGAATGAGGAACACAGTAGCTTTAGAAACACTCTTACAAGAGACTGTGTTGTAAGGTATTGAGAACTCTGACTAAAGGTGTCAAATGGTTAGAGAATATGGATTTTCTGGTTCTGAAAAGGTTTCTCAGCTGCCTGTTTACAAGAGACGTGAGGACATCCTTGCCTATGGTTTTCTGTATTTAGAACACCAAAATGTTCTAAAGGCCAATGGAGAAACACTACCGGCATTATGTAAGTCATATTTAGCATATTTCCACAGGAGAATAGACTGAAAAAGTACATATAGCTGAGCTCCCTAAATATGTAGCTTCTGTAACAATGGAAATGATTAATGATAGAACAGAGGGAAATTTTCCTAAGAGAAACTACGAAAATTTAAATAGTAAGTGCCGCTTTGCTCATGGCACAGTGTTTGCTGATTAAAAAAAAGAGAGAATAAATTGTAGATACATCATCAGTTGTAAATACTTAAGTGGGCATCAGACTGTATTCAACAGCATCACTTAGAGGCCTACAATATTTATATGCTTTCATAAGTGAAGTCTATCAGAAAAAGATACGTTCGGAACAATGGCAGGGTAGCATAAAGTCCTTTGGCAGAAGCTTTCCACTAAACCAGTTGAGAGTCAAGTAAGTGACTTCAGGAAACTCATCTTTGTTCGGCTCTTGAGGCCACCAGAATGTTTTGCCAAACCTGTTACCAATTCTTGAGAAGTAAAGACGGTGCAGTGGTATTTTCTGCTCCCAGTCTAAAAGTTACTACCATCAGGAGAGACGGATCATTTTGGAAATCAGTTTTTTTTTTTTCCCCCCTTACTACTGAAACACCAGAGAATATGTGACTGAGAAATTATGTGGCTGTATCTCTCATGCTGCTTGCAAAATAATTAGCAGCTGCACTAGGTAGGAATATCATCACAGTATAAAATCAGGATAGTTCTTGTTTAGCCACTGAGGATGTATTTAGGATACAACTCAAAACTGGACACTGCTGTGTTTATAAGGCAATGATTACAATGACTAGGTGGACTAATCCCACCCCAATGAATAAAAAGGCACCTCCTGGTGCATTCAGGTCACTGAAAAAGAACAGACATAATGATATCTGAGGATGTTTAAAGATAAAAAGTGGCTGAATATACTAATGTAGGCGTTTAAACCTGTTCGTTGAAGGGTAGGGTGGCAGAAAACTTTACTTTTGGAACAGACTATGACTCTCTTCCCAGATGATTCCTTACTGATAGGAGAACACACCTGACCTGGATATTATACAGTATTTTTAGGCAAACAAAACAACTGCTGTCCCTTAGGAGGCAAGTCGTAAACTTAATTCCCTTTCAAATTCCTTGATCAGCAAAAAAAAACAACCTAAATTTGTTCTTCATAAGTGTTGTTTGGGGTTTTTTTTAATTAAAAAGAAAAGTTTATAAAGTTTATTCTTGTGAAGTTGCATATCAAAGGAAGATTGGTAACACAAGGACTACTTAGAGTGGAATTTTGGGGAGCCAAATACTGGTTGGACATTTGAGGCAAATAATTTTATACATGTTTTTGTTCCTCTAAAATGAAAATAAAAATTCTCTCACTTCATGTAGCCACGTATTTAAATGGGGAGAAATGTTTTTGTATCAGTTAGATACTCCACATTAAACAGACTTCTCAAATGAAAAGTGATCTACTGGTATTAAGAAAGATTTAATATCGGTGACGAAAACTATTGCTTTTAATCCCAGCTGAGTTAAGTCAAGTATGAAACAACGTTGTGGATAGCATTGGTTAACATGACTGTAAAGTCTTCACAGATATTTTTGCCAGTTTCCTCTTGCTTTTCTGAAAAGAGCTGTCTGCTAGCCAACATCAGGGACACATTAGATTTTAGAGAATATCACAGAACTTTGTCTAATGCAATCTAATGTTAGGTGTTTATGAAGTAAACTATGCATGAACATATGCATTGACTTGAGTATTTCCTTAGTAATTCACTTTTGCCAAATAATTCATTTTTACGTTAGGATTGTAGTAGCTTATCAACTCTTTCTTCCTAAAATTTACAATAAATTATTACAGTGTATTCATACCTTCTCAAAAACAAGAAGCATCATTATGGCTTTATCCTTTTCTCTTCTTTATAGCTCAATTAATTTTCTAATATTGGCTTCTGCAATTGTCTTATTTCATCCATTACACTTTTTAGATCTACAACATATGGAAGGAAATGTTCTAATGTGACTCTTCAGATTGCATATTGGGAGGGAAGTCCTTGTATTTAACAAATACTGTTTTATATTATCTTGTTTGCAAATTCTGTTTACAACATATTCACTCAAATAAAGCAAATGCTATATTATATAAACTTGTTTTATAGACAGAGCTTTTGTTGTTCCACCCTGCTGGGAGTTAACTGTGAAAAAATTTCCTGGAAGACAGTGCACATTTGGGATACACTTTCAGAGAACAAATACTCAGGGGATACACACAACTCATTACCTCATGTCATACTCAGATGAATATGGAATGAACATTTGGAAATAAATAAATATCCTACCACTTACAGCATATTAACCTGCTCTTTGTCATGCATCTAGACAGAAGAATATTTCAGATAATACAACCAATGCCAAGAAAAAATTCTTTGTGAGGCAAAGCAACAGTTTATTTAGACCATGAAAAGGTCAGGCAATTTTTCTGGCCCAGAAAGATTCTTGTCTTGTGAATTTCAGTGTAATCTATACATTCCATCACATCATTGATGGCAAGTATTTTGGGTGCACATAGCAGAGGCACAGAAGAAGATAACCAGCTCTTCATGTCTGCAAATTCCTCAGCCATGGCCTTGTTCCAATTCTTTGTTATCTTGAAAGAATTCTGACTTGCCTATTGCTGTGGTGGCAAAGGTCATTTCTGTAGATCAAGCTGTTTTCCCTTGCGCAGAGACCTACTCAGCTGGGGTGTCCTGCAGTGTTGTTTGTTAATTGATAAATAGACTTCCTTTCAAATTTGTCACTCACTGATACATAAGTCTTATGGAGTCATCACAGTTAAAAAAATCAAACTAAACAAAAATACATTCAGTCAATTATAATTAGATAAAATCAAAGTGTCTGAAGACTTGAAGAGGCCTTGGGCTCAGCACATTCATTAAAAGGCTGTGCTAGTTGGAAGCTTAAGATGTGTTTATTCACAGTAAATTTTAGGATTGTAAATATAATTTTAAATGGCCTTTAGGCACTTTTAAGCATCTCCTACTGTGTCTAATTTTATTAATTGATTAACTGATGAGAATCACTACTGTAACTGCACCATTGTTTAACTTTAAGAAATATTTATTCATATAAATAGTCTTCTTTAGAGTAATAATGACTTCAGGACAGACCTGCCTTCGTAATTTCTCACAATGTTGAATAGAGTGGTTAGAGAATTGTTACACAAATTACGCTACAAGGACAGAATGCGGAGCAGGAATCTCTGTAAATGAGGTTCCTCTCACTCTGACTGGCTGGGTGTCAGACTGCGTGGCAATGACATAAATGGCAGCAGATGGTGTACCCATCTATAAATGATCTATAGCTAGAGGAGAATAGAGATGAGGACCAGCAGTGCGGTCATCAGTTCCATCCTAGTAAGAGCATGATGGTGACAGAAAAAGAGAGATGGAGAGAGTGAGGAGGCAAAGGACTCCAAAACAGTTCAGGAGTGTGAGCCAGAGACATGGGGTTGCCTGTGCAATCCACCAAGGGTTGTGGGGGCAAAGAGGGAAGGGAGACTGTTCGGAGCTGCCAGACGTGTCCACCTACATGAAAGGCTCTCCAGCCTGGCTCCTTCAGGCCTTGTAACATTTCTGTCCAGCACCAAACAGTGCTCTCACCAAACCCAGCCCTTCATCCCTTTTTAGAAATCTTTACAAAGAAGCTTAGTTGGTGCAGAAAAGAAGACAAAAAGTTTAGATCATGGCATGAAAAGCTTGACTTCTTAGTTGTGCGACCCACAGGAGAAATAAATTTGTAGCTCTCAAGTTTTGAAGATTTTGTCAGAAAACCATAATCTTGTAACTGCCAATATTTAAAAGTCAGCATGCCTATTTACACATTTCCATGAACGTTTTTATAATTATTTGTGCCGAGATATTTAAATGGAAAAGGTTTAGCTTATGTGGCCCTTGTCTATAATTTAGTTCATTCCTTTGTAGCAACTTCTGACTTCCCTGCAAAAAAGCTGTCTCATGGTCTTCTAATGCTTATTACTTTGGATCTTTCTGATTTTCAGGACAAAGGAGAGTTAGTTTCTCCTTTAGAAATGTTTCCTTCTTTAAAAAGTTAATTTCTTTTTGTTAAGAAAGAAACATATGAAGCAAAAATATCATAGCCACTAGTGTATTCCATCTGCTTCCTGAAAGGGAGGAAAAAAACTGTAATATTTTGGAAAAAGATCCATAGTACATTTCTGTCCCACAGTACTATAAATTAAAAATAAGAAAACTAAATTAAAATTAAGAATGTGACTTTCTTCATCTTTAAGTACAGGAGTCATAAGCAACAGGATAGAAAGAATTTTTGCCTAAAATGAAGCTAGAAATCTAGTGTCTTTAATGCAAAAAGAAATGTAGGAGAGTAGGCTGAGAATAAAGACAAGTGAATGCCTCATAATCCAAATAACACTGTCAACAAATATATTCTTGGCACTTTTCTAGCTACATTCTTCTTCAAAATGCGAAAACCAAACATTCCAATATTTGATTGAAATTAGGGTTCACCATCTTGTGCTGCTTACAAGCCAGACATGAGAAAACTGATGACAATACCAAATTTTAGATCACTAAAATCAAAATAACTTTAAGTGACACTTCAATACTGAATCACAATCTAGAAAAAAGCGTATCTAGTCGAGGTTAAACTCCATGGAGGATTGAATAGTTCTCAAGTATTCACTTTGTCGTGGCTATCTTATTCGGCAAGAATAGTGTGACAGGAGGGTGAGGATGGTTTATTTAGAACAGCGATTTGCTTTACCTTATGATGATGTGGATATTTAAAAAATAAAAAAATGATAGAATGTTCAACAGGGTCATATAGATACTACAGAATGCTTAGTTCTTGAGAGATAATGGCAAAATTGAGTTAAAAAATACATATTAAGCTGAAACAATCTCTTACTGCCTGTAGAACACTGAAAAGGTGACAATACTTCAAGATCAAAGTGCCTTCGTGAATAATAAAAATAACAAAAATGCCATGTTTGTTAACAGCAACGCTTGTGTTAGCCCTCACACAGGACAGATACATGGTACATCTGTATGGTACAAGCAAAAGGTTGACTATTTTACAAGAAAAAAAAATTTTGTCCAGTAGAGTTCAGTCCTAATTTAAGAGGCAAGGGTCTCCAACAACCTACAAGCTAAAGGGAACAAATGTTACATGGATAAACTCACACATTGCCTTCTGAGAAACACAACACTTTCTTTAAATACAGCAATTAAGAAAAAAAATGAATTTTATACCTGTGCTGATCCTTTTAATCACTTCTTTTTACTTTTGCTTGCCCTTCTCCTTTTACCTCCTCTATCAGTTTCCCATCACGTCACACTTGATGGGAAGAGCTGTGATAAGACCATACTGTCTTTTCAGGAGATGCAAATATTTTAATTACATAGTAGACCATGATGTGATTTGTCTTCCTAGCTTCTATGGGTAATCCTCAAAACAGAAAAAAGATCAGAGATATGAATGGCTGAAGAAGGGAAAATAATTGTCATTTATTGTGGGTTTTTTTACCCCCTGCTGAAAACTGCAACACATTTTGTAAGACATTTTAGAAGAGGATAAAAGCTAATGTAGACAAGAGTGCATTTTTCGGAGTGCACAGTTAGCTATATAAGATACCTATAAAATTATAAGATCCTAACAAACGCATCCTGTGAAGTTGAACAGGATCAAGTCCAGGGTGCTGCACCTGGGTCAGGGCAACTCCTGGATCTATCCAGGCTGGAGGATGAACAGATGGAGAGCAGCCCTGCTGAGAAGGACTGGGGGGATTCTGCCCCTCTGCTGTGCTCTGGTGAGACCCCACCTGCAGTGCTGCTTTCAGCTCTGGGGTCCCAGCACAGGAAGGACATGGACCTGTTGGAGTGAGTCCGGAGGAGGGGCATCCTGATGATTAGAGGGATGGAGAATCTCTGCTATGGGAAAGGCTGAGAGAATTGGTATTGTTCAGCCTGGAAAAGAGAAGGCTTTGGGGTGACCTAGTTGTGGCCTTCCAGTACCTGTAGGGAACCTATAGGAAAGATGGAGAGAGACTATTTTCAAGGGCCTGTAGTAACAGGACAAGGAGGGATGGCTTCAAACTGAAAGAGTGTAGGTTTAGATTAGATATTAGGAAGAAATTCTTCCCTGTGAGGGAGGTGAAGCACCGGTACAGGTTGCCCAGGGAGGCTGTGGATCTCTCATCTTTGGAAGTGCTGAAGGGCAGGTTGAGTGGAGTCCTGAGAAACCTGATCTAGTGAAATGTGTCGCATGGATGACATAGGGGTTGGCACCAGATGATCTTCACGATCCCTTCCAACTAAGGCCATTCTCTGATTCTGTGATGATGATGATTCCACAGGGTCCCTGCTCACTGTTTTACCATTAGTAGCCTTCAATTTCTAACTAATGCCAGCTAAGGAGCAGTTTTAAATTCAGTGGCACTGTTCACCTGTTTACATGTATTTAGTAACAGATATTTAGAATGTGAAATTTTTCTGAGGTGGTACAACTAGGTAGGCAAACATTATGCCAACGCTATGACTTCTCCAACACTCTCATCACAAACCATGCCATCATCTTGATTTTACATCAGTATCAGATTTCACCATCCTGCCGGATACCTCATTCATTTAATAAGCAGAATTGGATCCAGAAACAAGCAGAATCCATGCTGGGATGGGTTCTCTGGTCTGGGTGATCAACAGGCCAAAACTTGAGTGTATGGCTGAGCACCTCAAATCACACTGTTGTTCTACACCTCATGGAGGTTGGTTTGTAAACCGAATGAGACTAATGGCTCAGTCTGGACAACCTTGATGAGAGACAACATCACGATACCAGTGACTAACATCAATGACTGAGCATCTTGAACTGTGAACAAGAGACTCACACTACCTACTACGTCAAAAAGAAACGTCTTTTGATGTACTCTTTCAGCATAGTTTAACAACTTATGTTTTATTGTTAAAAAAGCTAAAGGATTAAAAAATGTGAGTAATATGATGGAGAAGAAAGAATTCCTGAGACCTTTTGCAAACAATATTCCTAAACTATGTAAATTTGTTCATAAGTATTTTCTTTTTAGAAGTGAAAAAAACCTGGCATCTATGAAACTAGCTTTTCTTATTGCTGAAATTGTGAATGAAAGAAAATGTCTAGAAAATTGTGAAATCTGCAAGATCGTGCCATTGACATTTTAAATTCTAGTTTTCATTCCTGTTTCATCTCATACCTCACTAGCAGCAAATCTAATTTTGTTATAATTTTTTTCTGTATAAAATTTTCTTTCTCCTTTGTATTTCTCCATAGGATGTTCTCTTCCCTATCAATGTACTTAGCCTGCACCACACAGTACATGAGAATTATTGCCCTCTTTCTCTTGTGCATACTTTACTCTTTCCCAGTGTCAAAGTCTTTACAAAGAGCACTGAACTGGGAATCTTTTAGAACTTCTGTTTAATTGTAGCAGACGTGCCAATTCAGGGTGCCAACAATAACATACAGTAGATGCTGTGTGTGGCTTTTTCATAACTGTTGGGATAGCGTTTCTTTGACAGACTGGATAATGAAGTAGGATGAGGGGAAGGGCAACTTCTGCTAGACATGTGTACGTGTTAGAAGCCATGTGGCTGAATGATTCAAACAGCTCTTCAGTGAAAAAACAAACAAACAAAAAAAAAGTGTGCTGCTAAAATGTTTCCAGTGTCATTTTTAATTAGAATAGCCTTGACAATACATGATGGTCCATCATTTGACAAAGCACAGAAGTTTTAACCTTGAAAAAGGCTAAAGTCTTTGCTAAAGTCATTAACTTTGGGGCTCACTGATGTGTAAATTCGAGGGTTATGTAGCTTTAACATATACCAAGAGTTGTGTTTTCCTGTCTTTGAAGACCACATGTACTTAACACCCCTGAAGCTTTGGCTCTTGTAAATCTAGAGGTGAACATAAGTGTTGTCAGCTTTCAGACATCTTCAGCGCCATCTGACTGAGGAGGGTTGCACACTATTGGCTAGTGGAGCAAAGATGAGGAATAAGTACACAGCTATTAATATAATTTCCCATTCTTTCTATTCATGTTCTGTTCAATTTCTGAGTTATCCTGAGAAGGTAATATTCAATGTATGTGCCTATAGTCCATTAAAGACATAACAATCTGATTTAAGAAAAAAAACCTGGTAAAATAAACCATTCACAATAAGTTTTTATTGTTGTTTTGGGCTATATGTGATTTTAGTGTAACAAATACAGTATTTGATGTATGCACAGCTTATGCATTCTCAGTAGGCCTTTCCTTTCAGTTTTGACTCTTTATTTAGCACTTCATGCTCCTTTCCATGGTTCCAAAGATATTGGCCTTTAACTTGCCCTCTGCTCATGCACATTGCTGAGCAAATAAACAAAGGCTCCAAAAGACAATTTCCTTAATCCGGATGTATCCATCCAGCTGCATGCTGAATATCAACAGCTCCTGAGGAAGCAGAAAAGTTACAAAGTACATGACATGCCTTTGGCAAACAATGACAAGCGTAGTGAAGACATGCTTAGGACTGATGACCTAGACTAAATGAAAGGAGAGTTTTGCTTCTATATTGACAATACTTATGAATGTGCAGCCCTTACAAATAGCTACAGCTACAAACGTGGTATGACTCATGATCAAGGACAAGCAGTTACAACCCACTTCAAGGGGCATCTTTTAATGCATCAAAGGCAAAAGTCTATGGCTGCCCTCATATGAGGCAGTTTTCCTCATGGTCTCACCTCACCTTACTTTTGTTTGTTTGAATACTTTGAGACATTTGAACGTTTTCTCAGATTTAAGTGCAATAGTTTGCAAAAAAAAAGAGTTAAGTAAGAAAGAACTCATGGAAATAGAAGGAAGGATGACAGGAAGACATGAGAAAGGAGTAAGCGGTAAGCAAAATCAGCATTGACTTTAAAATTAGGGTTTTTCCAGCTCTGCTTTTCCCTGAAGTGACCTTTGGCAAATCATTCTCCTCACAAGGAAAAATTTCAGGCTTCTGCAACAGGAAAGAACAGTATTACTGCAATGCAGACAGGCAGCACCAATGTATTTCTGTTCTTGCTCTGCAGTGCTGGAAAGGAATGAGGAGCCCAGAAACAGCTCCTCCTTCTTGCCAAGAAGGTGAAAGTCAAGATTTTCTTGTCTCACCTCAAAGCTCTGAAAAGTAACATGGCTGGAGAGAGTGCCTTGACCAACAGTGTCTTACTTCCTCTATATTCCACTCCAGCAGCACTAAAGACAACATGTCCCATAGGCTGTGCTGCCAGGGAGAGTTCAAAATCCCCAGATAATCCAGAGGAGGAAGAAAGGCCTGAGACTACTGCATGAATTTCCAGGGTTCCTTCTTGTATCTCCTCTGCAGCACTTGCCTCAGAAAGGTCAGCCAGAATGCTTCTGTATGTAAAAGATCCCTAACACCATTCTGGAAGAGTTAAGCATGATGAAGAAAGTCTAAGAGTAACACACTGGGGGCCAGGGTTTCCTGAAAGTTTGCCTTCCTGTGAGTTCAGCTGGAAAGTTTGCTGTAGCTCTCTTTGAACCACAGCTCTCCCAATGGAAAGAAGAGATGTCTGTGAATAAATTAAAATTTTTGCTAAGTCCTTGGAAACACTGGCTTATACAACTATCAATGTATTAAAAAATACATGAATAAAATAAGAAAAGCTCATGTTTAACTTCCACATACCTTGAAATTGATGAACTAAATAGAGAAAAAATTTTATTTGATTTAATATTATACATTTTATAAAACAGGCCATGAAATATTTTTCATTAAACTCTTTTTCATTTTTCTGGCACTTCTGAAATACTTTTGTGATACAGACACACAAGACCACTACTTGAAATGGCTAAAATACACGGCTCAATAGTGTGCTCTATTGCGTTTTTCACCAATTCCTTTTACAACTCCTATCTGCCTGCCAAATGTTCAGCTAAAAATTCTTATCTTTTAGCCTTCTGTTTATCTGTTTGTTTCGGTTTTTTCCCCCCTCTTGAAGCTGGGAAAAGCAACAGCATATGTCACACTTAATTCTACAAATCTGATCCATCATTTTTGCCATTCCCCAGTGCCTCAGAAAACAATGTTTCAAAATATACTCTGTCCTTTATAATTAAAATTAATATGGGTACATTTAATATAAATATGAATGGTTTTTGTTCTGCCTTGGCATATGTCTTCAATCAAATTTTGTTAACACTGATGCACTATTCTCTAGGTTCATGGGTAGAAACAGGCTCACTCTTTCTCAAACCATTAAACTGACTCATGTCCATGTTGATTCTGGACATATCAGTGTTATCAGAGAAACAGTTCAGCACTTCAGCCTGGTTTTGCTGAGATGTGCTTTACAGCTGTCACATCAAACCTCTCTGTTCCAAGAATGGAATATCTCTTTTTTTCCCCTTGCAATAACATTAACAGCACCCATAATAATGACATTTCTCTCAGTAAAGGTATTGAAAGAGTTTAGTATTGTTAATACAAAATTAACTGGAACAGAACAAGTTACGTAACAAGCAAAATTATTACTCTCCTTCCAACAATTTACTGTCAAAAAATCCCTTAAGGAGTAACAGAGGTTAAAAAGTAGCATTCTTTAATGAGGAAAGAAACCCAACCTCTAACCACTGTGCTGACTTGTTTATGCTTTGCAGGGAAAATACCACAGGTCTGGTTACTGCTCATCAATGAAGCCTATTTTTCCCTCATACCCTCTACAGTTGAGAGAACCACCTCCCTGAGTGGACGGATGGCCAGGTCGGATGGGGCTTGGAACTACAAGAGGAAGGTGTCCTTGCCCGTGGCAGGGGATTGCAACAAGATCATCTTCAAGGTCCCTTCCAACCCAGGCCAACCTATGATTCTGTGATTCCTCTGAGTGTGCATGCAAGGACACATTTACAGGTTTCAGAAAACTATATAAACATCAGTATAGGTTATCCAGTGTTGCAGTAACGCTAACAAGGCTGTAATGATTGTTGTGCATTAGAAACAGAGAAAATGCCTGTTACCTCTTAAAGGATCTTGTTTCATTCTTCTTATGGTCTCCTTTACACAGTCATTCCAATCTGGCACATGCATGTCTCTCACCTTAGGGACAACCAGTGTGATCCCCACTAAGTGCTGCTTTGAGGGGACATGAATGCACGAGAACTTTGAAATGCTTATTGAACTTGTTTTTTAACAGGATAATCTGTCTAAGTCATCTTGTAAGGAAATGGAAGTTTTAAATACAGTGTTATACTGGAAATTACATTACTCACCTCATGAGTGAAATCACAAGAAAACCAGAGCTTTGGGAGCTTTTAACTTTTTTCTGTGTGTAGCTAAGGAAATGCTGGACGAGGGCTTGACTGAGTGTCCTGTCTGACAGGACAGTACTGTACCAGTCCAGCACTAGCATATGTTCTATGACTGGCTACTAGCATACTCCCTGCTCCTATCTTTTGCAAGAGGGAAATAAGATTCAAAAGACTTTACTGAGGATTACAAAGTTCTGGTGGAAACACCTCATGGTAAGAGCCACCAGTGCATATAAATAGACATTGAAAGCCACAATGTCAAAACTGATGTAGTGACAATAAAATGTTATAAAAAACACATGCATCTGAGCCCTCCAGCTGTATTAATCAGAGAGTTTTCAAGTTTCAATAACTGAAGATTACACTTCTAAGAACACTTTTTTATGCATTAGGGACCCCCTTCTGCCTTGAGTGGTACTGTAGTCTGTGGTTCAACGCTGTTCATATCACAGAACATGCACTTATTGCCAGAAAAATCTTTCACTCTGCCATCCTCAGTATATCACAACTCCTCTGTAACCTCTGCTCTCAACAGTGAAGCTCTGTACCCACTCAGAGGCTCTGAATAACTCTCAGATCTTCCAGGTTACCTTGTTTTCTCGGGTATGACCAACAAGACCTTGTTGGATTATTTTTCCAGGACCATCTTCATAACTTAATACATGGGAAAACTCTTACATTTGGGTTAGAGAGGCCAAATTTCTTATAGATGGTTCTTCATAAGGTCTTTTTTTTTAATGCACACAGGACAAAACTGAAGCTATTTTGTCTACTGGTTGTCTTCATTCATTTATAGATACTTTCTTCGTAATGTGTTGGAGAGAAGGAGAATACAGAAGGTGAAAAGAGAGATGGGAAAAAGAAAGTGATTTCTGGAGGCATACACCAGAGGCATTCATGAGTTCGACTTCATGAGAAAATTAAGAAGGTAGTGAAGCCTGTGCCTAATGCTGTCCAATTTTGACTGCTGGATGCCATAACCTTATTTACTCCTTTTTGCTTCTGGATCATTTTGCTTAACTTCATCTCTACTTTTTAAATATATATAAAATAGGATTAAGGGAACACTTGCAAAAATGACTCATTAATAAACAGTGTTTGACAAGTGAAAATATAGCAAAAAACCTTCTACCTCAAAAGCAGCTCCTACTGTGCTTCTAGAATTAATCCTTGAATGACACAAAAGAATTAGTAATTTCTTAGTCTCCTCAGATAATGAGCTTTCTGCAATATAAAAAGTACTTCAGTATTCCTGAATAATCTTCCTACTCAGGAAGATGATGGTTTGAATCCTATTGATTTGTCAACTGGTGTACATGTTGAATGATTTTCAGTCACATTCAGGAGATTGCCAAATGTTTTAATAAAAACTATATTTTTACTATGCAAAATCTTGGAAAAAGTCAAGAAGTTCATATGGAATTTTAAGCTTTTAATGTGAAAACAAAAATATTCTACTAGCAATTTTCTTCCAGGTTTCTGCTACTTACATCCTTTTGTTTTTAAAAAAAATTATTTTTAGTCAGTGTTTTTCAGTTCTTCATTGCCAGAAAATGAAAATGTTGGCTTTGTTCGTTTTTTTTTACAGGAGAGAAAGTGTTAAAAGTGTTTTCTGACAGCTTAACTGTTGATTACTAGACATATTAAACTTAAACTGTATTATTACACTGAACGTGTAATCCTTTTTTATCTAATCTCCTTATTTAGCTCTAAGAAAGGACTTGGGAACTTTCACTTCTCCAGTGTGAATACGTAGGCCAACTGGTTGAGAATATTTACACAGTGAGCTCTGGTCCTGCTGGATTTGTAACTATTTTTTAGAATCACAGGATCATAGAATATCTCAAGCTGAAAGGGACCCATAAGGACCATCAAGTCCAACTCCCTGCTCCTCACAGGACTGCCCAAAACTAAACCCTAGGATTAAGAGCATCACCCAGACACACTTCTTAAACACTGACAGGCTTGGTTCTCTGACCACTTCCCCTGGGAGCCTGTTCTAGTGACCAACCACCCTCTAAGTGAAGAACTTTTTCCTAATGTTCATTCTGAACTTCCCCTGATTCAATCTCACTCCATTCCCTCGGATCCTGTCACTGGTTACTACAGAGAAGAGATCAGTGCCTGCCCCTCCTCATGCCCCCACAAGGAAGTTGTAACAGCAATGAGGTTTCCCCTCAGCCTCCTCTTCTCCAGGCTGAACAGAACAAGTGCCCTCAGCTGCTCCTCACAAGTCTTGCTCTCAAGATCTTTCCCCATCTTGGACACGCTAATAGTTTGATGTCCTTCTCTGTTCAGCATTTTTATTGGATGGTGTGAGAGACTGTTGGCAAAAACTTATTTGGATAATCTAAAGGTCAGAGTAACTGTAGAAGTTACCTTGCAACCACAACAAATAACTGGAGAGATGTGAGAGAGTTGCCCTTTGTGATTCCTCTTGGACCAACATTTTTGTTAAGTAATGAAAGGAAGGAATCTCTTGGTACTAAAACACGTTCTTCACGTTGGAGAAAAGGAGGCTCAGGGGATGCCTTATTCCTCTGTCTGAAAGGAGGGTGTAGCTGGGAGGGGGTCAACCTCTGTTCCAGGCAACCTGTGACAGGACAAGAGGAAATGGCTTCAAGCTGCACCAGGGCAGGTTCAGGTTGGACATCAGGAAGAATTTCTTCACTGGAGGGATTGTCAGGCATTGGATTATCTCAGATTCTGTGATTCTAGAATCAGTAGTTGTGAAGAACGAGTCACTGAAGCCACTGTGTAAAACGAAACAGCTGGTGCACTTGGAGGTTGTCTACATGAAGTAGAGCTCCAAATTTGTAAGATGCATTTTTAATATTAATGACTTAATATTTGATGGCAGAAACCCTCAAATTATTTTCTCAAATGTTCATTCAGAAGTTAAAAAACTCTACTCATGACTTCTTCTCCTTGTCACAACAAACACAAAGGGAGGATGAATTCACTTTGGACTGTTTGGAACATACCAGTAGAGGTGAAGAGAAATATTCTGTTAAGCAGTTAATTTTAAGTACCACATGCTTGCAACAAAACGAGAGACAGACACCCCCCTCTCCCCCCATTTAGTATTTAGTATTCTTGTAAACAGCTCGAGGTCAGAAGACCAGAGCCAGATGTTTAAAGCCATAATGGTGTATTAGTAAAGACTTTAGTCAACAGGATTTGTAAAACTGGGGATTGTGATTTACAACAATTGTATGCGTTATAGCTTTAAGGTGTCTGTTTTTTTCACTAACAGAAAACTCCAGACTCTCGAAATGTTCTTAATGTAATCATACTTTTTATAAAAATGGAAGATAAAAGAGTGGCATGTAGCTCAAATTAGTTAAAGAGTTTTGGAAACTAAAAGCTATCAAATCCAATTTTCTTTCTTGCTGTGTTCCCAGAGTAACAGCCTGCAAACTTATTGCTGTAAGAAAGTATTTGTCACAATCTAACAAAACTCTAGCATTCTTGAGAAACATGACAGCCAAGTAGAACTTGTGGAGACATGTTTCCAAAGCTCATAAATGGGTTAAAACCTCAAAAATATAAGCTGATTTCAAATTCTTGAAACCAGCTAAAGCAAATAAAAAAAGAGGGGCAAAGGAGGAAGAAGAAAGCTTTCCCAACTCTTTGACACTTTCCAACATGCTACTGTGTGTTGGTTATTTGCATACTAGTGCCCTGCACTTACCAAAGGTACTGCATCGTAAAAGTAATGAAAATATAATAAATTGTTAGCAGTGGGTGTTATAGGCACATAAAAACTAATTACATTTCATTTCATTTTTGATATTGACACATGTTCAGATTCTAGGATTTGACACTTTGCACATTAAGGGCCTTTCTGCTTTGATTTATTCTTCTGGATACAGCGGAATAATCCAGAATTAATTCTGGTACTGGATGACATGGTGACCTGTGACTGTTTGCGGAAATTGCCCGACACTTCTGTTAGAAAAGCCCATGTTCAGATGCTTGAACTTTACCAACCTGTAAGATTCAGGCTGGTATTTTTCATGTCACTCTAAGGTTGATTTACACCTTTACATCCCAGCTGAGAAATGTAAGCCATTTCTGAGAACAAGAGAAGAGAAAATGTGTTGGTTCAGCAGCATAAATTGTACCCCTAGTAATCATAATGCTAATTGAAAGAAGAAAAAAAAGAAACCAAAACAGCTGAAAAGACCTGGCACAAGGCACTGCTGAAAAGCAATTTCACAAGAATAACACTGAAGGCCAGACGTTTCTGTCTTGATCACTCCCAGTAAGATGCAGCCAGATTTAACCAAACTTAAAGTTTTACAACCACAGCTCATTATGGCCAACAACAGATTTCTGCATGTGAAAGAGAGTTTTCCTCCCACCAAAACAGAATCAGAACTTCAGACTCTGTGAACATCCCATTTGTACTGCCCGGAATAGCAGAAAACGGAAAGATCTCTGGATTATTGTGAACTGTAGCAGGACAAGGGTGGGACAAAAATGTTAAACAAGGAGCCTAGGAGGGAGACTATCAGTTGGAGCCAGTGGGAATAGAGAGTGCACATGCGGCTTGAAGGGTGACCACATGCCAATAAAACAGAGAAAAAAATGGATTATGAGTCAGGAAGGACTGGCACTAGATAAGCAAACAGATTGAGAGAAGGGGGAGAAAATGAAGTTTAAAGGAGTGAGACGAGTGGTGAAAAAGCCGAGACAGCAGACAATTATGTTGGGAAAAAGAGATAGATCAGGTATGGGAGAAGTAAGTCTCACACTTCTATGCCATATTTCCTTTCCAGAACTTGCAAGACAGCCTAAATTTTATTGGGGCTTGTGATTCATCTCTGCACAAAAACTGCTACTAATTCAGGCAGGAAAGTATCCTGCAGTAGCCCTGGTCTCTGTAAGCAGGCAGCTCACTCTGCAAGGCTCCTTCCTCCACTTCTAGAGTGAGCAGTAGAGCACTGTACTCTGGATTTTAAAGTTCCACAGTGCTGGCTTTCTTTCACATCATGGAGTAGAACCACTGTGCTCTTCCACATTGCTTTTTGAAGGCCTCACTTGCCTTCTTTGTAGCACTCTTTCTCTCCCTCGTGCACGCACACACACATGCACACACACACACATAGAGGGTAAAATTAGATCTGACAAGGCATGCAGATGAAAGCTGGGAAATAGTGCAATTATCGTTTCCCACGTAATCTTAATTCAGGCCTTTGTGCACAGATTTTAGGGTACAGTTTCTAAAACTGCTGTGTCATTTTGAACAAAGAGTGGACCCGCTCTGGGAAAGAATGAGAGTCATGACATGATGACAATGTTACCTACAGAGATGAAAAGGCAAATGAGGCAAAACCTCAGGAAAACTGGTTAGAGACTCAAAGATCAGTAGAGGAAAAGCTCAAGTTCCTTGAGACTTGATAGTTTTCTTGGTTTTTTTACAGTTCTGATTTCAAATAAATTCACAATATTCTTAATTTCAAAAAGACAATTACAACTCCTTTGCCCTTTTTATTCAATAAGATGTTATTCAAAGAGGATGAAAAATATGTTGAGAAGCCCTCCACTACAAAAAAAAATTAATGAAAAAAAGTGAAATGCTTAAATCCAAACACATCAAACAGTACATGTTGCTAAATGTTGAAACTGTATTCTGTTTTGCCCCATGTTCTGAGCAAAGACCTTGGAAAAAAAATATAATCTTAAGAAGCCTTTTGATTTCAAAAGTTTCTCCGAATTCTCGTCTCATGACTTCTGCAGCTGAATCCTGCCTTGGGGAAAGGGATGAGACAATAACATGCTCCAGACTTTCAGTGTGGTACTGGACAACTCCCTGAAGCTGAACTCTTCCTAGGTCAGCTGCTAATGGGCTGTTCTTCATTTTCTGTTTGTCTAGACTTATGTTCCTGGATGTGACCCACAAAAAAACTGGACTCTCGTGATGACAACTGAGAGTGCTAGGGATTTCACTGTGACTGTTCCACATCTGCCAAAATGCTGTTACCTAGAAAAAAAAAAAAATAAAATCCAGATCCTGCCCTTCTTAAATTTGGCACCAAAAATTAGTGATAGGTCAATTTATGTGTCGTTTTTGTAGTTTGCAATTTTCACAGTGGGAATGACTATAATACTCCACTGTGAAAATGAAATGTGTGTGAAGTGGTTGATCTCCATTGACACATTGCTTAATAAATCTCAAGAGAAGATGAATAGCATTGTTTTCAGATGTGGGTTTGACTAGTATGTGGTAAATGGGCCACACAATGAGTAGAAGGAAAAATTATTGAACAGTTGCTAATTAAACCAAGTAGAGCTATCTCAGTCTGTCTGGTCTGTGCAGAGAATTATGCAGGAATCTTTTGAGAGGAAGAGAGTAAAACAGATCTTCTAGTGCAAATGCAGAAGACGTAGAAACTGCGATCATGCAGGAAGCTCCGGTTTCTATGTTTCCGACTTTTCAGGCTTTGACTTTAATTTTTGTACTTTTTCCATTACTTGCCAACATTATCATTTAGAGTGGGAACAAGCTAATAACTGGTCATATTTAATGTCAGAATTGCAGCATGTGATCTTCCATTGGCAGATGCAACCACTTTACCAAATCAACTTTTTTACTTTCAGCAGTGTTACAGAAGACTTCTGGAGCAGAAACACCTGGGTGTAGGTTACACAATGAGGGTCTTCTGAAGGTTGTTTATTTATGTGGGAACTATATTGATTTTGCTTATGTAGTCTACATTAAGAACAGTGCAAACTGTGCACAAGGTGCCGTGACCAAAGGCTGGCTCTCTTATTAACACATCATAAGGACACCTGGCCTGACAGGGAATCTGCTCTGAACAACAGTTGCCACCCAGTCAACTATAGAAGTGATTCCCAACTCTATTTCAATACTTACAGAATGACTCTATGACTACTGATGATCCCGAACATACATATCTAGAGATTTCTTAGAGGAAAAAGGCTCTTTGGCCTTTATAACTGGATTAAAAAAAAAAAAAAAAAAGAGGAAGAACAAGAAGTTGAAATGCTTCCAGACAGTATCAATCTGAACAAATATTGTCTTAACACAACTTCTTCTAGGCCACCTGCTTGGTTAAGATATATATTCCAGTATATCAGTATTGTCTCCACATAACTGTCCATACCTGGACAGTTCCTGCCTAGTTTCAGCATGAAACTTTGTTAGACTACATTCTCAACTTTGTTAGTCTAAATTCTCCTATCTTAACATCTGAAATTGAAACAATAAACATGAAGAATTCTACCACAGCTGTTTTCTGGGTAGAAGAATCTATTCCAAACCAATCAATCAATCCATCAATCAATTGTAATTTAATTTCTCAGTAGAACAGCACTCTTGCTATCAGATAGTAGCACATTTTCCTTCTGAGTCTGGAAAATCAGCAACCAACACTCATGGAGATTTTTCCTGGCATTTCTTTGTCTGAAAGTTGGTATGAAAACAGAAACAACTTTCATTAGCTGCAGTGGCTATTAGAAATCTCATCTAATTCAAGGGCTAGAAAAAAAATGAACAATGCTCAGTGACCTAAATTCCTCACATATTAACACAAAGCATATTTTTGTTATAAGCCAATATTCTTAGAAGTTATTTGAAAAGGCTGGAAATCCAAAGGAACAGGGAAGGGAACAAACACTCTGTGTTGCAGAAAGACACCCATGCCATTCCTTCCAGCTCCATTTCCATCTCTCCTTTTCTTCCCTTCACCAATGCACCAGAATTCTTTAAGGAACAATTGCAAGATACTCATTACTTTGGCATCTCAGTCACATTACAAACTACACAGTGTCATTTACAGATCTGAATTCTCTTCACAAACATTATTTTCAAAGCTACTTAGTGTGTGCAGATACTGAAACCCCAGGGATCTCCCAGTCTATAGCAAAAAATGTGCAGCAAAACAAGATTTTCCCTCTTAAAAATGTGTTTAAAAAATAGCATGCAAAGAGTATGGAGAAAAGACAGCCTGTTTAATAAAGTATTGGTTAAAGAGTATGTGTTTCTGAACTAAGGTTTCTGAGAATCTATAGGTTCATTATTCTATCCACTATATTGAATTAGGTGTAGAATAGTTGTTCTGTAAAGCACAGGGTGTTTATTCAGTACTTTCATTCACTTCAATGCAAGTATGGCAAATTCAACTGAAGTTGAAAGTGGTAGAGACAGACGTGGCTGTATCCAGGCCATTGAATTCAGGCACTTTAGTATAAACTGCACAGGTAGAGGGAAATGGGAATTAGACATAAGAGAGGAAATTAGAGGTTCAAAGTAATTTAGAAGAGAGTAGCTGCATTAGTAAAGAAAAGGACAACATTGAAATTGGTAAAATAAATTAAAATACCTGGAAGATCAATATTTTAAAGACAGTATTAAAATGGCAACTTCAAAATATTTCATATGTACACAATTTCCTTCTTACAAAGCCAGAATGGGAAACCACTTGTGAAATAGAGAACAAAAGATTCCAAAGCTAAAACTAAAACGATCACAGTTATGAAATAATTTCCCACAGTTTTCTTGAGTGGTGTTACTTTGAAAGTGCCAAGAGGTTAAAACTAACAGGTGGATTTCTTCAGGGTTTTTTCAAGGTACACCAAATGTATTAACATTAATAGCAGAAAATACACAGTGCACTATTTGTATTGTTGCTTAAAAATTGTGAGCAGTAAAAACTCCAGGCAAATTCAGTAGAGATAAGATAAGAGAGCAGGCCTTTAATGAAGGCCTTCTGGTGCAAGGAGTACAAAAGGGGCCCGTGTCCAGGGGTTCGACATTTTATGGTCTGATCCGAGAACCACCTGCCCCCAGATCCTCCCCTGGGCACGCCTCCCTGGAAATTGAGTCGGAGGTCCTGAGACCCCCTTTCTTCCTCATCTTCCACTTCTTCACAGCACGTGCTGTCTTTGGAGCTTCTCCAAGGTTCCGGGCTTGAAGGTTGCTTTGACCGTGATGGTGTCTTGTTGTTCAGGTCTGGAGTGCAAATTTTCTTAAACAGAAGGTGTTTACTACAATTCTACCTTGAAAGGAGCCTAAACAAGCCTAAAGAATTGAGAAAATATGATATGAAATGAGGGAATAGGGTTTGGTGAGTGTTAACTACTATTCTAAAGTGTGGCAGACTATGCAGCTACTATAAATCTACAGAAAGATAAAAATCCTAAAAATTCTGAGGCATCAGTATCCACAATGGAAAAGGACAGAAAAATTACAGAAACCTAAAGAAAACTGTTTCTTCTACAGTTACAATAATCAAAGTCAAAAAAGTAAGGTAATTCCATGAAGTGA
This sequence comes from Cephalopterus ornatus, assembly GCA_013396775.1. NCBI lineage: Eukaryota > Metazoa > Chordata > Aves > Passeriformes > Cotingidae > Cephalopterus > Cephalopterus ornatus. The sequence goes on from VZRE01011980.1 coordinate 76,196, forward strand.
GTACTAAACACAGAAGCAACACAAAGAAGGGAAAAGTATTTGAAATATTGTATATCCAACAGTCCCCAAGCCTAAATCAAATTCCTCTTATGGGTGAAAAGAAAATCCACTGTCTCTCCAAACTGATGGTCTAATGCACCCTCACTAATCCCATATTTTATGTCAGTGTGTTTTTAACTACTGTTGCCTGCACTCAAAGGTAAAAGAATTTAAAGAGAAATGTTCTGTAGCTCACATGTTGATTACCTGTGCTTTAGATACTGTGAGGCAAAGGGTGGAAAGACATTCTCTAAGAAGCAGAAAAGAGTGTGAGGATCTTACAGCAAGGTAAAGGATTTAAAATAAAATATAAATTAAAGCTGGGAAGCAAAGAGCTATCATCAAGGAAATTTGGCAGGAAAAGAGCCAAGAATAACATCTTAATTTTTATTTTTCCTTCACATTTCATAGTTATTTTAGAGACACAAAATTTGGAGGTTTTTAAAAACAGCTGTGTTCATTCACAGCCACCCATAGTTCTTGTGAATGAGGAATTTCCCCGTTACAAAAAGTGGGGGAAGGAGGAAGAAATCTGAAGACTGGTAGATTTCAGCCAGGCAGATCTTAGAACTGCAAATTCTTTTTAAGGTAGATGGTTCTTTCACTACCTAGTTTAGGAGTAGTCCCATTTGTGATGGCATTGATCAAATAGGTCCCTTTCTATCACAGAGAAAGTCTAGGAATAACTTAGCATTGCATGGAAAGAAGAACCAAACTGTTTGGTGTTCTCCTCACTTAGCACTCTGAAATGTCTTTGAAAGTTCAGATATTTCCATAGGCAATTCTTTTTCAGATGCCTATCAGCTTCTGGGCATATTTCATTGCTACTGTAGGCATTTCTGGAGAAAATCGATATTTCCGGATGGAGGAAGAGGATGAAACATCCCCACTATCCAGATCCCTGTTCAGTGAATATTTACTTTCCTTTAAGAATCACAGTTGACCACTTATTTGGTGAGGCACTAATCCTGCTTGTGTCTGCTACCAAAACAGCTCAATGAGGCCAATTTTTCTCAGAATGACTACACATTAATGTAGGCCAAGTCCTATTTTTGCCACCTGTGTTCCTGCTGGGAGCTGCCTCTCGTCCTTAGAAACTCCCTAAGCCCCAAGAGAGGAGAAAGTACATAAAGATAGCCCTGTCCTGTGTCAGATTTCCTCCAGAGCTGTTGCCTTTCAAGGCTGTAGGGTTGCTAAGAACCTGAGACATGCTTTGATTACAAATGTAGTGGAAGAAATTCTTTTGTACTTCATGTTGAAAGAGTACTGATGTGGCAAAGAAACCATGTAACTGAGAATAAATTCCTATATAGAATTCTGATGGTTATGGGCTAAATGTGGACTTCAGAAACTAAGTAGAAATGTTGGGAATGTGAGAGCTGAAAGGCAAATAAAATAATTATGTTACCGGTATCATATTAAAAAAAATGGAGAAAAAGAATTGTTAAATTCAGTGAATATACATCTAGGGATACATTTATCTACAAATAAAACCTTCTTGGATATTTTGGGTGGTTTTATTTCATCTCTCATGTATTAAAATTGCTTTGTGTAATTATATTCTACATTATGAATATTCTGCATAAAAATAAAATTAAAGGAAGCTAAAAGGAAGTAGAAATCAATATAATAACCTTGTTGTCAGGGCAAAAATGAAAAGCTGTCTATCAGGATCCTGAAAAAGACAAGTCTGATACTTAAGTAATCATCTGTCTACATGGCAGAAAAAGATGTCATCAATAAAATGCACGTAACACAAATCTGTCTAGTTACTATAGCTTCAGACAAACAGGTTAATTCTTGTGGAAAATGTCTCATTTCAGTTTCTGCACAGATATCTGAAATTTCTCAAAACCATAATGCTGATAACAGACTGATGACACAAGCTGATTTTGTTAGGTGATCTTGCAGGTTTTGTTTAGATTACTGAAAGAACATTTTTCAAAACCCTGCAGTGTCCTTTTCTACTATGACTCAGTTCCACACAACTCCTTTGGTAATTTTTTTATGTTTTCCATGATCTTATGATAGGATCACAAGCTTTCTTAGCACGTTAAGAGAAGAGCAAATGAACCAAATCAACCTACCAAATTTTGTCCTTACAAAGCTTTTTGTTTTCACTACCCTGAAGAGGAGGTTTATATTTTCAGAGAATAAGCTCATTTGGCTCCATGGTTTGTGTAGACAGAGAGATTTTCATAATTACAAAGTAAGAAATTATTCACTGCTTAAAAAAATGACATGCTTTGCCAATTGCTACTATAAATCTGATGGCTTTAAATTCCCAGCTAGCAACAGCCCATAAACAATGTTAGAAGTAAAAGAAAGGATGTATAGTTAGTCACTATTAGAGGAGTAGTTGGTGTGTATTAAATAGCCAGATCCAAATCACAGACTCCTGAAAAACTCTTATATCTTGCTAAATAGTGATTCAAAGCAATGGATCAGTTCATCAAGGGCGTAACTCCTTAATAGAAAATCTGATGATGACCCTTTTATGAAGTTCTACCAGTGACTACCCAGGAGAAAGGACCACATCATAAAATTTTCAGTCTTTTAAAGTGAATGCCTCCCTAGTGAACAAGACAGTATGTAGTGGCCAAAAAGCAGAGCAACATGCTACAGATCTGAAAGTCTACCCCAAAAAAAAAAAATAGCCTGTAAAATTCAATGTCTGGAAGTGAGCCATGATCTTTCTAAAACTTAGAGAAGCAACCAGTCTCAGGTTTTGTGTAGAAAGTGCCTTGCATCCAACTCATTGAAAGATTGCTAAGACTATTTCATTTAAGTATTTTAAGCTTGGTAAAAAAAGAAGTTGTACTCACACTTCAATTTCTTAGGATTGTAGAGCTATTGAATTCTACATAGTTCTTGATAAGGATTGTCTAACAGTTTCTGGATGGGCCACCAGGAGAAAAACGCAAACAAGTGGGGAAAAAGAAAAAAAAAAGGCAGCATGCATTGAATGCTGCAAAACCCTGAGCATGCAGGGGTTTTGTCATTGGTTTATAGACAGAATGTAACCAAAATAATTAAGTCAACAATTGGTTCCACATATCAGCTGTGTGTGTGCATATATGCATATACACTACAGCTGTGGTCTTGGTTTGACAACTGCTTTACAACAGAGACACTCCTGTTAAAGTCAGAAAAACGTCTAGATCTGGTCATGTTTTGGGCATGTTAAAAGGTAGTTATATTACTGTTTGGAGTCATTATGGAATCATGGAATCATTAAGTGGGAAAAGACCTCCAAGATCGAGTTCAACTTTTAACCTAATATCCCAAGTCCAATAAACCCTACCCCAAAATTCCAAGTCCACTCATTTTTTGAAAACTTCCAGGGATGGTGACTCCACCACTTCTCCGGGCAGCCTGTGCCAGTGCTTGACCTCTCTTTCAGTGAAGAAATTTTTCCTAATATTCAACCTGAACCTCCCCTGGCACAACTTGAGTCTATTCAGCCTGCTAACTACATGAAGTAAGTCATCCCACTTATTTCCTAATTCATCTACTTGACCTGTATGGATTTTGTCTGGTTATTTCTGTGGAATAAGTTGCTTTTCTTTTTTTTTTTCTACTCGAGTTTGCATCAGACTTTTGTATACCAATACAAATAATATTCTCCACAAGAGTCATGAATTTCCATTTGGTTTTCTGTCAGGATATTATCCTGAGTTCTATATTATTTCATATCCCAAGACCCATGAATGCTCAAAGCAAGATGCAAGCTCAGTATGATATTTTTATTTCATGTCAATATTTCTTTTGTCATTATTTCCTGTGGAGTCTTAAGTTGCTGTACTTCAGATTATAAAGAAAGACAAGAATTTTAACTTACTATTTGCAGGATTAATTTTCTCATTTACTGTTCTCTCAGGAACATTCTAGTAGACCAAAAAGCCTGAAGATGATTTGATTCAAGTACAAAGGAAAATGTGCTGTTTGCAAATTTACTTATAGATTGTATGGGATATTGTTTAACTAACATATAGAAAGCTGACAATTTTTTAATTACCCTTCAAAGCCCTTTTACATCACAGAATTTCTGATCTATACATCTGCCAAAAGACTGTCTGTGAAGGGTGAAGGAACAGCACCCATTTGCAGCTTAAAAGAAATCTGCAGCAGGCAGAGTGTTCTGGGTAAGGTTCTACTGTCCTCTAGGAATCCAGATACTCCTGGTGAAAGACTGTCATAAATCCCATGAAGAGATCTATCAAGCAGGAGTTTTTGTTCAGTTGTTTCTTTTAAGTAGCTGTATATCAACTCAGTCTATACCAAATACATAATAATTCACTCAGAGTGTGTTTTCAGTACCAGGACTAACACACGAGAAACCAGAATCAGTCATGTCTAATGACATTCCCTATTTGTTTAGAGTCAACATCATTTTTAACTGGCTTCATATTTTCCAATTATGCAGATTTCAGGCAGAAATTATTTGTGTTTCTGATTCCATTCTTACTGGAGACACTGGCATTTTTCCATCTTTGGCGTAAAGTAGATTCAGACATAGATGCTGTGGTAGTGAAGATTAAATTAAATTACACTTTTATGTTGCATTTCCTGCTGCAAATTAACACTTATATTTTGTTAACAATTGCTGCAAATAGTACATTTAATGATAACCAAATTAGCATTGCTGCAAATTTTCTAATGAAGCTGTTTTTTCGGAATGTTTGTAAAGCATTTTACAGTCAGTAATTACTAAATGAGCTGAAACAAAATTTAGTTCCAAAATGTGTTTATATTCAACAGTTATTTGTACAGCTACAGCAGAGAACATCTGAATTAGCAGGAGTTTTAGGTTTTGTTTTAAAACAAAATATTATCAGAATTAATCTCTTTTCATTCGTCTGTAATTTTTTCAGTTCTGCAACATGGAGAAATGGAAGTATCTAATACAACTATAACTTGCTATTCTGGAAGATGAATAACTCTTGAAGAGTCGTGTTTTCATAGGAAATACCAATTTTTAACAGAAGGAAAAGAATTTTTATAAGTATTATGTTGGTCAATTTGACAATCACGGAACAAAAAGATATCAGAAAATCATATTGTTTATAAGAATATGGGCCTTTTATGTGCTCAATTTAACAACAACCACAACAAAAAGTAGAAACTTACATAGTTCTAAATTCAACAGTGTGGAGTTTCATTTAATTCCTGTGGAGCTGCTTCGGCCCATCTTGTCTAATTGGAATTTTCAACAAATTTAGGTAAGTGTTACAGTGTAATGGAAGGGACTGTTGCCATTTTTCAGAAGCTGGTGTTGATTTTCATGAATAGAACCAGATATCAATATAAGTATTTAACATTAGCACAAGAAAATATTATATCACTTTGGATTTTCAGGTGTATAAGACACATATTGTAATGTGAAACTCCAACTGCTGGGAGGGAGCCACAGGAAAAAGAGAATATTACTGGATTAAAACTAAAACCAAAACACATTTTTCCCTCCCCAAATAAAAGGTCAGTACACCTGAAACCAAGTCTGTTTGTTTACTTAAAATACAGTACAAAGAAGGTGTTATGTACCTTGAAACGCTCTGTCTTTCTCTAAATGTTTTTGATTTAATTTAAAAACATTATTTATGATTAAGAAGATTTTGCAGTGAAAAGTATCTTGAGTCCTCAGGACATATTAAAGGAAGTATTATCATCCAAAGAAAACTGTCATCCTAGAAAATAAAAACTTAAGTGAAACACATATATGATTTTTTTTTCTATATTAGAACTTCTACATTACAAATGGATTAAGTAATGCTGGGTTTTAATGGTAAAAGGACCTGCCAAAACCCCCCAGTAGTTTGCATCTTTATGTCAGGCCTCATTTTTCAAAATATTTGCACACTATTTTTTACAGCATTTATGTTGGATGACACCATTATCCTTTACTTCACGTGCTAACTGATGTTATGCTTTTATCATGTTCACATTACAAACATATTATGATGCAATTAAGAACCACTTAAGTACATTTGCACATAAGGTTTTATCTGAGAGGTCACCTTTGTGTTTATGTTTCTCTTGATTTTTTAAAAAATAATATTAACATGAAAAAACCACAAAAGTTGACATTTAAATAAATAAACATTTAATTATAATTATAATAATAAAGAATATTTAACTTGAAATTTATACTTTTAAAGTGCAGGCATATGATATTTCCTAAGGCTAATTTTAATTAGGTTTATCCCGCTATACTGCAGCATGAAGAAAAGTTATTTAGTTAGGAAAGGTAAGTGATTTAATTGGTCTAGATGAAGTATTATCATAGTTGAATAGGCTGCCAATGAAGATACAGGCAAAGTGGCAGATGGTCTATGTTCTCCCATGTCGTGTCATTTCATGTCACAATTTTCCCCACATCATTCTTATATACTTTTAACAGGGAAAGAGAGATAAAATGAGGGGTATTTTCTGATTCCTGCCACATCCATGCTTTTATCCAAGAAAACAGTAACATTGCTTTTAATACTACTGGGATGATTAAAAGGCACAATCATCTTTTTTATCATCTCTGTTTCGCTTCTTCTGGTCTCTGCAGAGACAGAATTTGTATCTTGGTCTGTTGGGATGTTGGTCATATGCTATCTCATGCTGGTTTTCCATACTGACAGATGCTATTTGGAAGAAGAAAGAGACGTGAAAAAGATTTATTATTCAACTGGATTACAATGGAATCCTTAGAGCTATGCATTTTGTGAAATATTAAGATTTAGACCTGGAAGACAGAAACATGTCAGGGTCAGATTTCAGTGTTTATATACGTTTTTAGGATTATTTTTCTTAAGCTGTAAACAGCTCTTTCTCAACTAATATATCTCATCTGAAAAACAAACATTTGAATCACAAAAAAACCCAGCAAAACCCAAACAACCGAAACCACTAATTTGGCATGAAAAGATGGCAGTTACACTCGAACAGATTTACTGCTGTGAAATTAGTCATACACACTACAGAAACACTGCTGCTGATAGTGACAGAGTCATTGAGCAGTAGTGTTGGCTCAACAGTTTTGCTTAAAATGCTAAATTTCCAGCCTTTGTGTGCTGGCAACCTCAGTGGACAGTAGACTGGACACCAGCTTTCCAAAATTAAATGCTCTCAGATAAGTTATTATTTATACACCATTCATGGTGCTGATGCGTCCAAGACAAGATAATGCCTGAAACATCAGTAGTCATCAAGCCGAGGAGCTCAGCAGGATAATTGTGTCTGCATTTCTATCCACCTGATGGCAGGGTCAGAGCCAGCTAAAGTGAGCATCAAAAACGCTGTACTGAGCTCCACTGCTATACATCTGACCACCTCCTTGTGTCAGGAGGAATACAGTAACCTTTTCCTGTCCCTGAGCAGCTCGTTCTCAAGTCCCAGCTTTCAGTTGTATTGTTAGGGGCCACCACTCCTCACAGAACTTTACAAACTAATGAAAGCAACTGCAGGTCGCTCGAGGCACCACTGCAAGACTCAGCGTTCTCTGCCACAAGTAGGTAATGAGTTCATCATCATGTGAAATCCCTTTAGTTTTCAAAGTTAAAGGCTGAAATGATTTTCTTTTACTACTGGTCACAAGATCACGGCATTCTGGGTATTGCTCTTAACCAGCTACATGACCACGAAAAATGGAAAAATCCTCAGGTTTCCTGAGCCAAGCTTATTCAAAGCCTGAAACCCAGGGCCAAGGGCTTATTCAAACCCAGTATCTGTGGTTTTCTTTAAGTCATCTCTTGTTGCTATAACACCAAACTCTAAAGAAAAATGGGGGGAAGGACTATAGGAAGGACATAGACGTGTTGGAGCGAGTCCAGAGGAGGACACCAAAAAGATTAAGGAGATGGAGCACCTCTGCTATGAGGAAAGGCTGAGAGAATTGGGATTATTTAGCCTGGAAAAGTGAAGGCTTTGCCGTGACCTAATTGTGGCCTTCCAGTACCTGAAGGGAACTTGTCGGAAAGGTGGAAAAAGACTATTTATGATGGTCTGTGGTGAGAGGACAGGGGGGAAAGGCTTCAAACTGAAAAAGAGTAGGTTTAGATTAGATATTAGGAGGAAATTCTTCCCTGGGAGGGTGGTGAAACACTGGCACAGGTTTCCCAGAAAAGTTGTGCTGCCCCATCCCTGGAAGTGTTCGAGACCAGGTTGGATGGGCTCTGAGGAATGTGGTCTAGTGCAAAGTGTCCCTGCCCATGGCAGGGGGTTGGAATGAGATGATCTTCAAGGTCCCTTCCAACCCAGGCCATTCTCTGATTCTGTGATTCTATGATTTCTGCAGCTACTGTAAGACACCATAAACACCAAAGAGAGATTCCACACTTCTGCACATAGTTTGTCATGTGCTACACCAATTCAAGGCTCAGGGTGAACCATCCTTCCTTCTTTAACACAATGACAGCTATTTGGATCGTGTAGATCTTCAGCTGATGTAATCTTTCCTGAGATGTTGTAGTATTTATGGGTGTATGCATTTATGTAAGCATGTATGGTACAGACTTTTCCAAATGCTCACTCAGTTTTAGAGATTGTAAGTGCAAAGCTGAGGCACTGATGTAATGCTGCTGGCTATGAGACAGATTATGCAGGTCCACCCTTTGGCAGACAAAACTCAGAAGTGCACCTGATTTTTTCAGTACTTACTTCCTCTCCCTTTGACACATTAATCTGCTGCTGGAAAAGTCAGATGTTTCCCTCCCCCTTCTTTGGCTGATGTTTTAGCTGTGTTGGCGAGTATACAATCGAACAGTGCAGCTGAGTTGGGGAAAATTACATAGAGCTGTCAGCTGGATTAATGGAAAGAATGCACACCCTGCAAGTTATGCTCCTCCAGCATTGTTCCACGGAAATATACTTACCTCCAAGATACTATGAACACACCCCCCGACCAAACAAATGTTTCCTATAGCCTTGTGCAAAAGTTCATCTTAGACTGTCATGTGCTGTGAATTGTTTCACCTTTCTGATTATGAGCATTTGGAAAAAGTGGCATTTTACGTACATTTGTAGTGTCCAGAAAGAAATAACAATATTACATCATAGCACCCCTATTACTACTGTATTCTATAGCATAACAAAACCCTCCTGTAGCTTCAGAAAAGGACGTATGACGTGGGACGTTCTGACTAGAAAATCACCCAAGGTGAAATTACTTTATGTCACAAAGTGTCACTCATCATTTTTTAACAGAAGCAAGTACCATTAAATGCAGGCTTTTCTTTTATGAAGTGCTTTACAGAGAGGGGTAGGAGTCCACATCTTTACTTTAGCAATTCATTTTTCTCACTGTGACAAGTCAGCTGTTCCAATATCAGAAGTCCACAGAAAAAGTCTCTAAGAATACACTGGAAAAGTTGTCCTCCTCCACTGAAAGATAACCACCTGAAAGGAATTGGAACATCTGAATAAAAGTGGTCTTATTTTCCAAATTTCTCAGAGGCCTAAGTTCCAGAGACTAGAAGTTTCTTAATAGCAAAAGCTTGAACTTTAGCTACATTATATTATTATATTTATAGACAGACATTTTTGGTAGTAGGTGAAACTAGTGCAAGACTTCTGTCTTTCCAATAGTCTTTGTAAAAAGATCATGTGTCACAGCTATACTTTATTGTAAAGACATCAATTTTACTCTAAGTGGCAAAACACTGCAGTAAGGACAGAAGGAAAATCAAGGTCAGGACACTCTGGGAAACCAACTTATCTCTGAGCTTATGCTTACAATTAAACCACCATTAAAATTCTATGTGAAGCTTTTCCAACAAGTAGCCATACTAAAGGAGTCCTCTTATCTCTCAATTGTCTGGTTTTCTTTGTCAAGGGATATCACCACAGACTGTGATCTTTCCAGCAGTCCAGGAAGTCTCTCTCCCTTCTCTAGCCAGCTCTCCATAAAGTCTCTAGGAAATTAATTCTGTTCTTTTATGCAGGTACTTGGAAAGCTCTGCCTCATCGTTTTCAACAAGAATCAACTGCTAAGTGTAGCAGTGTTCCGATTACCCCCATAGTCAAGGGAGCCACAAGGTTTTGGGAGGAGCACCAGAAACTCTTGCGTCTTTCAATGTATTGGCAGACGAAAGGAGCATCTGGACAACTGACAAAGGAAGGGGACAGTTTAATACATCTTGCCATAAAGTAGGTCCCAAATGACAAGTCTAGCACTTTCCTGACCACCATAAAGAAATCTGACATACTGCTTTCCATTGCCTTGGTAGGTAACCCTTAGGATGGCATTTTCCGTCAGAGGAAATGATGCCCAAATCAGATAAGCCAGTGACAGAACAAATCCAGAGGGCACAGCTGACACATGTGTTTATACAAATCAGGGCTGTACTATCAGATGATGGACCACAGAAGCCCAAAGAGACAGTTTCAAGACCTAGGCCTAGAGAACTTGAATATCCTCTCTCATCTTTCTTTCCTATCTTGGCAGAAATGATGAGAACAGTTTGACTTTTAGCTGAGTGAAAATAACTTGGTTTTTTCCCCCCCGCATTCTCATTGTCACGAAAGACACACAGATGATTAGGCAAAAGATTGAGTGGAAGTGGCCAACAGTTCATATCTACCAAACATAGGCCTTAGGTTAAAGATAAAATCCAGATTAGAGGCTTAGCAATCTGACAAGGAATTCTGGAATTCACCATTCTTAGTATTTTGATCACACTGATTCATGATTTGATCTGTTTTACAATTCAGCATTATTATAATTATAAATCCCAGTCACATAAAAATATATAAATCATATATAAATCCCAGATTATAAATCCCAGTTGTTGTGGTTGCTGGAAAAACTCCCAGGGGATGGTAGAATTTGGCCTATCAAGCTCTTGTCTGGTCTCTATGTTTGCACACATGGAAACTCAGACACCTCTGTGTTCTGTAGCTTAGACCAGCCCTTTGGATGCATGTTGCTAAGGAAAAAAATACTGTGTGAGACCCTGTACACAAGTCTTTTGAAAATATCCGTCTGTCCTCCTCTGAGTTAAGCAACACTAAAACACTGGAGTCAAGGATAAGCCAGTTTTCACTGCTTGAACCATGGTTTATGTAGATGGCAACTGAATAGGTCCAGGCAAATCTTCTTGGCTTCCAAAAGCTCTTGGGACATTGTATCGATCCACATGTTTTCATTTTTTTAATGGAAGATTTATGTACCTCTAAAACTTTGGCTCATCACATCAGTAGATAGACTGGTGCTGTGATTCTGCCAGAACATTTTTGGTTGTTGAAAGCTCTGAGCTGAAGATAGGGGTGAACAGAACAACATGCTTTCTTGCAGTGGTTTGCATTTGTTTAATGGAAAGACACTGCACTGTAAGATAACTTGGATAAATATAGCTAAATACACAGAAAGTGAAGGATGTACTTTATATCACTGTGACATCAATTATCCTGTTCCTCTCATACAGCAGTTTTCTGTATACTTATGTAAACCTGGGATACATCCAGATTAAACACATTCTTGCCTGTATTGCCTTTTATTCCAGATTGCTCCACTGGAACTTGCCCAATCCAATTTATACTGGCTAACTTAGCAGTTTCCCCTCATGATATTTCTTCTGCAAAGGCAGACTTACAAGAAAGATCACGGTTTACATGCCATTTTTCTCCAGTAACTGCTTCCCTCCCTGTATTTTCAATGACAAATTAATATTTTGTAAATGCATTTGCTGGGGGGAAAGGGGGGGAAAACTAACCGTAGTGTTCTCTGACTCAAGTGAAACAACATGGTAAAAGTGGAAAAATCAAGAAGCACTATGAAAATGCAGTTAAAAACAAAAGGGAACACAGAGACCTTTATGAAGCTCACACTGGATCCAATCAAGGACCTTCATTTTGTGTCATTTCTGAAGCTGTCCATTTTCTGGAAGAAACCTGATTGAACAAAACATAGCAAAGATAAATAGAGGAAACAGGTCTCCAATCCCCTGAAAAATACTAATGTTATTCTTTCTGCCCAAACTAATTTTTCTTAGTATGGTTCCTACATTATACTTCTTGGGCAGGTTGTCCTGCACAAAATATATCAGGCATTAGCCCTTTCAGTGTAACACATTTGAGTAATTTCCTGTTTGATGCAATTGTATGAGGGAAATTAAAGTCACAGACACAAACATTAATACAAACTTCAGAAAGCACTGTGTGGATACTTCTGCAGAAGACATTGCAAGTCAATGCCTGCAAAAAGTACTAGTAGGTCAGAAAAAAGAGCTCTGAATGAATTATGAGAAGTTGAATATGGGCACAAACTCTTTATAAATTTTCTGTACAGAGTGAAAAAGTGAAGGGCTACATTTCAGCAAATTTAAGCACAGCTTAAGCCCAAAAAATTTACCTGGGCACCTACTGAGTAGACTGCAGGTGCCAAAGAATTTACTTTGTTCCTTACATCTGCCATAGAACCAATGTGAAAATAATAACAGATATGTGAATTTGCAATTCAGTCAATGCCACAGAGCCTTTATATCAAAGAATACCCCATCATTCTATTTCAAGAGTTTAATTGGCAGGCACATTTCTTCATATCCCCCAGGCAGAGCTGAATTCAGAGGATGAGTGTGATTGTGGCTATTCCAGATGGTAAACTATCCACTAGAAACACATTTACTGTCTGTTTTAGAGATAAAAATACTGGATTTTGTTTTCAGTTGAGCTTTGTATTTCATTATTTAACTTTGCTATTTCTAAGTGTTGTACTCTATATAGTTCTGAAGAGATAATACTGGGAAAAACTATGTGATTGGGCCTTCCAGAATGAGAAAAATAATAAATGAAAGTGAAGTGTCCTGGTGTTTGATCTGACAAACGTTAGTGCTCAAAGTGGAACGTTCTGACTTACAATCTCTTCTAACTGTTCTCATCAGGAATAGGCTGAAAAGCTTGAAACCATGAGTCTGTTAACAAAGCAATTGTCAATAGGCTTTTTCTCTACACACATATAGCATTTTTTCATCTCAATGTTGCCTCTGCAGCTCAAAGAGAGAATACCGAGGAAGTACAAACTAATCCAAGCTTGTTTTACAGGGGAGTTATTAGGTCAAGACTGACTTCTTTCCTTGCATAATTAAGGGCAAGAAATCAAAGAAATGTAACTATACCAGCAAATATATAAGAAATAGAAACCATTATTCTTATCTGCACCAAACCCATTTAAGCTATTGGATCAAACGAAGGCAGTGATAGTCAACTGGAAAGTGTCTTAGTGCTAGTCTGCTAGTCTAGACCCAGATTAGTGAGGACAAGGACATAACCTTGTCAACTGGACTAAGGAGAAGATATGGTTTTATTATTGCAACAGTTTTATTTGCTGGAAGTTTCATAGTTACCAAGATAATCTGAAAATAAAGAGCTCACAATGCACAGGAGTGTTCATTGCATAACTGAATGCAAACCACAATGCGGAGTGTTATGTTTCAAACTTTAATCGCAAAATGATGTAATAGGAGAGTCTAGTGTGTTATCTGACTATAGACCTGTAATCAGCACAACTATTATATTTATTAACTTTTGCTTAAGAACTAGAAAGGTGTTGACAGGCCTAAATTGCTGCTTTTTCTATTATTAAAAATTCAGTGGAAGAGAGACACAGCAAGTCTGAAGGCCCTTAGCTAAAAGCTCAAAAGCTCCAGAAATATGGAAACAACAACAACAACCCCCCCTTATATTATATATTGATATACATGATGGGAGAAAAGCTTACAGAAGTATCTCATGTTAAAAATTTGTACTTCTGTTGCTGTCAGTGTCAGATAAGGCTGAAAGCAGTGGAGCCACATTTTATTTAAAGAAATAAGAATTTTTAATATTAATTTGTCAATTATGTAACATTAAAAGGTTTCATTTGTCCTGATAAGCCTTTGATGCTGTTCTTATCACTTTTATCCCCACATTCCCTTTCCCTACCCCTTTTTCTAAAGAAAGGGAAGCTAATTGGAAATGATCCAGATGAGTTATATTGGAATTAGAAGAGCTAGTCATTAAACAACAGATTTATAACAATATGGCTCACAGTCTGTTCTCATTTACTTTCTTCCTTGGCATTAATCCCATTGAAATCCCAAGAATTGCTTTGAGTTACACCCCTAAAATTAAAACCAGAATGAGACCTGTGGATTTGTAGACTAAACCCACATGATCATCTGCAGTTAGTGCCAAGTTTCTGTGTATAGGCACTGAAAGTCATAAACCTCTTACAACAGCAACAAATTTTGGCCAGTTTTGATCATCTTTTAATACCACGTGTCCATGGTCCAAATGAACATGAACTAGTTTATGGCTTTGTAACAAGGAAAACAAAAAATCTGTGGGTTTCTCACTGTTTGGATGTGAAGCTAGGTGATACTGGATAGACTTGAGAAAAATTTGTTTGGTGGCATTCAAAGCCATTTGAAATCCATAATTTTTCAATATTTTTTTAAAAAAATATTATTGTGTTGATTCTGAACTACAAAACAAAGGGATTGAAGGAAAAGTATATGCAACAACATACACTGGAAAAGCAAAATTTAAAGCCTTGAATAGTTGAAAACATGACCTGTTTACACTGTTAGAGCCCGTTCCAAAGGTTTGACTGTACCAAGTTATAGTTTGGAAGGTACAGCAAATCTGTTATACCTGACTCTGTGTATTTTGCTTAACTCAGTGATGCCTGTTCTTGGAATTCAATTAACAAAACCTATCAAGTAATTCACATTCCCTATTCCTCAATGAATCATTGAATTATAAAATGGCCTGGGTTGGAAGGGGCCCTAAAGATCATCAAGTTCCAAACCCTCTGCTGTGGGCAAGGACACCTTCCAGTAGACCTCAGAGCCCCATCCAACCTAGTGTTGAACACTTCCAGGCATGGGGCAGCCACAACTTCTCTGGGAAACTTGTACCAGTGCCTCACCACTCTCACAGTGAAGATTTTTTTTCCTAATATCTAATCTAAACCCACTTTCTCTCAGTTTGAACCCATTCCCCCTTGTCCTGTCACT
The DNA here is from genome assembly GCA_013396775.1 of Cephalopterus ornatus. Taxonomy (NCBI): domain Eukaryota; kingdom Metazoa; phylum Chordata; class Aves; order Passeriformes; family Cotingidae; genus Cephalopterus; species Cephalopterus ornatus. Next base: position 91,216 of record VZRE01011980.1, read on the forward strand.
ACAGGCCCTTGTAAATAGTCTTTCTCCATCTTTCTTGTGGGCTCCCTCTAGCTGGAAGGCCCCAGCTAGGTCACAAGCAAGTGTACATTGCTCAGTCACATCCAGTGTGTCAGCCACCAGCACCCCCAAATCCTGCCCAGGGCTGCTCTCAGTCCATTTTCCACCCAGCTTGTACTTGTTCTTGGAAGTGCCCCAACCCAAGTGCAGGACCATGAACTAGGCCTTGTTGAATTTAGCATCGTAGAATTGTAGAATATGCTGAGTTGGAAGGCACCCATCAGAATCATAAAGTCCAAATCCTGGCCCTGCACAGGACCATCCCCAAGAATCACACCATGTACCTGAGAGTGTTGTCCAAACTCTCCTTGAACTCTGCCAGTCTTGGGTCTGTGACCACTTCCTTGGGGAGATTGTTCCAGTGCCCAACCACCCTCTGAGTGAAGAACCTTTTTCTAATATCCAACCTAAACATCCCCAACTCAGCTCCATACTGTTTTCCTGAGTCCTATCACTGGTCATGAGAGTGAAGAGATCGGTACTTGCCCGCCCTCTTCCTCATTAGGATGTTGAAGACCACAACGAGGTCTCCCCTCAGTCTCCTCTTCTTCAGGCTGAACAAGCCAAGTGACCTCAGACAGTTCCCTTTAGACCTTTCACCACCTTTGTTGCCCCCCTCTTTGAACACTCTGTAATAGCTTAATATCTTTCTTATATTCTGGTGCCCAAAACTGCACACAATATTCAAGGTGAGGCTGCCCCAGTGCAGAGCGGAGCGGGACAATCCCCTCCCTCGACCGGCTGGCGATAGTTTGCCTGATGCCCCCTGGGACACGGTTGGCCCTCCTGGCTGCCAGGGCACTACCGACTCATATTCAACTTGTCATCAACCAGGATCCCTAGGTCCTTTTCCCAGCACTGCTTCCCAGCATCTCATTCCCCAGTCTGTCCGTACACCTGGGGTTACCCCTTCCCAGGTGCAGAATCTGGCACTTGTCCTTGTTAAACTTCATATGGTTGATGATTGCCCACCTCTCTAATTTGTCAAGGTCTCTCGGCAGTACCTCTCTGCCCTTGAGGGATTCAACAGCTCCTCCCAATTTCGTGTTGTCAGCAAATTTACTTAGTATTCCTTCGAGTCCTTCATAAGGTTTGCACCAGCCCAGCTCTCAAGACTGTCCAAGTCCCTCTGGATGCCATCCCTTGCCTCCAGCTTGGCTGTGTCATTGGCAAACTTGCTGAGGATGCTCTTGATCTCACAGTCCACGTGGCCAACAAAGATGTTAAACAGTATCAGTCCCAATACTGTCCCCTGAGGAAGATGTCTTGTCACTGGTCTCTGCTTGGACATCAAGCTGTTGACCACAGTTCTTTCAGTGCAACCATTCAGCCAATTCCTTATCCACTGAGTTGTTCATTCATCAGATCCATGTCTCTCCAGGTTAGAGACAAGGATGCCATGTGGGATAGTGTCAAATGTTTTGCACACGTCAGGTAGATGACATTAGTGGCTCTCCCTTGTCCACCAATGCTGTAACCCCATCGTAGGCCAAAAAATTTGTCAGTGGTTTCTATATGAAGTCTTGTTTTCTGAAATGGATACGTTTTGTGGAAAACAGAGCAAAGTTATTAACCCATGTCAAATGCACTGTAATTGACTCATTACACACTGAAACCCCTTTACAGCTGACATAAGTAATCCTGGAATTGAGATGTTGCTAGGCTGCATATATCACAGATACAAACCACAGCTCTGCAATTCGCCTCTGTATCACTCCTGGTAGAAATAAACAAAATCATAGGCTAACACAAGTTTAGAAGTCTAAAATTCTGTATCACTCTGCAACTCACCTTCAACAGAGTTGGTCTACTTAAGCAATCATTAATGCCATTGGGTGATAAAACACCATGATGATGAAGTGCTGTGGATATGTTAGAGCGTGAGGTGTTTTAAAGATTCCAGGAGATCACCATGAACAATCCTATAAGCTGACTCCTTTCTTATAATATGGGAGGCAAATGGTGTATAATTGAGAGTCTTACATTAAAGGTCCATTTCTTATTCCAGAATGATTCAGCATATGAGGTGTAAATTTTAAACAACCACAGTGATGTCATCACCCCACATGTGAGTGAGTCTCTGGAACGAGACCCTGGCAACACAGGTAATGATGTTACCGTACATAAGTAAGCCAAATATAGTTTAAGCAGTTGTAGCACAGATTTCCCAACTGCAAGCCAAATGGACTCGCCAAAAAGTCCTCTTAAGACTTAATAAATAATATGTGAACTGTGATATATATGCCAATAAAACAGCTGAATCAGCCTTTATAAATCTAGAAAAGATATAGTAACACAACAAATGTTCAGGTGACCTACCTAACAGCACTATATAAATCAATCTTCTTGCTTGCATGGTTCAAGTAAAGGCTTCTTCATGAGTATGCATGGATTGTCTGACAGGAAGAATCTTCATCATTCCCATATATCGTAAGAAAAAATGCAAATGCAAATTACCGTTCTCCTGGGAGCACGGTAGAGCATGGGAGTGAAACCCCATCATCTCAGAAAGAAGAGATTTTCTGGTGAGGTATGCCATTCCAAGGCAGGAAACTTTATGGAGCATGTCTTAACTCTAGATATTTTATATCTGATTTGAAAGCTTCATTGCTGAGTTAGTGTTTCCTTCACAGATAGCTGCTGTCTCTCTAGTTTCAAAAGCCATGATATATACTTCAGAAGAGCGAGCAGACGACTAATGCTGTGCCAAGTGATAGGACAGAATTTTCTCTTGCTTTCATTACTTTCTTTTCTGATGTAGCAAGAAACTTCTGTGCCATAGATACCCATAGCTGTATTGAAGAACATTGTTTATTATGACAAAAGGATAAGGTCTCCAAACAAAGTTCTCTCATCAGCTACACTGATGTCCTTGCATTCCAAAGACCTAACTTAAATTTGAATTTTATTTTCCAAAAGTTTTCTTTTTATTTTTTTTATTTCATGCAAAGTCAATTTATAAAATGCTACCAGTCCATAAAAGTTTTGTTTAATTTCCTAATCTTTTCAATGTGTCTGAAATATAAAGTGAATTTTTAAAAATTGAGACCAGCCTTTGAAAACCAGCTCCCTGTTCCAACAGTAAGAATAAGACTTAAGCCATACCTTATTCAAAATCTTGCTTACCCACATCTGGACGAGAGCTGTAAACCAGAACATACCTTTTCTTCCTAGTCAAAACAAATGCTACAGCAGTTGAGAATATGACTATATCTCAGTAACATAAACTTCCAGCAGAAATCAGAATGTACAGAGGTGCATAATCATAGGAAATAACATTAAGAAAATGTATACCTGAGAGTGAATTTTCAGGGAAAACCTAAAGCATTCTCTGTTCATCCTTCTCCAAAAATGTTGGCTTTTAGTCTATGCAGCTATATGTCCTAAATATTTCTACTAATTTGCTCTGGAAGTTTTAAGTCCTTCTGATAAACCTTTCCACAGAGTTTGACTGAGCTCTCCAGTTATAAAGTGAGACTTATCTCAGCATCATCTTGGTAACCAAAACTTCCTTCTCTTAGAGCTTACCTTAACTCACACTTAAGACATTACATATCAAATCTGGGTCTTTCTTCAAGTGGCCAAATAAAATTAATTTAAACTTCAAAGACCAGATGTAGGACCAGTGTATTACAGGGAGAGAATTACTCCATCAACATTAGAGCACTGGTTCATCCCAAATGAGAAGTCATGAACCTCTAAAAGTATAGATTTATATGTTCCAGTTCCAGCAGTGAGACAGCCAGACTTAGAATAGTGTTTTACTTCTTTTTAATGGCCTTGTGTCCTTCCATTACGCTCAAATAATCTTAGTTTTTTAATCAATTAGCATTGTCCGCAGCTAGTGCAAAAACTGTTATAAGCAGATTTAAAGTCCTGCTTCCTTCCATCTTCTTCCCCTTTCTTTTGATTTTGTTAGAGGGTTAACTTACAGGTTTGATTCATGATTGACTGTAGGAAACTAAATTCAGGATGAAATTAGAATGATGACAAGACTGTAATGTGACAAACAGAAGAGTTTCTTAGTACTAAAAAATACGACGAACTATTAATCACCAGTCTTTGCACATATGACAACATTTTCATATTTTCTGCATTAAAAATGCTTATTATTTTGTCATCTTCTCAAAGTTCAAAAAACGCTAGACAAACCCGAAGTTCTTTACAGGGAGGCTGAAGGCAAAAAATGTCGCGCGCGCACACACACACACACACACACACACACACACAAACCCAGAATATTTTACAGGTGCAAGTGCTTGTTGGCCTGTGACTGTAGGGTATTCCCTCCCTTTGTTTTTTTTTAAAGTAACAATTAACATCTACTTATACCATTCATTGATGAAAGACAACTTTCAGAATGAAAACTTCTGTATTTATGACCTATTAAAAGGGACCTGCTCTCTCAAGTTATTTCAATAATATCAGAGTAATTTTTGAGTGGCTTTTTGGTGCAATGATGAATTAACAAGAAAACCTAGTCTAAGCAATTTAAAATAGAGAATAGGTTAGCAAAACTTGACAAGCACTGATATTTTCTGTTTGAATTAACTATCAAAGATATAAATTGATTTAACTTAAAATGTTTTGATACATTACTTATTTTGCAGTTGAACATTAAAAGCAAATTGAAAGATTGAAATATTTTTATCTGAATACTTCAAGTATTAGGAACAAATATCTTAATTTTCTTATTGATGTAGGTGTGTTTTTCTTGTCTTTGACCATATAAGATAAAATTCTGTGTCTGTTCCAAGGGTTAAAAATCTGGGTGTTTAAATAACCCTGATTTTTTTTTTTCACACCATGTATCTTCCATGAAAACGTATATTTTGTTCCATCTCAAAACAGGAAGAATTTTCAAAGTATCAGTATGTATTGCAAAATGAAACAAAAGTAGTTCTTACTTCTTAGTAGACTTACTAGAGTATGTCTTGTTTACTTTAAAAGCAAAAATTAAATTGTATATGACATGCTGGTACTGCCACAGCCAACAGTGACCTTTGTTTAAACAAACATCTCTCTCACAGTTAGACTTGGTGTGATAGATTTAACTTTCTCTCTGTCAGGATCAGAGTGGATACTTCCAGTGGTTTCAGCTGGGCAAGCAGAAGAGTGGGAAGTGATATTACAGTCACAGCAAATGGAGGAGAAATGGGAATGCGCTGAACAGTATAAAAATTATCACTCTCAGGATCATAGACCATTTTTAATCATTTTCAGCAAAATTTACCTAATGTTTATCTTAGAAAGTAGCTTTCTGTCCCCTTCCACCTGACCTTGCTTTTGATATGTTAGAGAAAATGCACAAGGAAAATCAGAAGGACATTAGCATCTACCTTCAAAACTCTGTGAAGGTTGGAAGTTTGAAGACACTCAACCAAATAATTCTGAATTTTGTATGTAGTGTAAAACTTTGGACAGACAGAGGTTACCCTTCCCATCCCCTGAACCTGTACAGTTCACTATGACACCTGCCCATTTTTTCAGTCAGATTCCTGAGGAATAGGGGACTACTTTTTCTATACCAGTTTTGGAATGAGGCCCCAGATGCTAATTTTTTCTAAATTAAGCTTAACGTTGACTAGTGTTTCTCCTCATTTTCTTGGATTCCTCTACTCTGCAAACTAGTTTATTTGGTGCATCAGTCTGATTAATTCTAGACAATCCCTTAGATGACTTAGTGATATATGCATTTGTATAATGTTCAGCACAGTATGGTTTTTTTCATGTCATGTTGACAGTGTGACACAAAGACAGGTGTTCCCAACACAGAAGGACTTAACACGAGGAGTATTTAATATCTCTGATAAAAGCAGCTTAGTACTTGCAAACTATCGAAAGCACAAGACATAGATGATGTCGTAGAAAAAATAAGTGAGGCAGGGATATGTTATGACAGCTGTTCTTCTCATAGCAAATATCTGCTCTTCCTTCCTTATACCCCCTACAGGAAATATGAATTATTTTTGCCTCTCTCTATGTTTCTGGGAATTTGTGGCCTAAAAGTGCACTATCTTACATTTCTAACATGTTCATGGGGAGTTCCTGAATACAGCAGCAGTTTACAAATTATAATTTTGTTGCTCAAGTGCTTAATGAACAAGAGTGGGTCAAATTGAAACCAGCAACTAAATTTCTTAGGCATCTGCTAGCACCATTCCAACCACAATTCCAAATCAAAAGCCCTGCAAAGAGCATTCAAAATACATGTCTGTCTGACAATACCAAAATCTAAGACGTGTCCTGGGATGATGTCAAAACTCAAAGCATATTAACCTGCAGAAAAGGAAGCTCAGTGGAATCCTTGTTTCTCCACAGATACCTGGCAGGAGGTTGTATGCAGGTGGGGGTTGGCCTCTTTTCCCAGGCAACCAGCAAAAGGACAAGAGGACACAGCATCAGGTTGTACCAGGGGAAGTTCAGGTAGAACATTAAGAAGAATTTCTTCCCTGAAAGAGTTTTCTAGCATTGCAACAGGCTGTCCAAGGAGGTGGTGGAGTCACGATCACTGGAGATGTTCAAGAAACAACTGGACGTGGCACTCAGCACTCTGGTCTAGTTGACAAGATGGTCATTGGTCAACAGTTGGACTCAATGACCTTGGAGTTCATTTCAAACCCAAATGATTCTGTGATTCTGTGAAAATCTGCTTTAATAAAGATTTTGAAAGGATACTTGCTATTAGCTATACATGATAATTTAAACCACCACCAGATCTGTGTTTTTATATGGTTATGTCTGAAATATCCAAATGTTTGCTACTACCATCCCAACTGGATAAATTTACAGATACCAAACAGATATACCCTTAATTTAGTGCTAGTCTTTGCAAGACATGCATCAGTTCTCTTGGCTTAGTTGACAATTGCTGTACAGGAAAAAGAAGTTCAAGATTGCCTTTGGTTACATGTCTGAAGTCAGAGTTGTCTTTATCCAAGTGTTAAGTAGAGGGGAAGGAGAATTGAGCTTAATATTTTCTAAAGTAATAACTCATAATCTTTAGCACTTTCAGATTAGGACAATATATGCTGTATTATAGGATTTTTTTTTGCATCCTTCATTTTCAGAACTGTCCATCTTTCTTAAATGAATGATTGTGGAAGTAAAACCTCTTGACAGAGCTAACACTGTCTCATAGTTCCTGTGGAACATTGTGTTCAACCATAAAGATCTTACATTACAGAGTGTGATTTTCCCTGTGTGTACTAGGAAGTCAATCAGATGCTCAGAATTCAGTCTGAGAACTTCAGAATACTGGAAATTCTAGTTAGATATTTATGTAGGTGTCTGCACATTTGTTTTTTGTGGAAAGTACAATGCAATGGAAAATTGAGTTCAGTTTTTCCACAGGATTTTCCTTTCATTATGCATTCTTGTAAGGTCAAGTATATATAATGATACCAATTCTAATTTTACAAGAACAGTCAGGTTGTAGGAATTTAATCTAATATTGACAGTGCTATTTTGACATTATTGACAGTAATATTTTAAGGGAATGCTTTCAAAGCTTACCAGACTGAAATATTCCCCACATCAAACATGTGTCTGAGAAAGTGATGCTTGATAGTCTTTGTAGCCTAAACCCTGAGTAAAGATATATTTTGGCCTGCAGTGGATATGCAATTTGAACATGATATCATGCATTTTGTTCTTGCCTTTCTCCATCCACTATCATCAACAAGCTGCTTTACTGTCAATAATTTTGACAGTTGTGTTTGCTCTTGCATTTTCAAGTTTATTCTTGAAATGTTTCCTGGAGAGTGTCTTAACTGAATCAAGATTTGAATTCTATGAAAAAAAAAATCCAAATAGGGATCTATCCAAATAGATCTATTGTTTTTTTGCTTATTACTGTGCTAAGCTGAGATGCCTGCTCATGTCACAGATCTTTCAGAAGGGTAGACTGAGGCAGTTCTCATGTACATGGATGTAAACATGGAGCATTTCATTAAATCAGAAGAACTGCTTCCCTTTCTCTTCTTGGCTTTGTTTGTTCATTTGTTTTGGTTTGATCTGGTTGTTTGTTTTTGTGTGTTTTTTTGTTTGGTTGGTTGTTTTTTGTTGTGGGGGGTGAGAGGGACAGGAGGTCTAGTTGTTTGGGCTTTTTTGCCTCGTATTTATCACTCTGTTACCCCACTGAAAAGGTTAAAAAAAAAGGTAACTGCTTTTAGAAGGGATAAAGTGTTCTAGAAAAAAATTATGCCAGAATATCAATATGCCAGATATGGCAGAAGGAAAAGAGAGAGTAGAATCTTAAGCATACTTCAAGTTTATTTTTAACCTTTGGATTGCATCTAGCCACTGGAGCCAGATTGTAAACTACAGATTTGCTGAGACAGTCACTGAGTATCAATGAGCCACTGGTCTGGGCTAATGTTCAAAAGGAATATAATCTGAGCTAAAGGATTAGAGAATGAGGGTCAGCAAATTTATGCTGGTTTAGGCCACTACAGCATATGTATTTATTCATATTAATCATGTTACAATATGATGTAACATGATTAGCTTCTAGCTTCCCATGCTACATCCACACATTTTCCACTTTAAGCACTTTATCATAATGATTGTGAATAGTTTTGTCCTCTGAGGTTTTACTGCAGTTTACCACTAGATATGTACTTAACTAGAATGGAAAGGTCAAAAATTAAATGGGAATTCAGGCAAGGACTCCTCTTATTTGGCTTTTTCCAAACAGATGGTCACAAATACCATACAATCAGAGGATTGTTTACCACCCAGAGCCTTATTCCACTCTTAGTCTATGAGAATATTCATTTACATTTTTCCCCAATTACCACTTATATCTCTTTACAATTCCCTCTCCCCTGCATTCCCCCAGTCTGTTTTCCCCAACCAATGACTCACAAACAACATCCCAGGTCTTTCAGCTTTTGAGATCTCAAAGAGATCTATCATTTTATATTCCTCCGACAGGAAAAATACAGCTTTCTTTTGTCTGTAGCTGCACACCTTGAAGAAGAACCACAGAGACATGTATAGGAAGCTCAGATGAATGAACCTGCATCTCAGACACAGGAACATTTACCCATCTCTTCCTGGTGGTGTGGGAGCCAGGTTTACCTCACCACCAGGTGCTGCAGACAGAAAGTTGCAGGGCTTTTCTGAGCTGCAATCCGCTACAAAGCATCACTTTATCAAACTGTCTGAAAGAAGAGCTAAGGAGTCCTTTAAAAGCTGTGGATATATTCAAGCAACCTCTACTGTACAGCAGTAAAGTGTTATTTCATTTTATTAATGATGAATTATACTGACAGGAAGACAAACTACTGCCTTAGATACCAATGTAAACAGTGTAAGTTTTCATAGGTCTGTTTGTCCAATGTGGACATGCAGCACTTCTGTACTACTCAAAACTTGTTAAAACATTCACTTTGGTAATCTACCGAACCATCTGCAAGCTCCCAAACTTGCAATCTCGTACACTTTCTTTTAAAGGGAAGATTGACACTTCTTGCCAGAATTTGATCAGATTTCATCAGATCATGTTTCGTACACATTCCATGGCAATAAACGCATTATCAAATCTAGACATATGATGCCTTAAATGTCATCAAAATCAGACATCACCTTCCTGACTAGCTCCTGAACCTGGCCTAGCCACTTTACTATGGTTTCAGGGAAGATATCCTGATAGTCAAGTATACAAAGAGTGGTTTAATACAAGGAGCCATACAAGATCACGTAGGAATGAAACACTTCCCTGTGTTCTCAGCCTATTCATGATAAACACGCATTTCTATACATGGTAACTGTGGAACAGAATTGCATATAAGATGGTCATCACTGTTCTGAAAGGAAATACAGTCTTAATGGGCTGAATACAATGCTAATTCCTCTTTGTATAAAGAGAAGTCTATCTTTGCATGCAATACTATTTTCCAAAAAAACCCCAAGAGCAACAGCAACAAAATAAAGGTCATGTGTCATAGTGTTTTAATATGCTTCAATTACGCTGTAAGAAAACTTTATAGTACTGATATGGGATTTTCAACAGACACAAGTTGAGTTCTAATTATTGGCATGACCAGCGGGTAAATAAAGAAGCATGAAGCTCCCAGCACTGTCAAGGAAAACTTTCCATAGGTGTACAAGAAACCTTGAACAGGGCTGTCCCAGTATTTTCCAGGAGTGCAGGAGGTGAGTTTTCTAGCAGCATTATTGACTTTCTTCCGAAAAATGACATCCATTTGGACAACTAATGAAATTCAAAAGCTGCTGTTCATGGTGACTGTCAGAGACAGTGATAAATGGCAAATTCTGCTCCAAAAGGAAACCAAGAAGCAGGCATAGCAGCTCCCACCTGAACTGGGCCAATCTTGGACAGGGAATTTCAGTTTCCAAGGGTGTAAGTAAGCAACTCTTTCACGTAAATTAAATTCAGATTTTCATTCAATGAAAAAAAGAGACAAATTAAGACCTCATCTTCTGGCAGTGCACAAAATAGGTCTATTCACACTCCAACAATGATAATACTAGGAAAACTCTGATAATCAGCATATTTTAAGACAGTCTAATATACATTCTCTCAAGGACTGTATGGCCTTTCATTTCAGATTTTCCTGTGTAGATACGTGCCTAAATTTACATATGTACTTAAGCTTAACAATACTTTGCATTACTTGGTATGTGTCTACAGAAAAAGACATATTTGTGTGTTTTGTAGAATCTTGGATGAAATTAATTATTTACTAGAATGCCAAAATATTTCAACATTTCAATCACACACCCATTGCTAGATAGTGTAAGCTTGTTTGTTTGCTTTTTCAGGCAAGAAATAACTGCACTTGAAAAGCCAACAATATTTGGTTAAATGAACTTATTTTTTTGGCTGAGATTTCTAGAGAGATAAAAAGAGAAAATAAGGAAATCTAAATAATATTGATACAGAATTAAGGCCGTTGGATTTGTTGGGTGTTATTGTAACATTATAAATACAGACAATTTGCTTTGAAGTTGTAGAAAGAAACTAATGGTGAAAAAATCAGTATTGGAAATTGTTGAGGCTGTTGTATACTGCAGAGGGGGGGAACAAATTTGTGTGGATTTCATGATTCATTCTTAGTTTCTGTTTTTCTCTTTTACAGTTAAGGTTAAAACAAAGTATTTACATAGCATTCCAAACATGTTTTAAATGGTAGGAATGTGACAAGGGAAGCTGGGGACATTTTTGCTTGCCATGTACTTAAAATATATTTTGCAATTAGGGTAGAAATTAAGTATCACTAGATTGTTATGCATGATGTTATCCCAGATGGGAAAATGAAATCACACAAAATGTTTTTGATTTTGAAGAAAATCAGTAAGTCACCAGATTTAATGAATACCACTCGAAGACACTGGAAAACATATCTGCAGGGAATTTTCTCCTTTTGAGTTCTACTTACAAAAATTGATAAATAAACATATTATCCAAGAACACTAGAATAACATTAAAGCTGTTTACCCATCTTCAGAGAATGAAAGAGAGAGGAGCCTTACAATATTTTTGTGTTTTGCAACACTTTTTTATTTTGTGAGTTGTGAACTATCAAAACTTGTGCAGAAACACTTTTTAGATTCAGGCTAAGGATGCAGTTGTTTGGGTTATGCAAAATATTTTTATAAAACACACCATATAGTGTGTAGATATACATTTCATGCACTATAAGAATGATTTCTGGGCTTTCTATATATACTGACTATCTGAAAACACAGCCTCCTTCACTAGCACTGAAAATTGCACATATAGGAACTTGCAGGCTCTAATGATCTATTGAAATCAATGAGAATACATTATTTCACCTAATGTTTTGTTGCAGTAAAAATTTCCTTAGATATTTTTACTCCTTTGCAACAGCTTCAGTATAAAGAAAAGTCACAATATGAGTAGGGACAATAAAAAAACACCTCAAAAATTATTTCTGTATACAGCTGAACTTCTGACCTTCTTACATTTTAAAATAGTGCTGTCTCATACCGTAATCCAAAACACAGAACTGTACCTATTACTAGGAAGAAAATGAACTCTATCCCAGCCAAAACCAAGACAAATGCAAATAGAGGCTTATGGTAGAAAGGATCCTGACTTTCCTGGTGCTCACGTGGTTCTAAGAAGGCCCTGCAATGTGTTGACGTATTATCAAACCTGATGTCTTTACCTTCTGCCTACCAATTTCTTAGTTATTGTATTCAGTAGAAGTGGAGAATTAAGAGATTTATATTCAGGCAGAAGCTAGGAAATGATGTGAACATCATACTGCCTTTTTCTTGTATTTGAGTTGAGTTGTCACTCTTTTCTTGAGCACAGATTCTTTGAAAAGTCTATTAGTTTGATTTATGCCACTTTTTGGCCAGTACAGCAGGAAAAAGGCAATTAAATATAATATGCTGCCATCATTTCTAATCTATGAAATGACTGTAAAATTCTGAGTCAGTAGCTTCAACAGGAGCCCCAGGAAAAAAATAAATAATAATTCAGTCATCTCATGGAACTAAGAAAATATTTCTTGTAATGACTTTACAATTCATGACAAGTCTTTTAAGAACTGGAGAATCCACTTATCTGTAGAAAGACAGTTTAAAACCTATAAAACAATTCAGTTTTGGAAACAGATTCTTGCCAAATGTAATTCAGTGTTCAAACATCCATCAATAAATAGTCTTCCTTTAACAGAAAACAAATTACATCTTCTGAATCTAGCAAGGGTGTGGGCATAATGTCCAGCTGGTGCACTTTTTTACTCTGGGATATTTTCTTGAAATATGAAGCAGGAGTTCAGACTGCTGCAAACTTTCAGGAATCATTCAACTGCCAGAAACAGTGGTAATCAAGAAAGACTGCTGTACTCTTCCAGCACATTTCAACAAACTCAGAAAAAAAAGAGTTACAAAATCATGCAATCTGATGATTTCCACATATTTAAGAAACTTACAAATTTTGAAGCTACACTTTGCAAATTAAGTGGCATCAGGTTAGCTGCAATGTACGTGTCAAATGCATTCTCTGAGAATGCCATGAGCCAGTAGCTTGAACTTTACAATATCTGCCTTCAACAGGTGGAGCACCTCCTCCAAAGCCTGTCTTGCTGCTAATCTATTACATTTTTTCCCCTTTTTCTGAAAGTAGACAATGAATTTCACCAGCTGGCAGAGAGTTCTAGAATCACATTACTTGTGGCATTCCTTGTTAAAGCTTCAGATTGCTGAGCTACAGTAAGCCAGGACTGATTAAACTGATCAAACCACTGTTTGCTTCGGCTCATATTAAAAAAAAAACAAACCAGATAACAGCTATTGACATTGCAGTTCCTCTTCTTTTACAGAGTAACCCTCTGATACTGAGAGTCAAGATAGAAAGCAGCTTTGCAGAAGAGAATTTGGGTGTACTAAATGTGAGCAAAAGTCAGCAGTGTGCTAGTCTGGTTAAGGCCAACCACACACTGGGCTGTATTAAAAGAGTGCAGCTATTAATGAGGCTACAACAATAATTTCAAAGGAAATTTTCTTCATCAAAACTTATTTTCAATTTTCTTTCGGGAAAAAGAGCAAAAAAAAAGAACCTGCGTAATTGTATCATGGCATTCTGATGCTTCATTTACGTTCATATTCACTTTCTTCCACAGACCAATGGTAAAGTATCAGACTCTGCTCACAGAAGTCTTCTTAAAACGCTTAAGAAAAAAAAGTTTTAAAAAAATCCCACCAAAAAATTTCATATCTTCATTTAATAAGGTTTCATCAACATCTACATGCTGCAGAATCATTTCTGACAGAATACTGGGGAACATACACAGTGGCAGAGTATGCAACAACTGCTCTTGTATTTCAGTGATGCTGGTTGACAGCAGCTGAACGTGAGGCAGCAGTGTGCCCAGGTGGCCAAGGTGGCCAATGCCATCCTGACCTGTTTCAGCAATAGTGTGGCCAGCAGGGCCAGGACAGTGCTTGTCCCCCTGGTCAAACTCAGCACTGGTGAGGACACATGTTGAGTGCTGTGTCCAGTTCTGGGCCCCTCAGAGCAACAAAGACTTTGAGTAGTTCTGCAGACATATAGGGAAGTCAGTAAGTTTTCTCACCGAGTCATTTTTAATGTCTGTACTAGGTCTCTACAGAAACTACTGTTTCTTACCATATTTGTGTGGCACCCTGTGGTTTTAATAGTGTGAAAACATACATTTGTCAGTGATGCAAAAGCACCTGAAAATATCTGGCTATAGGTCTCAGTTTCCTTGGCATTCCATTTGTATCTGCAGGAGCCCAGATAGCTCCCAGAGTTTCTGGCAGCACCAGTGACAGTCGACAAACTCATTCAGAATCTCCAGGATATGCCATTTTCTTTATAAATACTCACATACAAAAACACTACTTCCAATCTTGAATTTTGTAATGAAAGGATGAATAGGGAATCTCTGTGTTAGAAAGAGTAACCACCTCCTAGCCATTCTGACAGCAAGTCCCTCCTTGTTGTAGGATCTGAAAGAAAAATAACACATTTTACATAATTAGCAATGATGAGTGACGGCCCTCAGGGGTCAGTGTTGGGGCAATACTGTTCAGTATCTTTGTCGTTGGCATGGACAGTGGGATCGAGGGCACCCTCAGCAAGTTCACTGAAGACACCAACCTGAGTGGTGCAGTTGATACACTGGAGGGAAGGGATGGGGCATCCAGAGGGACCTGGACAGGTTGGAGGTTCAACACGGCCTGGGTCGCAGCAATCCCAGGCAAAACTATACGCTGGGTGGAGAAGTGATTGAGAGAAGCCCTGTGGAGAAGGACTTGGGGGTGTTGGTTCACAAAAATACCTCAACATGACCCCAAAATGTGCACTTACAGCCCAGAAAAACAACTGTGTCCTGGGGTACATCAAAAGGGGTGTGGGCAGCAGGTTGAGGGAGGTGATTCTCCCCCTCTGATCTACTGTAATGATACGCCACCTGGAATACTGTGTACAGCTCTGCTGTCCCCAACATAAGAAGGCCACGGAACTGTTGGAGCAAGTTCAGAGGAGGCCACAAAGTTGCAAAGGGGACTAGAGCACTTTCTTATGAAGACAGGCTGAGAAAGTTGGGGCTGTTCAGCCTGGAGAAGAGAAAGTTGTGTGGAGACCTCAGAGTAACCTTCCAGGCTGTGAAGGGGGCTAAAGGGAAGCTGGAGAGGGACTCTTCATCAGGAACTGGACAAGGACAGGACAAGGAGGAATGGGTTCAAACTAAAAGAGAGTAGGGTTAGATCAAATATTAGGAAGATATTCTTCACTGTGAGGGTGATGAGGCACTGAAACAGATTGCCCAGAGAGGTTGTGGATGCCCCATCCCTGGCAGTGTTCCAGGCCAGGTTGTATGGGGCTTTGAGCAACCTGATACAATGGAAGATGTCCCTGTCCATGGCAGGGGGTTGAAATGAGATGATCTTTAGGGTCCCTTCCAACTCAAACCATTCTACAATTCTAATAAACACTGTATGTGGAGTTAGTTAAAATATATATCTTATATATTTGGAGGACAGTATATTTTAGTGACATTTTTCTAAATATTTTCAAAGAAGAGTTTCTTAAATTGTCCAACTATTACATAATTAGAAGTTTCAGAGATGTCTATAAGACAAAAGACATGGTTTGAGGTTAAGAGCTTGAAGCTTAAATGGACACATTTCAACAAGGGGCAGGAAGTGGATAACCAAGCCTTGGAAGAAATGG
Organism: Cephalopterus ornatus; assembly: GCA_013396775.1. Taxonomy (NCBI): domain Eukaryota; kingdom Metazoa; phylum Chordata; class Aves; order Passeriformes; family Cotingidae; genus Cephalopterus; species Cephalopterus ornatus. Next base: position 106,973 of record VZRE01011980.1, read on the forward strand.
AATACATTTCTTTGGCACTGCACATGGTTCTAAAGTCTGTTAGAAAACCTGTACCATCATGGCCACAGTGGGCATAGACTTCTGTAGACCCTTTGTTTTTCAACTTTATCTTAGTCACACTTCTTTTTTATGTTTAAGAAGCCAGATTTTTGGAGGGTAATTATAAAACTGTTTGGGTTCTGTTTGGGGTTGATTAGTTGGTTGCTTGGTTTTGGGTATTTTGCTTTTTTTCTGGGTTTCACTATGACAATTGACCAGGCTCAGAAATCTGTCCACTTAGGGACACTAAGGTAATTCTTTACTTACCTGTAATTTTTACCAGTGCTTTCAGGCTTAGGATAGGTATCAGCTGGTCAGCTTTGTCAAGGTTTTTGAAGTAATTTAAATTCCTTTATAAAAGCAGAAATCTTTCCTGTCAAGATTGTAAGAAAACAACTTGCAATAGTCCCTGGGTTCTCAGATTGTAATCCTGAGCCTCAGTTATCTGATAAAGATATATTCCAGAGTGCTCTGTGGCTTTTAAGAGCTTAGCAAGTCAAGAGCTAAGACCTTGCAGATAAGGCTTTATCCCCTACATTCTTCATTCTAATGAGAAAGGAGATAAAACAACTGAAGATTTATTTCAACAAGAAAATCATAGGCCAACAGGAAAACATACAGAATCAGCAGCTGCTGTCAAAGAAAACAAGAGCAGCAGAACACTAGTAAAATCAGGTCGATATTTATGGTAGATCATACTTAACACCATATGTAAATACACTTATAAACTGTGTAAGTTTGTCTTCTCATGAAGACAGATTTGGGCCTTGGTACTGACTTCTATGCCAAAGCTTCAAGTGGCTTTTGGTATCAAATCCCTAAGGAAACAATTTAAGGACATTTTTTGTGAACAACATTAGTGCCTAATGGACATGTTTCCAATCTACCAAATGGGTGTTTTTGTTTCTCTCAAACTATCTGAAGTCAATTTTGTATGTTCCTGAGGTTTACTCAACTCTGAGAAAAAGATGTTTCAATTTATTATTTGTAGTCTATTTTTATGAAACTAGTTGCATCAAGCAATGGAAGGAAAGAAATCCTTATGTTTAAACATAGCTTGATATGCATCAATTTGTGTGCAAGGAATGCAATTTGATTTCTCTCGTGGCTCATAGACTTTCATCTTCTAGGGCTCATATTTGTGTTTTTCATGCACATGAATCCTAGGAAGAAATCCTTGGCAAAGCACAGAAAGCACATGATCAGGTGGAGCATGACTAAAGTTTATGTAGCAGGATTGGAAATATTATCTTCTATCTCCAAAGAAGGGAAATGTTTCTACAATGGTTGTGGAGCAATTATTTTAAAATATGTTTGTCATACAAGTGGTAACATCACAGAACAAAACCTCTCTTAATGAGATGCAAAGTAAGAGTCTCAAACTTGAAAATTACATCAAAACAAAACACTTATAAGATTATATTAGTCTCACTATTGTTACAACACAGTATGTGACAAAGCCATGTTGCTTAGAAAACTCTATTAAATGAAGATCAATTCCAGCACCTGGAATGTTCCTTTAAATATAAAGACATTATCCTGAATACAACAGACATGTTTCATCGAAGGATCCATAGAGTTTCAGCTGTAGCTTCTGTCCCAGTTGGTTAAAGTAGCCGGGAGTGGTTCATCACTGTGTGGGTGTAACCCAAACTGTGTATTCTATACCCTCTATGCCATTCCCCAGAAACTGTTAACAACAGGCCATTTACAGCAGCTGCCCAGAGCACACCTGACCCCTCAGGCTATAAGCTGGGTGTTAAGAGGCCTGTGAGACAGGAGGATGTTTCTGTCCTCACACCCAGGACTCACAATCACCCATTGTGGAACTCCCCACCCTGGGGGAGGGGCTGGGCATTCCTGCCTGAACCTGGGTGTATATCATCTTGGGAGTCTGAGGACTTCAGGTACCACTTTTGGGATCCAGAAGAGGACCGGAACCTCATCTGGTCTGCGACCACCATCCTTGTCCAGACTGCAACCACCGCTCTCAACCACACTGCGACCCCCACTCTCACCAACAGATTTTTTCCTCTCCTTTTACTTCGGACTCAGGAGGACCACGTGGGGCTCGGCTGGGGGCCATTGAACACCATTTTCTTCGTGTTCCAGGGTACTGAGTGTTGTGGGTTAAAAACCAATTGTCTGCATAATTGTATTTATTGTATTATTTTCATTAAATTGTAATTCTGATTTATAATCTCTTTTGAGTTGGGTTCATTTCTCCTGCTGGTTTACCTTTAAACCAGAGTAGCTTCTCATGGGTTTTGAAAGAAATAGTCAAGTATTCTCCAAATTATGTACAGGTAGAAAACTTCATGCTACTTTTACTTCTTTGTTTCCCATTTCTGTCTGAGTTTGGTAAACAAGAGAAAAATGTGAAGGAAAAGAAATCAAAGAAATCCTTATATGATACTCGGTTAGCCATAGGTAAACTAAATTTCTGTCTAAAAGGCTCTATAACACATTTATATAAAAGCGCAAAATGCAATTTGAAAATTAATCCAACTAACATAAACAAAATATTAGAAGGCCAGTTTAGAGAATCACCAATAAAACAGAAGACCTGTTCATCGTACGTGACAATCCATTTGAGGAAATATTTCATAGAATCATAGAATACTTTGGATTGGAAATGACCATAAAGATCTTCTAGTTCCAACCCCGCTGCCATGGGCAGGGGCACCTTCCACTAGACCAGGTTGCTTAGGGCTCCATCCAACAGGCATGCTCCTTGAATACTTCCAGGGATGGGACATCCACAACTTCCCCAGGAAACCTATGCCTGGGCCTCATCACCCTCATAGGGAAGAATTTCTTCCTAATATCTAATCTAAACTTACTCTGTCAGTTTGAAGCTGTTCCCCCTTGTTCTTTCACTACAGACCCTTGTAAATAGTCTCTCCATCTTTCTTGTGGGCTCCCTTCAGGTACTGGAAGGCCACAATTAGGTCACTCCAAAGCCTTCTCTTCTCCAGACTGAACAATCCCAATTCTCTCAGCCTTTCCTCATAGCAGAGGTGCTCCATCCCTCTAATCACCTTGGTGGCCTCCTCTGGACTCCCTCCAACAGGTCCATGTCCTT
>VZRE01011980.1:110641-385662 GCA_013396775.1 Cephalopterus ornatus
AATCACCTCCCTGTCCTCCATGTGCCTCAGCACGGCTTCTAGGAGGATCTGTTCCATGGTCTTCCCAGGCACAGAGGTGAGGCTGACAGGTCAGTAGCTCCCAGGGTCCTCCTTTCTACCCTTTTAAAGATGGGTACAACGTCTCCCTTTTTCCAGTCACCTGGGACTTCAGCTGACTGCCAGGACTTTTCAAAGCACCATTTAGGAGGAAAATTATATTGAGAAAGGGCATAGTGTATGCCTCCTGAAAATTGAATCAGAAAACCTATTCTTACACGACATCTACACTTTTCTTTAAACTATAAAAAACCAGGGATCAGTTCTTTGCTGTCACAATGCTAGGCAGTTCAGTGCGAGAGTAAATTGAGAGTAAATCTTCAAGTTTGTTTGTTTTTTTTTTTCCCAGAATTAGCTAAGGCCGTAATGCAGAATGCAGTGGGCTAGTTCAGGAAGTGTTACTGCTGATAGGAGAAGCAGTGAAATGAGCTTAGACTACAAACATACTAAATCCCCTGCACACATAACTCAGCATCAAACATATCATTAATCAACTTAGACAGCGTTATTAATTTTTACTAGCCTCAATAACAAAACAAATTATGTATTGATGACTGATGTTAGCAGAAATGATATTTCAGTGGAAAGTATTCACATGCAGAATCCTGTGTCCCGAAATAGTTATCTCTCAGCATTGTATAGATGAACTCAAATTCCTTAGAATATCAGCATTTTTTCCTTTTCCTTTTTATTAATTTTGAGTGTTACATTTAACAAGGAGAAAAAGCCTCTCTGTAATTAAGGATCACAGCTGTAAAAACCTTGCCCAGTCTGCATTAGAGAATTGCATTCTTGTTAACTGAAAAAAAAAAAATCAATTTCACTTCCCTCGAATGAAGTAGGAAAAAATAACCTAACAAAAAACCCCGCTTTTGCATTAAGTATTTCCACTGAAAACTGGAAGTGAAGAAATAGTCTGAGGGTAGGATTCTCATTTCTTCCTTAGACTTCAAAACTAACAAACACATGCAGGTACTTCACACTTTACATTTGAGGATACACTTTAGGTTTGAGAGAATAAATAATTCATTAAGGTTTGGCAGTTGGCTACTTTTTTTTGAGGGGATTCTTTTGTTTGTTTGTTTGTTTTGGGGTGGAGGATGTTATGAGTGGGAGGCCTGCTCACTTGATTAGGCAGGTGCTCAGGAAAAAGACTGTGTTTGAGTTAAGTTTTGTTTAAGATTCACTGCTTCCATATGGCTCAAAACCCCATGATTTTTCAGGGGAAATATTTCCTGAATGATAAGACACTTGAAGGTACCTATTTCTCTAAAATAATATCATTGGAAAAGGGATTTTAATACTTGATATGAATGAAATTATGTTCAACCAGACCTCTAAAGCTCATCCTGGAAACCCTGTGAGGTGAGTGACAGGTAAGTAAATGGGATTACAAATTATGGGTCCTCAGGTTTTGCAGGAATCAAGAATGATAATTACATATGTGTCCCATGTTTCTTTACTGGCTAAGATGCTTGTTTGTTTTTTTGTTTGTTTACTTTGGCCATGGTTGGAATAAGATCTTTAAATGTTGATATCTGAAGTGGTTTATTTTGAGTTCAGGAGAATCCAGTCTCTTTGTAAAAGAAGTACAAGTAAAACATCTTATTTTTTTCACATCAAATTTCTGTCAGATTCACATTTTTTACCCATCTGATCTGATTCTTGAAAACAGAAGGTTAAAAATGTTTTATTTTTTCACTGTGCCAACTGAAACAAAAACAAATTTGAGCCATTAGCAAGTTCTGAGAGACTATCCAGAGAGATTTCACAAGGCTCCTGTCTACAGAAAAATATTTTCTTTTCTGTGTATTCCATGTGTGATCACCAGTCAGTGGCAGATTCAAAACAGATGTCCACAACTAGCAACCCCACAGTTCCTGGCTAGTGACTCCTGATGCATTTGTACCGATATGCAGCTATTGCCTCAAGTGAATTCCAGGTCAAATTTATCACTTGTACATGCTGCTTGCTGAAGAGTCTCAGAGCTTACTTGGGTAATCTAGCTGGTATTCCTGGGGAAAACCTATGCTTTTTCCAGAACTTGAATATCTTCCTTGCTACCAGGTCCAACAACTTTCTGTTAGACAGTTTTCCATTGCAGTTCCTGTATTGGATCCATATCTAGCAGACAAAACAGCCTGGTGTATTTCCTAGGAAGACCTTGACTTCATCCGTCAAGATAACTTGCACTTTGTAGCAGCCTGACTTTGTTTGACTGCTCAATGAAAGGAAAGAGTAAAATCTTGAGAATGCCAAGAGCTTCAAGTCAGTCAGGTGTTGTTCTTGTTTAGGAAACCTGATTCATCAGCCACCTGAAAAGTATCGGAGCTAATTTTTTCAAAGCTTGTTTAAGCAGCTTGTGAACAAATATTCTTCAGCTAAGCCACAAATGTGTCAGTGGTGCTGCTCATAACCTTGAAGTAAGAATTTGATATCATGGGCCTAATCACATCTCATGACCATTGCTATGACTTATGTTTAAGGGTTGAGGAATTGGGGTTTTTCTATGTTTTTGAATACGACTATGAGACTATAAACACCTCAGTAAAACACAGAAATTATTGCAATTTGCAGAAATATACTCCTGCTAACTTACCCCCCTTAACCACACTTTTCTTCTGCTTCCATATTTTCAGACATTACATAAAAACATACAAAAACCAGACAGTTCAAAATGAAGATGTATTAAGTGAAATTTTATTTTGAATTCTTGCTCGTTTAATACCATGCCTTGACAAAGTATCACTAGTGAATACACATTTAAAAAGTTCCCAATGAGTTAGAAACATACCTTTAGAAACATTACTTCATCTGTTTTATCACTCTTTATCTTATCCCTACACTATACTGAATTCAGTTTCCTCTACCCTCTTTTACTCTCCTCTGTGGTGAATGGTCTCTGGAAAATACTGGGTGTGGATAGACTTCCTTGCTCACTAGGGAAGAGAGGAGTTTTCCCATCCCAAGAAGTGTTGGTTGTTATTGTTCCTCACACCCTTCTGAATCATAAATAACCCCTTGCTTTTCAATATCAGTCCTTTCAACACAGGAAAAAAAAAGTGAAAAAAAAAGTACTTAAAATCATGCCCTCTACCAAAAGGCGCAGAGTACCATTTACCAGTCACATGGATAAACTATACCCTTGATATCTGACTATAAATGTTTGATTTCTGTGGGAAATAGTTAGGCATATTATATACAGAGATATAACAAGCATAACTTTGCCCCTCGGTGAAGTCAGTTTATTGTGAAACTTCACAATTTCTTCTTCATGCTTTCAATTAAACATTGCACATTCATCCCTGTTATTCAGAGGGAACTATCAGCTGTACAGGCAGATTGCATGAAAACTGGACAAAATAGAGGTTATTCCATAAAATAGCCAAATGCTACCTACTTACCATAAAAATAAGAGGGTATATTTTGTATTTTAATGTGGACAAAGGGGAACTCCACCTATTTCCATTTGGATTTATCACTAGTATCTCATATTCTCATATTCATTCCAAAGATGGAAAATAAATTAGATCATATGAAACTCACAGGATTTGCTGTTAAAATGATTTGATATTTTGTCTACAGATCATAGAGTTGTCACAAATGTACTGGAGGGAATGCCAACACAATATTCATTTGGGTAAGGTTAATATTTTTAAAATATAATAATTGTATTTTGATAGTGAAATTACTTGTGATTTGAGCTGTAAAATAGACACATGTCCTGGGAAAGTTTCATATTGTAGTCTTCCTATTTCTAAGAATCAATCCCCATCCTTTCCTACCTTTGAACAGGATTATTATTCTAAAAATTATTCCTTGTAGATCTGACAGTTGGAATAGATTGAACACATGATGGAGAGTGCACAGAGAGGAAGGAAAACAATATTGATACAACTATTCCCCCTTCTCTTTCTTCCCTCTATTTGTATAATACCTGTGCAATATGGAGGGAATGGAAACAGTTTGAGAATGGGTTTTTTTTCACAATTTCTATCAGAGAACCCATTTCATGTTTGGGAAGGGAAAGGATGATGTTAATACATTTTCTTTGAATTTGACCTCTGAGAATGTGAAAACTCCCTCAAAAGTTTCCTAGAAAAAGGTATTTTTTAAGTGGATAAATATTTGTCCTTAATTCTAGGGCAAATTCCTTCTTACATGTATTCATTTAGTTTGAAGTATTTGGGGTACATAGTTACTAAAAAATGTTGTTGCATATATACTGCGAGAGAACTGAATCTAAGTAACAATGGGAAAAAAATAGTTACACAATTAAACCATCGCGGAGGCACACAATAAATACAAACCAAGTGTGATCTTATTCAAATATAACAGCTTTGCTGTTCTTGCAGTTCTCGTTTAGGAAAAAAAGCTACTGATTTATGCTAGGCAGATTCTGATATTTGGAAATACATTTCCTAGTCGTGTTATATAAAGCTGGTCAAATGACAGTTTACCACCTGCTCAAGTCCCCACTAAAAAATTACAGATTATCGGCCTCTTCTGATTACGAATTATTGGCCTCCTCTCATTCAGTTCGCATTATCCCAGTTTCTCTATACTTAGCATCCACTGAAGTTGGCTTGTAGAAGATGAATGCTTTGATCACTCACTCATCTTAGTTTGATCAACAAACAGCATTTTGGATTGCTAACATTCAAAAAAATACCACCCTAAGTGAAACTTCACTAATTGCTCACTTCTATTTTCCCAGACTTCTGCTGTGACATTTTTGCTGTGACGAAAGCAGTTCTGAAGACCTGTGACTTCCACTTATTATTTCAGAGGATGTGTCGGTACAAAGCCGGAGATGGAAACTTCTGCTCTAGCTGGGGGGAGGAGAGGGAAGAGGCGTTATCTTTTTCTAAGGTGAGAAGTAGGTCTCAAACAATAAACTTTGCACAGGAAAAGTTATTCATCCCTGATACTGTTCCAGGGAAAGGGAGTGTTAAGCCTGAACATGTCAGAGGAAGTTTTACATATCTCATTGACCTCAAACGGTCTTATGAGAAAGTGTCATTCAAAAACCTTGCTTGCTGGCTCATTCACTCTTTTCTGAAGGAACTTGGAAAAGGATCCATCGGCATTTTATTCCAAAGAAAAGGCAAATCAGGTTTTACCCATTGAAATTTCCTTTGCCAAAATGAGCAAATCTTGTCTTGTCATATAGCCTCAGAGAAGACAAATTGCACTTCCTAACCATGGTAAAGTCAACCTTCCTATTCAAGTCCATGTGAATAGAGATGTAGTTACATGTGAGAGATCTTTTATTTGGCAATGTTGGCATATTTCTAACATCCAAGCTTGTCATAATTTTGTTTTCTTTCCTCTTTATTTTGAAAATGTTTAGAGGTACCTAAAAGATCTACAAGGGTCTAAATCCAGACTATAAATTACTATTTATTCTTTTAATGTCCACAAAAATTCATGGCAACTATGTATAAAAATAACTGTCAGTCTTAGCCTAAACAACTCACCAAAGAATTAAAAAGAAAATCTGTGGCAGAACAGGGAATTAGTTACAAATCCACAAACCCCAGTATCTCATATCTCAGCAGTTTTGGTTTAAGCAGCTGCTTTTGTTTCTTCCTTATCTACCTTCCCTGCAAACATCACCTTATCTCTTGTGCCAGTCCAAATATTAGTGTGGTGCTTGGTAAAACAGATCAAGGAATAAAATTCTGGTGACATGATCCATATATGCTCCAGGACCAGATAAAAAATGGTGCTAAATCAAAGCCAGTCTAAGGAGACTGTAATAGGTATTTGTTTTAAAAGAGGCAGACACAAGACAATTCTAATGAGAAATCAATGAGTCTGCTTTGTTTCCACTAGTTGCTATTTTTAAATATTTTTCCTGCCATCCTTCAGCATTCTCTTTTTCTCCCCAAGAGATTATAACCCTACTGGGAAATGAACCAATAGCATTGGAGTGAATACTTTCAAAGGTGCACAAAGGTTAATGGGGCCTGAAACAAGAAAAGTAATTTGGTCACTCAATACAACAATATTTGTTACATAGTCACACTGCTGAGAAACAGTTTTCCATCAGCATTAGGAATCTTCTGTTCACCTGGTTGGACACATCAACCTACATCTTAACAACTTTCCCAACCTACCTGCACCATCTGCAATAGTTTAGGAAGGTTTAGACTAGGCAAGACTTTACAGCATTAGTACCCAACCACAAGTTTTGGAAGAAAACTAATTTTTGTGACAGAATGATGTGGCAACATTTAATGGGGATTCAGATAAAGACACAAATGCAGTGAACAGAAATGTGTCAGTTTATCAATCAATCTGTCCCAGTCAATTAATAGTTGCAATGCTACCACCACAGCTAACATCATGTCATATCCACCAAACCAAATCCACTGTAGATGAATTCTGAAAATGATTGAACCGCATAGTGAAGATAACTGTATTTCAGACCTACAATCAACTGAATACTTTCTCTAAAATATTTATTTATAATTGCTTCCTATTGCATAGTCTGGGAAACACACACTTGTAAGAAATAAATTATAGAGCACACCAAATATTTAGTTTTCTAAACACAGATGTGTAGATTTGTAGAAGAGATTTGGCTGGTAAAAGTGTTAAATGCTTATGGATCTGTCTGTGTGACTTGTTTATTTGCCACAAGCAATGAATCTAACTCTTCAAAGTTAGCAACAAACCCCACAAAAGAAAATTTTCTCTTTCCCTTCCTGGCCGCAACACACCAGATTCTTAAATTCGCCTCATTTATCTGCATAATTTCCCCACAGAAAATAAAACTGTTGGTTTGCTGTGATATTAAATAATTAGGACATGATTTTAATTTTTTTTCCTCCTTGGTGTCTTTCCCATGTCTGGTCTCTACTGAAAAATTAGTTTCTCACTGTAGCTTTCTGTATGATACACTGTAAGGTTCCCCTAATTTACCATTTTGTGACTCAACTTTTTGAACAGTAAATTTGTTAATATATAGAACTTGATAACCCAAAGGTACTAAAAAAACAAATTGATTTTGATACGATGCATTGTTATAAACTGGATAGGCCCCAGTTAAACAAAACTGTAGCTCTGACTAACTGTCTATCAAATGCTGATTAAAACATCAGTTTTCTTCTTCTAAGCCAAAACACATGTTGTAGCAGCCTTTAGGCTGCATGCTTTCATTTGTGTAAAGGCATAGCTGTACAGTCTACCAGAAGAAAAAGAAGAATTGATATTACAGTTTCATTTTGGATTGCTGAAAGTTGTTGCATTACTGTGAATGCTATAATAAAAATTGCTAGTAAATCCCCCCGTACCTTCTTAGTAAAATGGATAGGAATCATCAGGAAACAATTCATAGATATGAGGCTATTATCAAGAACCTGCACCATGATGTAAAGTAGATCCTGAACATTCCTGAGCTGTATCTGACAGCAAACACTCAGAACAGATCATAGCCAGCTAGAGGTAAGAGGTTGACGTAGTTCTAAAAATGCCCAAATTTTTGCCAACCCAAGCTAAAACAGAGTGTGTGAGCATATGTCAGATATCTAGGGAATAATCTGCTGGATAGATCTGGCTTCCTGATACCACCCCAGAGGATTTCAAACAGGCAAGAACATGAAATAATCTGGCCAACTATACATGCAGTGACTGCCTCCACAGTTAAATAACAGAGCATGTAAAAATGTACCAAAGATTTTCTGCCAGCTAATAACTGATATATTATTCCATTTTTGTGTTTTCCTGAGGGCATTGGCACTTCATTTGTCAAAGGCAGTCCCATTTTATAAACAGCATTTTGAATGTCCAATCTTTTCCACACACATAAATCCTAGAAAAGTAAGAAGAGTCTTCTTATTTTCTCTTCCCCTTCATTTAGGTAGACTGTCCTCAATAAATAAACTAAAAGTTGAAATAACACCGAAGACTTTGGACTCTTAGTCAGGTATCAGACTATATGAAATGTTAAAAGGCTTGGGAAAAAGTGTGTTTTGTGTTAGATGTGGAACAAGAAATAATACCTGGCCCCGAGGAATCCAGTCTCATTACTCAGCACACAATGAGGAGATGAGACAAACAGAACAGGAGAGAATTTATGACAGCAAGGAAACATTAATGTGAAAATTTCGAAGGCAAAAGACACCACTCACCACCTAAAAAAAGGATCTTTCCTTATCATTAAACATAAGTGATGATAGAGAAGGGCATTGCAGTTTCTTCTCAAAGACAGATCTAAAAATGAGTGAAGCAGTGGCTTTGTGCTCAGTGAGATCCTCAGGAGAGAGACCAGAAAGCTGAGAGCTCCTTCAGGTAAAATGACTGAAGGAATTTAACCAACATCTAATGGCAAAGTTCTATCTAATTCCATCAGAAGGATGGGACCCTGAAAAAAATTATGTGATCACAGCTGAAGAATAGGAGTGCAATCACATGCCATTTACATATGTTTAAGAATGAAAATAGGGAAAATATTAAAGCTATAAAGGAGAGAAATGGCAATAGTCACATAAAATGGACAGTACTCATCAAATGTTAATTATTTAGTTATGGTTGTAAAGGTAAATATTGGGGTAGGATATTAGCATGACAGATAGTCTCAGCTAAGACCTGCTAGTGGAGGTACTCAAAAATTTAAGAAATCCTACTTTTCTAGTGCAAAGATGTCTATATTGCAGAAAAAGAGGGAAAGGGAACACTGGAAGCAGTAAAACAAAGAAGGCCAGTAGGGCCTAATGAATCATGCTCAGTTAAATGAATTTGTTTGGAAGTACTTTGTGACAGCAGTGACTTGAAGGCTCAGAGCTTTAGATAATCTTGAGGATATAACAGACCCTCTGCGGGGCAAGAACTACCTGCACTCAGATTTGTGCATTCAAATGTATTTGTTTGTTGAATAAAGACACATACATCGTCCTTGTTTGGCTGCTTAATAACTCCTTACTACTCCTGAACAATTGTTGCCTCTCCCACAGGAGGCTGTGTGCATCACAAAGATGTGCAACACTTTGCTGTTACTTAGGGTTTAAAATATGTAAGTTCAGACATCATTTTGCTTCCTCCACAGCTGCAAGTATGATTTTTCCATTTGCTTTTTTGCCTCACAAGTGATGGTTTTAATATTCTCACCGCACTGTAAACACCCAGCTTACAAAACAGGAGGATGACTGAAACAGTGACAACAGCTCTCAGCAATGAGAAGTAAAGAAAAGACTACTTCTGGAAGAACATGATGAAAACATTACTTGTAAAGAACTCTCAAACAAATAACATACAATTTAAATAAGGCAGGATGAGAGAGATTTTAACTATCCAGTGTGATTGCCTGTTTTTTTTTTTTAATACCTTACTTTTAAGAGGATTTTAAAGTGATTTTGTCTGCATCTCTTAACACATGGATCAGTAGTTTAGTACCTCCTTGTTTGTTTAGAAAAGACACTCTGCATTTATTTCCTAATGTTTTAATAATTCTAAACTTAGAACAAGGTCAAATATTGCCTTCTAGAAAAACCTTAAAAATCTCAAATTTTCAGAAAAACTGATGGACTAGTTTTCTTTCACAGCACATGAACACTTGCACTTATAAAAAACAATATACATGTTTACTAAGTAAGAAGCTTACCACAAGTCAGTGCTTCCCCTATACTGACACCTTTGAAACCATGCCATGTCAATGAGTTACAGTTCATCTCAGACAAGTATTAGGACTTGCTTTTGCTATCTTGTGGCTTTTGTAAAAGCAGTGGGAATGTTTTGTAGGTCAATATCTGAAGTATGAGACATGGCAGCTTTTCAACAAACTCGTAGTCATGGCACAAAATTCCCTTTCTGGGTGAAAATCTGAGACGTGGAAAAATTGTTGCATATTTGGAAAAGACTTCATCATTTCTTAGGACAAGAATCCTCAAATGTTGTTTGCAGCAATTGATGTAATATTTTTGCTTGGCTTTTCAAAATAAACTTGAGATGATGTTCCACAACCTCTCTGAACCCTAAAAGCCGAGCAGTTTAGACTAATCCCATGGCTGGAAATCTGGTTTCAGACAGGCAAATTGTTGGCGAGGTAGGCAAGTTTCCATGGAAAACTGTCTAGTTTCTGTCAGGAGTAACTAAGAAAAAAACAACTGGTTCCCACAGAGTGTTTTGATGATATTGACTCAGCATTTTTTCAAACAATTGTATTAATAAACTACCTGGACTTGTATCTCTGGGCTAGTTTGGAAAGACTGACAGAGTAATACGTTGTGATCACAGACAAAGTGAATGAGTTTGCTCCTGACTCCCTTATCAGCAGTTTATCTCCCAAGACATCGTTCTTTCCACGTGGGCAAAACCCTGACATCTTCATATACATACATAATGGCTATGCAAGTATGTATGTACAAACCCAAAAATCCAATCTCAAAGAGTAAACTCTCAGTTCCTTACCTTCAGCATTATGCTTACTCCTGCATTGCGATTAATTCAGCGACTGTAAAGAGGTTTCTGAACCTAGATGAAGTAGACCTTTACAATTCTGTTATTAGCAAGTTTTTTGAAAATATTTCTATTTTTTCCTGGAAGTCTATTCAAATACTCTAGCACTCTGTTCCATGGTGGAGCTTTTAAAGATCGAAACAAACCAGACACATGGGTGATACTATAAAAAAAATGAACAGAGATCTCAATGTTTCAGCAAAACATTAGTAAATTCAGGATCATGCATTGTGAAGTAGAAAAAGGTTCATAGAGTGAGATAAGAGCTTAGTACATTAGCACTTAAAATTATTATGTCTTAGTGATCAGTCTTTGCTCTGATGAAACACAGGACAGCAGCAGATGACAGCCCACATTTATCACTAGAAAACACCAGAACTAGGCTCTGTGTGCTGAAGATGCAGGCTCTGCTTCTATACAATCTAAAAGGAAAGTGTTTAGTTGGGGAACAGGCAAAACACCTTTCACTGTAATAGCAGTAGTATGATATGTTCCTCAATTGCAAGTAATTTAGACCCTTGAACATCACACTTAGAGACCTCAGGAACTGCAATTTATCTCAGTCAGGTCTTCCTACACTCATTTGTTTGGATTACAGGAGTGATTACAAAATTATTATACTGACATGATTTCTCACAGCTCTGCAATCTACAGATCTTTATCCTTCAGTGTGTAAATAGGGATTTTGTTCCACACTGCATCTTATTTATTTGTTTCTGTTTGTGGGTGGGGTGATGGTAGGTAAAATTAGATTTTACCACCATGCAACTTACTCATTCTACACCTAAGAACCTCCAGGGCTTATCCTGTGACATACTGCTTCCAGGGTGCTACCTTTAAATGAAAAAAAGGAGGCACATGCACGGCTGGTAGTCCTTGCGCATTAATGATCATGAAAGAATGTAAGCTCACTTTAGTATTAAGAATTATGTGGTTTAAGTTTCTCTGCTAGTAAAATTTTGTTGAGATTCTACTTAACTCTTGAGGAAATAGAAAGGATTTGTGGCTTCGTCTGAACTGAGAAGTATTAAAAAAAGTTGCTCGTGCCAGTTCTTAAGAGCAATTTTTCTGGTATACAATTAGATCAGAATCCTTACATGATGCTTGTCACAGATGCTTCGGAATCTGCAGAAATATAAAACCTCTCTAGAACCTTAATAGCTTTCAGAAATATGGATAGAATCATACAATCATAGAATGGCCTAGGTTGGAAGGGTCTTTGCAGATCCTCTGGTTTCAAAGCCCTTGTTGTTGACAGGGACACTTTTCTCTCGATCAGGTGCCTCAGAGCTCCATCCAACCTGGCCTTGGACGCTGCCAGGGATGGGACACCCACAGTTTCTCTGGGAAACCTGTACTTTTGCGAATAGTCTCTCTCCATCTTTGCTGGAAGGCTGCAATTAGGTCACCCCAAGGCCTTCTCTTTTCCAGGATGAACAATCCCAATTCTTTTGGCCTTTCCTCATAGCAGAGGTGCTCCATCCCTCTAATCATCTTGGTGGCTTTTTTCTAGACTCACTCCAACAGGTCCATGTCCTTCCTGTGCTGGGTACCCCAGAGCTGGACACAGTATTCAATGTGGGGTATCACTAGAGTGGAGCAGAGGGGCAGATAGCTATACTAGAGTTGGTATAGCAAACTCCAGAATGAAAATTTCTTTCAAACATAAAGCTGATTTGCCTAGTGGTGTTACATATCTAATTACTGTAGACCTAGTAATTGTAAAAAAAAACATTAAAGAAAAAAGAACTACAGTCGTTGATCAATTATGTACAGTAAAGGCACAAAAGACAGTACAAGGTAATGTAAATAAATAAGCTGGACACTGTTTTGTTGCCAATGAACTATTGCACCCTTGAGAAGTATCACGCAAACTGGAGCAGAAGAGAATTTTGCCAGTGTGTACTTAAAGATTTGGCACTAGTTTCATTTCATTTCATTACTATACTTAATCACATAACAAGCATGCAGAAGACAGGATATAATTTTTATCATATCTGACGTCAGTAGCTTAAGATAGATAATGAGATATTTCTTGGTATCTCATCCCCTTAAGGTCTTTTCAGTTCAGAGCAAAGGATTCTTTGGAATATCAAACCTAGAAAAGGCTTAGTTTAGATTTGGATAGGTACTGGAAATGAGGTTGTAATTTTTTAGCCAAGGAATTGCAGTTTTTTCCTATATAAAAATGAGGCTAGAAGTTCAAAGAGGAAGTAACAAGATTACTTTGGCACACAGGATTACAAGGCTGTTTCTTCTCTTTCAGTTTGAAGCACTACAGCTTTTATTCAAGCATGTGAATTACAATAATCCCTAGTGACTTAACTACACTACCAATGTTCATCTTGCTAGGGACCCTCTCCAGGTAAATAGTCTGTGTATAGACAAATAACTCAATAGCAATGCATTACATTTTCAGGCTGATTCTAAGATCAGTGATTCCTATGTGGCTTGTTCTACTGTAGTCTACTTTCCGACAAGGGAAAATAAGCTTTTCCTCTCTTTTTAAATCTTCTCATACAATTTTCTACTTGGTGAAATTTCTAGCTCTCTCCTTAGTGAAGTCCTTAGTGAACTTAGTGAACACTATTACAAAAAAACTTAACCTCAAAAGAACATCCCTCTTCTTCTAGTTCTTCATGCCATGAAAAGTGCAGCAAGCTCTCTCTCTTAATCAATATTAAAAAATAAAATCTCCCTTAATCAGTATTAAAAAACAAAATCAAAAC
Source organism: Cephalopterus ornatus (assembly GCA_013396775.1). NCBI lineage: Eukaryota > Metazoa > Chordata > Aves > Passeriformes > Cotingidae > Cephalopterus > Cephalopterus ornatus. The sequence continues at coordinate 123,889 of VZRE01011980.1, forward strand.
AAACCCAAAAACCTTTGAACACTTAGCACCAAGAGAGGCAACTGAATGTATAAAAGCTTTTCTGATTACTAAGCCTTTAATGAGCCAGACTTAGCATCATACGGTACTTTAGGTTCAAAGGGACGTCTGGAAGTCAGCTAGTGCAAACTTCTGCTTAATGCAAGATCATCGTGTATGTGAACATTTTAAAATAAATTCAAAAATGTTTATATTTACAGTATCTGTACATAATAGGGCTAGACTGTACACCTGGCATAAGCTCCAGATAAGGAGAAGTGAAGATATCGAGTTCTTTAACTGTGCAAAATAGTATTTTATTGTCATCATTATTGAGATTTTTTTGCCTGAAATATATTTTCTTTTATAACCACTCTGCAAAGATATTTTTATACATAGGGTCTGGTTTGAACATTGAATTATTTCAATGTTAAGAGAATTTTCACCCTTCAACCTTTCATTTTTTAGCAGGTTGCAAAATAGCTATTTCTAACAAAAGACCAGGTGGCAGCAAACAAGAAGAGAGAAAGAGAGAGGGGGAAATATAAATGTATTTCTTTAAAACATAGTAAAAATTAAATACAACAACTTGTAAGTGTTACTATGCAAATTTTCTCACGCTTGTCCTTTTGGCATCCCTTGGATTAGTTAACAGGTTTTATCACTTCCAAACTAATCACTTAATAAACATATGCCTTAGACCTTTCTGCTAAGCTGATGTTGTTTTGTCTGAATAGAGATGAAATATGTTATGACCGTAACATCTCCAACTCCTGTTGCAAATTTACTTTTACTCCCAGTTATTTTCAAAGCAAGCCAATTTTTTTACTTACTGCTATTTTAACTTGGTTATAATTAACCTTCTCTTGCCTTCCTCCAGATCTGGTAGTGATCTAAGGGTTGCCAAGTATTTCAAGTTGAACTCCATCTTCAGTAAAATGCTTTGCCTGTTGACATATGTGAGACACAACACTTTTACTTCCTGTTCACTTTTCAAAGTCCATGAAAAAAGATTCCCTCCGTTGTGCATTACAGGCTGGTAGAAGGATGTGTTGACAAAGAGCCAGCAAAGCTTTATCCATCTAGCATAAGGCACAGACAAAACCTCATAGACACTGAAATCTGTCACATAATTTGCATGTCATTATATATCAATATCTCAGACGCTTCTGGGCTTCTTGTCTCCTAGCCCTTTTTTCACCTCCTTCTCCCCAGAAACATTGCATTAGCTCAGTACCTTAGAATGGAAATTACATATGAATTTTCTGAAAAAATACAGCATTAATTCCTTCCACAGGTCCACCTGACGATCTTTTGGAATGCAGATGATCTTGTACTCTCTCCACTGGGCATGTTTGAACAATGCTAATCAAGCCGTTGAAATTAGAGGAGTAGGGGGAGGAAATATCTAAGGTTGCCATCTGTAAACTTAAATTATGGCAAAACTCAACAAAAGTCTCTTAGGAAACAGTTTCATTATCCAACTCAGCAAGATGCACAAGTTAAAAGGGAGGTGTACCATTTCAGTTGGGTATATTTCCACACTTTTCTGTGACATGCAGGAAGATGGTGCAGTGGAAATGCCAGAGAGAGCAGTGTTGCAAGAAAAAAGATACAAACATGAAAATATTACCCACTATGAAAAATTACATATTTACTTATTAATCTGTGCATGTTTAATATGTAGGTTTAGATGGGTATTTATAAAAACTAAGAGTAACGGGAGAAGTTTTTTATATTCAAAAGCATACTTCTGCAGTATATACTATGGTGGTTTTAAAACCCAAACTAGGCTTTTTCAAACCCAGAAACTAAACTGGATTACTTAGTAGTCAAAGTGGGAAATATTTTTCAACTCGTAGTTGGAAATCTGTTTCTCCCAATCGTAAGCTCCTGGTTCTACCCCTGGGCACAGAGCTGTTATAGAATGCACTAATCTCTGGATTAGTTTTCCAGAATCTAACTGAAAATCTACTTTAGGTGTAGCAGCTACAGGACTGGTAAGGACAGCGTTCTTCACTAATACAGAAAGGATACTTTTTATTATGGTTCAACATACTTTGCGCAAAAGTTTAAGAATTAATAGTTATTTCACAAGCAACAAAACTGAGGGCAGAATGCTTATTTGTTAGATAAAGGTCATACAAATGTGGTAGAACCTGTTCAGACCAGTTGAGACTATACTTCTTGTCTCATCCATTGCATTATGCTTAAGCTGAAAATGATTTTAAGTTATATATGGATACATTACTATAACAGTAAGCTGGTTTTTTGACAGAAACCTCTAAAGGAACCATATAGGTCATAATTCACTAACAATATACATGTTTTCAGACTGGTTGGATATGCATTTACAGACCATTCTCTGACAGGCTGAAATTCAGTTAAGTGATAAGATCTGGACTGTCACTAATATTACTGATACAATAAAAGTTTCTCCTGAAACTTTAGTGTCTTGTGACTTGAGGGTCTTGTAGATAAGAGAAAGTAGGCTAAAACATAATAGTCAATTTAGTGTTATATCTTCATTCAGAAAATTCCAGCCAATGTTAATATTAAAAAAAAAGAAGAAGGAAAAACAAGAGAAGCCTGTATGCAGAACAATAAAATTATAATTAATGTAATTGATTGGTGATGTATTCATCTGCAACTTGCACAAAAGATACCTCAAATTAGAATTTCCTTTATTTATGTTCACTACCTCATGGATAGAAATTTCATTCCTTTCTTCTTGTAACTACAGGCTCTCTCTCACCATTTCCCCATGTTAGGAATATCGTTAATAACTTCCTAAACCCAAAAAGAATAGAACTGAATGTTAGCAGAAGTTCATTTTATGTCTGAAAGAGTTTGCCTGAACTCATGCATCTGAGCAGTTATTTATTTCAATGGTCTTCAGGTACACTTAAAATGCTTTATTCAAACTGATATTGTTCTGCACTATTTTACATGAGCCAAGAGAAAAATTATTCATGGAGGATCACAGAGAAATGAGGAAATTTCTGTACAATGACTAAAAAAAAATAGCCACATATAAAATCTTGGCTTCAATTGCGTGCTTTCTAAGATGAAAGTAACATGGCAATAACTAGCCAGTGATAAGATTTCATCCAGAATCTGAAATTGAAAGTCAGACTACTGATTGACTTCCAGGATGCTGAACTGTGTTAATGTTTCTATACTGGATTTGAATAGAAACACACTGTGAAGGAGATAAAGCATCCTTCCCTAATCTGAGTGAGTTTTAGTATTATGTTCAGTCACTAACCCACATGAGCTGAGGTTATTCAGGATGTTAATGTTGGCCATGCTGATATTTTCTTTAATTGTAGTGATTTCATTTGTAGGAAATGCAATTAAGTACCAGTCACACTTATATCTTCCTTCGCTTTTTCAGTGTTTAACTAGGTGTTTGAATAAGCCAGAAAGCGCTCCAAAATACAGAAAATATAGGCTCTGCTAAACAGAGATGGGGCCTTTAGACTGAGCTAACCACCACCTGCTGGCCTCCACATTTGTGGAAATTTTTACCAAGCTATAGCCCACTAAAACCCAAGTAATATCATCTAATGTGTGAAAACCAGTTATTAAAACAAAAAGAGGTGAAATGGGAGGAAAACTAAAATCTTTTAAACTAAAATCTGTCCATGTTCCCTTCATGGACAGTCTTTTCTATACTATCACTTCTGGAAGCAAGAGAAACAAAGATTAAATGAAAAAAAATATTCCCTAACGTTCTTCATTCCTTGTGGGAGGTGTCTGTATTTGCTTCTAAATTTCCAGTTGGAAAACACTCCCAGCACCTGTGCATTGTTTCCTCACACAGTGACAGCAGCTGCTCTATCAGATCCCCGGAGGACTAGGAGCTCTTTTGCAGGGCCTTCCACTGAAAAAAAGCCCATGGGTTAATGGAAAAAGAAAAAACAAATAGTGTTCTGGGATACTGTGAAATTATTCTCTCACTCTCCCTTACCCGACTTGATGAAAATATTAGACTTCCTAGCCAATTAGGTGATTTTGATGATGAAAAGCAATTCACCAGATACTTAACAGTCATATTAAGTATCTGTTAATGCATTTAATTTAGTCTTTTCACATTCAGAATACATTCACACTCTTTTAACATGTTGTTGTATTTTCATATGTCACTGGGAAAGGGGATAGATGCTGATCAGTTAGAATTATAGAATATGTCAAGTTGGAAGGGATCCATAAGGACCATTGAGTCCAACTCCCTGCTTCTCACAGGACCACCTAAAACTAAATTATATGACTAGAAAGTGTCAACCAAATACTACTTGAAGTTATATGTAAGTTAAACATATGCTTTATAAATATAATATATTATAAATATATAATATATATAATATATGTTTGTGTGTATATATGTTTGTATATGTATATAATATATATATATACATATTTTATATATATATATATAAAATGCATTTCTTATATTTGTAGCCTAACCTCCTCCCAAAAAATAAAGGAAAAATTCTGGAGGTAGGAGAGTCAGGTTTAAGTTTTCTGAGCTAATGATCAGTGGAAGTGTTGGTATGCAGGGATGCCAAATATCTTCAGTATTAAGAATTCTAGAAAACTTAACAGTGAACTTCTTATCTCAGGAAACAAGCTGATCTGTTTCCCTTCAATTTTTTTTAAAGTTCATAAAGAAATTTCTCCAGGACTAACCTTCTTGATCCCCAAAGCAGACAGCTGTCACATGGATGGATAGCTGTTCTCTAACATAGTTATGCTGCAGCTGGAGTCTACACTCTCTTGTCCAAAATTCCAGCTCTCTGAATGCACTACAACATTGATCTGACCTTCATACAGCCTATTTGAATAGTTTTTCTGGTATATGAAGACTAACCAGAGTACACTGAAATGTAAAGAATGGGATTTTCCTGTCTACACTAGCTTCCTAAACCAGCCGTACATTCCTACATCTCACAGCTTCATCTTCCCTTCCCCCATATCCTCTATTCCCACCGCTCACAATGGCCAGTAAATTCAGGAGTGCCTGGCGATCTGCCTGGGAACTGGAACATGGTGTCAGTGTGTGCTTGTACTCTGATAAAAATCAATGGATTTCTGTGCAGAGTTTGATAGTTAAAAGATGACAAGGACCATTCCCACTCAGCAATCTGCATGTAGCCATTCTGTCTAGATAAGAGCACTTTGCTGGGGTAAACATGACTTGTTTTTATCCAGCTGCAGTCTGCATGTTTTTTTGCTGAGGCCTTTGAGCGGCAGCATTAAACCCACTCTGCAGTCTTCTCTGCCTCTTGTGAAGCAGAGAACTTCAAAAGACCTCTCCCCAGAGATATAATCTCTCCCCAGAGTGAGCATGAAAGGCAGGTAGTGGTTCCTTGGAACAGCTTTTACCTTAAGGCAGTTATACATCTCTGGTAGTCCTTTCTATTCCAGTGACAACACAGTTGCAACAAATTCTCCATTTAGGCTGAGACCGATGGGGACTGATACCCTGGCCCTTCAGCCCTTGGCTGAAGATGCTCTGTCAGCTGGAATATTCCTCACTTTGGATGCCTGAGTTATGTTGGACGAGTCCCACTCTAAGTGTCTTCAGTGACACCTAACTGAACTTTTATTTAGAGAGTTTTACAAGTCTTGCCGGAATAGCTTCAACTTGGCTTTCTCCTCTGGATTTTTTAATTTTGCAAGAAACAGACAGATCGGCTTTGTCATTCTAAATCTGAAGGTTACTTGCTTAGAAGGAGTGAGTCACACAAACTTTAAGGGAAAATCTTGGAAAACAAAAATCCTAAAAAAACAAAAGCAGTTGGATTTGTCTCATGGCTGTTCTGAGGAGTTTGTAGTTCTCCAGTCCTGTTAGATATTAATGTCTCTCAAGCACTGTTTCCTTAGTGTCAGATTGTAGCAAAATAAAACATCAAAAATAAACTGTATAAATAGTTTGGCAGACTTTGCAGAAATAAGTCGGATTCATGGCCATTTGTATAATAAAACAAAATAAATCTCATAATTCCTTAGAAATTATAGACTCACAAAAGCCAGTAAATAATAATTCCTGGATGCTGAAATTAGAATCTACCACACACACAGCTCTTATGCTAACTGAATGCATGTTAATGTCAAATAAAATCAGTGGTTAATTAATTAAAAAACAAAAAATGTAAATGATTAAGGGCTTTGAAGTATGCTGAAATCACAAACCTCAGACTTTCTACAACTATTTCTTGCAAAGAAGGCTACAACCTGTTGCCAACATGATTCTGCCATGAAAGTATAACTGAGGAGAAATGCCTAGCTGCATGTAGGTAGCAAAATATCTGATTATTGCACTATAATGACTCACCTAATTTGTAAATATCCGTGTATGCCATTCAAAATATCACCACTAACAAACTAACTTAAAGCTTTATATGTATCTGGCTCGAGTTTTTCATTATATCTCAAAACACCGAGTGTCAGCAAGGGCTCAGACTACAGAGGCAGATGTACCAGCACATTCTGGATGCCCAAATATCTTTTGAGTCCTGTAGTCTGAAATTCGGAGGTGTCACTTTAGCTCTTTGGCAAATAGCATGGAACATTAAAAATAGGCTTTCCTCCGCAGCACCAACAGCACCAGAGGGATGGCAAACTAATGAAGAGAGAAGTAAATCACTTTGGGACATCTGACTGCGGTGCCCAAGTGCAAATAAGGCACTGTGGTGTACCCTGAGGCTCACATGGGCCACCAGTCAGAGCCACAGAAAGCTCTCAGGATCCTGTAACCAGCCCCATAAATCACACTGCGTGGACACCAGCAAGTGCTGTGTTATTGTGAGTGCACAGGTGTTAAAGCACAGGCAGATGTTTATAATGTCAAGACTGCCTGAAAGCATCAGCACTAAAAGCTCACCTTTGATTAACAGCTCATCAGTGCCAAACAAGTATGCAAAATGATGAATGGTCTTGAAATCCCTAATCGTGGGAAATAGCGTCTAACTATAATTGCAATCTGTATTTCACACACCCCCAGACTCCGAGTGCTCTCTGGATAGAGAAAAAGAGCAGGAAAACATTGCCTAGTTGTTAAAACCACTCCTATGGTTGTGCTACATTGCCCTCTGCCCTCCAGACAGAGCAGCCTTTCAGAGGAGAGACCAGGGCACTCAGCCAGACCCAATACTTTGGCCTGTGTTAGTTCCCAGGACATAATACATGCGGAGAGGGAGACAAGCAAATTGAGAGGCTGCGAAATACTCTGACAGATAAATGTAGGCAGTGGATTTATTAACTCGTTTTTCTTTCTGAAAATTGTTGGCCTTTCACGATCAGCTAAAATATGAACCCTGAGAGCTCTAGTACAGGGAAATTTTTAGCATGCTGGCATTTCTTCCCAATAGAGTAATACCTTCAAAAATTCCAGCCTCCTGAGTTTTCACTTCTAGGGACAAGAATACTGTATAGGGCTGTCTTCTCAGGGAGCTGTACTCCGAACTGATATTGCCCCATCAAATCAGTCAGCTGGCTCACCAGCAGAATACAAACCAAGTACATAAAGAATACAGGTACATTGAGACCACAGCTACAAAACAACCTTATCCCATTTACTCTCTCCCGAGCAGAAAGAAACTCTCTGCTTTCTCTAGCAGCCCTGAGCCTCATCTCTTCTTTTGAGATTATAGCAGCATGTCCCACTGAGCCATGTTGATGTTTATTGTTTAGGCTTAATATCAGATTTAACCGAAGAACTGTGTAAACTCAAAGGGAAGGCAAGAGGTCTCAAAGCTATATGACCCATTTTTTTATCATCTCAAAAACAACTGAGAAGACTTTATTAGCAAACTTAGGCCACACATCTGAAAAATAATAAAACATACTATATTACTATCAAATAATTAAATAGACACAAAATATGGAAGTTTCTTGACTTTTCTGGTCTATAAAGCTGGAGTTTGTATTTTAAACATAAAAATTCTTCTGTGCTGAATTGGAGCTTGAAACATAGTGCTAATTTAGGGGAATGAGGGAGAAGGAGCGCTGATGTGCACCACAGCTTTTCCCAAGCTTGCCATGTGAAAGAAGTGATATTGTGGAACTATCCTAATAAGCACTAAATAATTGAATGCCTGGCTTTTAATTTGGATGGAAAGCCCAGGGATTGAGAAGAGTTCCATGTACATCTCATTTATATGTTTTATTATCAACTCAAACATAAAGTTTATTATTGGAATTTTGTTGCTCATTTTCAAAACCCAGCGTCAGCCAGAGGAAAAGGGCACAGAAGTGGTGTTACAATGGGATCCAAGAGCAGGGGTCAGTCTTTGGGAAGGAAAATTAATTAATTAATCTGTGACAATCTTATGCATGAGTCTTCTGTTGCATTTGCATTCATAAAAGCCACTGCTCCCTTAAGAAAGGGACAAATAGCAGTCTTCTCTTCCTACAGTACTTGATTTTCCTGATGCGAATGACAGTGCAGTTCCATCTCAACCTAGTGAGGCTTCAAAGAAGATCAAAAGCACTTGAAGACACTTTTTCAGTGTCTGGATGCAGGACTGTACACGATCAGAACAGGAAGTGAGGAAAGTATGAAAATTGTGAGTATTTTTCAGGCATAAGAAGGATGACAAAGAAGAGCATCATCAAGTAAAAAGTGGTAAATTATTGAAATTATGGTTCCCCCAAAGCAGGACTGAAACTCCTGGGGTTCCCTGGTGAGCTAATAAGACTAATGCAGAAATGAAAAATCTACAAGAACTCGTGTGGTGCTGCTCTGTGTAGCACAAATGAAATTAATGGGGCCAACTCATACAAAAGCTTAATACAGCCTAGAGAGTAAATAAAAATAGACAAAGTCTGGAAAGATCTGGATACCAAATTGCTTTTTTTCTTTATTTCAGAATAAAATGTAATTAAACATTGTTTTACAGAAAATAGAGTTTTCTTATTAACTTTTAACAATATATTCTTCCAAGGAAATGCTTCAGAATATTGATTTATCTAAATATTCTAAGCAGTGTGATCACTTCCTCTACTGTTGCCCCTAGATTTGCATGAGTATATAATCCAAATATAATGGTAATTTTTTTAAATTTCCCGAATGCCACCTCTTGTAAATATTTGTGGATTTCTATATAATGCTGTATGGAAAGGAAAATAATTTATCCATTTCACAGTGTAGGAAAATGAGTTTTTAGCTCTTTTCCATTATAACTGTTATTTTCCAGGCAAATATATCTTTCTGTTGTTGATTTTTGATAATACAGGGGGCAATGAAATAGTAATAATCAGCTTGCAGGCAGCTTTCAGTGACTTCCTGTATTACATTTCAAATCAACAAAGTAATCATCAGGCATAATTCACTGTTAGTCTCCATACAGGCTCCTGACCTTTAGATTGCTCGTTAAAGAGAGGAAGACCAGTTCCTATCCATGTTTTGGCAACAGAAGAGAATTTCCTGCTGTAGATATTCATTTATTCAACAGAATTTGCAGCCCAATTGTCGTCCATCTGATTTGGAAGTTTCCTTCCTCTTCACTGGAATAGGAAGCACATATAGTTATGGGTTAGTCCATTAATTAGTTTAAGGGAGTAGACTGGAAGGGAGGAAAACACTGCCTACGTAGATAGAAATGCTGAGCTTGAGATAACCACTGAAAGAAGATAAAATGCTGTGCTGCGTCTTGATGGCTTTTGATTGGACACATTAGCTGCTGAAATGAATCCAAATCCAATAACAAAAAGAAATAAAATACAGCAGCTCTTGTGGTACTTTCCCTTTCCCTAGTACACAAATTGCATGCTGGGAAAAAAATAAAAATGGTAACTAAGTGGTATAAGAATAATAAAAGAAATTTCTGTGTAACCTTGAAAATATCCATGATGGACTGATGTTGCTGCTCACTTCACAGGCTTGGTGGCCAACACAGCTACATTTCCAAATTTTTTTCCCACAAATATTGTAGACATTACAATATATTGCACAAAGGAAGGAAGAGAAGAGCATACTTCACGTGATGTTAAGCAGAGATAAAATAAGCTCCACTCTCCAATACAAATTCTCACAAAACAGTGGAAGACAGATCTCTCCTTCGCTTTCCCTGAAATGAAATCAACAAATATTTTATATAATTTCTGAACAAAATTTTACAGTTACTTTTTGTATTTTTCATTACATTTCCAATAAAGGACAGCTCACCACTTTGAATAAAATAGTGAAGTCTGTATTGGATTATAGAGCTCATGGTCGCCAAGAAAATCAAATGCCAATTGTTTAATTGGGGTTTCCCAAGAGAAACTGCATGTGAAAAACTCCAAAAGTGGAGTAAATTTGGCAGTCAGACACAAATGCTGTGCAGCAGAGGGATGCCAGAGAGAAGTGTTGTAGTATAAGCTGCCTAGAGATTTCTGGAGAAACTGGTACAGAGCAAGAGGGAGTGAGCTTCAGAGACACATCTCTCTTTTCTGTGCCACGGATACATGAAGTTAATCTGCAGTTTTGATATTGTGCAGAAGGCCCCATATTTAGGAGAATGTGGGGCCAAAAGAACAAAACACAAACCCCAGCTGACACAGAAGATGTTTGTGCATATCCAAAGCAGGATCACTGGCTTGCTGTTTGAATTCTTCAGTATCCCTGTGTGTAAGTTTTGAGTAAAAGACTAGAGATTAGTAACACATTTTATGTCCCTCTTTACTACGATTTGGAGGTACTCAGGGAGGTACTTTTCAATTCTTTGACAAGCAGAGTTCTTCATTGCAGGAAATAAGTGACAAAAATTCATGTCACTGTTGTTGGATGTGAGTCAATAGGAACCACAGTGGTCTCAGCTTCCTTTTTCCCCCAGCTCCCTTTAAGTGAATCCCACTTCAGATGAAATCTGTGAAATTCAGCACCAAAAGTTAAATTCTATACACCCTATATGTATATATATACATGTTCTATAAACTATGTAGGTGGCCCTCTTGGTTTTGGTTACGTTTTGAATTGATAGTAAAACAAGAAAAGTTCTTTTAAAGCACAATTAAATATAAAAGGAAACTACAGAGAAGGCAGGAAGGCGGTCATGACTCTATTAAACACATATGGAAGTGAAAGGACTGACCTAGTCTAAACAAATGTTGAAAAAAACAAATATTGAAAAAATGAAAGTGATAGAAACTATGGTGGAGGCCAAGCCACGTCAGGAGCAGTTTTGCTCTAGGAAGGAAAGATACTTTAGACTCGAGAGTAATTATAAATAATATGAAAGAGTAGGAGAAAAGACCTGTTATACACAGTGTTTTTAATAAGCTTTGTTCCTTCAGTGCTAAACTCTTGCCTTTCAAGGACTTTAAGTGTTCTGGCCCTATCTCTGGAAATGGTATCAGTGTTTAGGAACTCAGTTTTAAATGAATGGCTTCTCTGTGCACGTTTCAGTACCTGACCAACCCATGGACCTCCTTCTCTGGCCTTTTGAAAGGGAGCAGCTGCTCAGAGCTGAGGCAGAATCAATTCAGGCCTTTCCTTTGGTTTTGCTTTGCAAATGGTGTGAAGACCACGTTCTTCAGGTTCTTAAAGAGCAGACCACTCCGTTATACGCACATTTATATAAACACTTGTAATTATATCTGAAGAGCACATCTATCACAGAACAAGAGGCAAGTATTTTGAACACTGTTGTTTTACTGCTTTCTTGGCTAACAAATGTGTGAAAGAGTACGTACACCGTGGCCTGTAAAGAAGAAATGGAATATGAATTATGTTTCTCATTATTAGCATGGAAAAGTCTGTATATTTCTGTGCAAATCCAAGTGCATGAAGAAAGAAACAAGAACAAGATGCATGAGAAAAGATTTCAGTGATGAGGAGGGTCATCATGACTCTTTTTCAAATATGTAAAGTGCCATCGCAAAAAGAGAGAGAATAAGTTATCTTCCATGTTTAAAGGAATTAGGCTTTGGTGTAACAAACATATATTGTAGCAGGAGTTATTCAATATAGACCTAAGGGGAGGAAATGTAACATTTTCACAGTAATTTTTATGAAGCAATTTAACAGATTCCCTTGAAAGGATGTAAAGTTTGTTTTATAGAATACCTTTAAATGTAAACTAAATAACTCTTAACTTCACCTGTAGTCAAGGCAATGTAATGGTCCAGACGATACTTTGATATCTCTTCTTGTGCTGCAATTCAATAATTTTCAGAATGCTTTCCAATACTTCTATTGCCTTTTAAAAATCAAGAAGGCATATCCTTCACTTATCCTCGTTTCACTCTAGTTTTTTACTAATTAAACATCTCCCAGTAGCTGTTGCCAATCAATTTCCACTAAGATGGAATAAGTGAAATCCTATCTTTTGACATGCAATTCTTTCACACATTTGAATTACTGAATTGTATGCCAGTTTTTCTCTAACATATTATATATGTAAGCACAGGTTGGATATGCAAAGCGAAAAATAAAATACACATATGAATGTAGAAAGCAATTAAAACTGTACCCATATAATAAAATAGTTTTATATGGAAATAATCTTTATAATACTACTGTCCTTTAAGTTTTTTGTGCATATGTTACTGGATTAAGTTAAACCACTTCTCAATCACTATTATGAAATTATATATATTTATGTATGAATAAGAACTAGAAAAGAAATGAAAAAAATGATTCTAAGCCAAGTATTATTAGGCTAGGTGTAGATTACAAGGTCTAAAAATTTTGTAGCCAACTCATGTATTTGTATTGCTTATAAGCAAAACCTCACATCAGGCCATATTGGGATATTTAACAGGCTGTAGGTTGCCCTATTTTCAGATAAAGTTTTGGCAATCCCTAACAAACCTAAGTCGTAGTAACTTTAGGTTATAAAACAGCTGAAATAAAACTGCATTGCATTCTAAAAGGTTAAGACATTCTCAGATACTTTTGTTGTTGTGTCACCATTTAAGAATTCAAGTACAAATTTGTTGGGTTTGCCTTTAGTAAATTCTTCTGCTGGTTTTAAGCAGGTTATCTGAGCAAAAGTTGTTTAACAGCTTTTACATGTGACCTCTGGAAAGCATTTATGCAGTTTACCATTGAAAAACAGATAAAGCCACTCTCCCTCCCCTCCTCCCGCCACTCGACACAATTTCCTGAGGTTTAAAAGTCATACACTCACACATCTCAGCGCAGAAACAGCGGAGAATTTTTCCTCCTAGTCTGTTCAGATTTTACTTATTTGTACACTGATCCACTCAAGTAGAAGGAAATTGTGTCCTACATGTGACCTCAAAGTTTAGATAAATTATTTGCTTCCTTTTCTGTCAAAGGCTAAAACATCCATACAAATAGAAGCACCCAGAAGATAGCTGAGATCTGTACTTTATGTGTCCATAGCTTTTGGGTTTTGATTTTCATCTATAACAGAAAGAATGATTGCAGTCATTTGGATTTTGGGTCAGAATCCAGTCTTGCTCCAGAATCAATTTATGCTTACATAATTGAAATCAGACTTGAGACTTATATGACATTATATAATATTAAAAGAAACAGCTATTTGCCTTACAGAGACCATTGTTCTGAGACGCATTGGACCCTCTTGGCATGTGTGCATATCATGAGTTCAAAAACATCGCTCTGAGGATACTATGGACAGCCTTTTTTTGAGGCCAGAACTATCACAAAGTGCACCACCACCCCATCCCAGGTATGCATAGAGGTGATCACAACACCTCTCTTCAAACTCAGCAAAGCAAGCAGAGACCAAGCACATCCTTCATGCTTACGTGGGAAATGACAGTGGGCTGTGGGAGTTCCACTTTTATATTGGCTTTCTGATTTTTATGCTGTACCAACCCTGAACTACCGGCAAAGAAAGGGCTGTGTAGAATCAAGGAATAAATAGTACACACAGGACACTATTGCTTGTTATCTTGAGGACCACCAAGCAGCTGCAATTTGGGGACACTTGGAATGCTTGTTTCTTCCAGTATCTACAAAAGCAATAGGTAACCTTTAAGAGACTTAATCACCTCAGTTCTGTTTAGGTTAAAAGGTAGCCCACTTAGGATTTCAAAGTAATGAAGTGGAAAAGCTGATCTGAATGCATTAAGTAGTTTAGTCAAAATCCGAAAGGAATTAGGGAAAAATTTTGCATGTAGCCCGAGCAGAGTTTATCTCTGGGGAAGCTGGAGCATAATACACATACCATTATTATCAGCTGAGCAAACAATTTGAAAGCTTGATGAAATTTTTCCTGTGTTGTCAAATACTGGTGAAAACAGAATTTTATGCGTACTGCTACACATTTTTCTACTGGAGCTGCCCTACCTAAAAATAATGTAAATATTACATCTTTCAAGTGCATTTTATTAAGCTTTGGACTCATCCTAGTCCTGGGAAAATAGAAGAACTCTGAAGATAATATAAAATATAGTCTTCACAATTTATATCAAGTCAGGTTATCTCAAAACACCGAAATGTTAAATGATATTCCTATCACTGAAAACCTCAGATTAAAATAGGCATCAAAGCATCACTGAATATCTCAAAATTTACCAAGACGCCTTGGTAGAGACAGTGTGGAATAAAATATTACCCTTACAGTATGTACACAGCAGACAAAAGGTGATGCAAACAGCTGGGTTTAAATCATTGTGCCACAGGAGGTAAGAAACTTTCTCCTTTGGTTTTAATACACTCAAAATTAACAACTGTTCCAAAATGTGAATACCTAGTTTGTTAATGCTGTCATCTTTGACCTCCAGTTCGAAGAACTGCAATCCCTCTTCCTCTGTTTATTACTTATGCAAGCAGTCAGTTAAACCTTCTTAATGTAATGGATCTGAACAACTTTTGTTTGGAGTATTTCTTTGCCAGTGAAATTAAGAATTCCAAAAATTATCAAGATCTCATAGAACTGTTAGGTAGTAATTATAGTGTTAAAAAAGTAACCTGTGGCCCTGTCTTTCAAAGCTGTCTTATATTCAGTATGTTAGAGACATGGCAATTTTCAAATCACTATCAGCACAGCAGGAAAAATCCCTGACTTCTTTAGAATGATTGCCTCTTTCTTTTTTTTAACATATTCCAATCTCTTTTCCTAAAAAGGAGGAAAACTGTTCAAAAAAAAATAAATCAAGTCACAAGTACCAAGATGCTTTTCTCCAGATGNAAAACAACAACAAAACAGATCAAACCCCACTTTAAATGGACAATTTTAGCAGTATCCTGTTTGTTACCTTTGACTCAACAAGCCCTAATGAGCCACAACCTTAAGAACATATCTGATGCAACTTGCAGCCTGACTATAAAACAAGATTTTACAAATAATCAAGTCACAAGTACCAAGATGCTTTTCTCCAGATGAAAGTAGAGTAAAGCACATTCAAGGACTTACATGAGGACAGTTTGTCTGCTATACACCAAGCTTCAGAAAGGCTCCAAGCTTCTTTACAAGTTTTCATTCATTCGATTATATTGGCATCTGTTCTTTTTTTTCCTGTTTTCACTGGTTTTCAAGATCTCTCATTTTTCTCCGGACAAGATTATTTCAACTCTTTATGAGAAGTTTCTTATTCAAACTCAGCAATTACCTGTTTGCAAAAATAGTAGATAGAATTATAAACTTGGGAAGGCTTAGGAATCACTTATGTAATATACATTTTACAACATAAAAAATGGCTGACATTTTAAACTTAATGATCTCTGTGGGCCCCTTCCAATTCAGGATGTTCTATGATTCTAAACTTCAAACCTGCTAGTGACTTTAATAAGAATTGTAACAATTTACAAACTTCTAGAAATCTCAATGTTTCCATTTTAAAATTAATCACATTTCTTTTTTATTTCCTTATATTTCTGTGCTTTTTTAAATTATGACCATAATTCATATATTCATAATAGTAAATTTATGGAGTGATACATTCTAAAAGAACGAGAACCCTCAAAATCAAATATATTTCTTTTAATATTTTTAAAACACATGTAACTCATCTGTACGGAAAACAGGTTATTTGCATATTTATGTTATAAACAGTCACTGTTTTTTTGGCAAAGAATTGGTTCCCACATGCAACAAATATAGAAAATAGGAACAACTGCTTCTTGCCATTCTCAGGGTCAGTTCCAGCAAACAATGTCTAAGTCCACGTGTTTTCACCTGTGATAAAAACCATGACAAGGAAAAGACAGCAATTAAATATCAGAGAGACGAATGTTGTAAATACAACTTTGAGGAAAAATATTAAACCAAAAATTACACGTGTTAAAAATTGAAGTATTTTGGGGTGGAAAAGCAAACAAACAAACAAAAAGAGATGCATCAAATATACTAAGATTTCCAGGTTGCCTGTTTTCTTCACCTAGATGCCAATGAAATAGATGAATATTTGAGAATGCCAAATCACTATCTTAATTGGGTAATCACTTGAGAAAATTTTTAGCGCAGTCACCATATTTGGTGCAATAGTTTTTTCGGAAATCTTGCATTAAAAGTTTGTGCAGCAAAACCTGTCAGAATTAAAGAAGGTAAGAATAAATCATTTCAGTCTTTTTTTTTCAATACTCAACAAATGAATGATGTAAAAAATTTCTGCTGGCATAAGTAATAAGGGAATGATTACTCTACTTTTCCCCAAAATACTTTGGATTCCCTATAAAATACTGCATGTGATGCCTTAGGATTCTGAAGATTTGTAGCATGTAGATTTTTAATATAGCTGTATAGTTTCTAACACTTGAGAATGGCAATTAACTGAAACTCCTTTCTCACACTTCACACCAAACTACCGAAATTTTTCCAGTTTTGTTTAATGTTCTCTTCAAGGAAAAGATTTTAATGAGTACATCTTGTCTGGGACATGTACCTAGAAAGATATCATTGCAGACAAAGCAACCTAGAAGGCCCGGAGACCCTGGAGAAGCTCCAAAGAAGGGATGTGACTTGAGGATGGTAAAGATGATGAAGAAAGGGGTCCTGAGACCTCTGACTCAATTCCAGGAAGATGTGCCAAGGGGACAACCTGAGGGAGGTTCTGGGGGGCGGACAGTTTTCAGGTTGGATATATCCATTAGTTATGACTATTAATTAAAGCTATAAAATTCTTGAAGCCCAATGCTGTATTGTACATTATAGCACACTTCTGAGTGTATTCTGCCTTAAAGTGCTTTAATGAAAGACTGCTCTCTACTTTATCTATATTAATATTGTTCAGAAAGTTCTTTTCTTCCATTTTAGTCAACACATGGACAGTTTTTCAGTTTTAATATCTGATATTTTTGTAAATTCTAGAGAAAAGTTGAAAAATAAAGGCAGATCCATCCACTTAGGTACCCTAAGAAGAGTATCAGAAAAGTACTCCGAGGCATCTGTGAAGGTAATGTAGATATTTTTCATGCCAAGCATTTCATCTTCAAAAAAATGAGATTTTAACCAAATCACACAAATCAATCATGAGAAATCACAGCTGCAGTTTAAAGCAGAATGAAAAACAAGCATCATTTATTTGAAAATTAGTTTGAAACCACCATTTTTTTGGAGGTAGGAAACTTAGCCCACTTTAGCCCACTTAGCCCTCTTTGTGTATGCTCAGAAAATGAAACTTGCTCTCCTTCATGTATCCTCCAAAATACACATAATTGGACACACTTTTCTGCCTACCCAGACTTATTGTTTTGCATTCAACTATTAGAAATTTATTAGAACAGCTGCGTTGGAACACCATCGAGTTTCAACCCCTGCCACGGGCAGGGACA
Organism: Cephalopterus ornatus; assembly: GCA_013396775.1. NCBI lineage: Eukaryota > Metazoa > Chordata > Aves > Passeriformes > Cotingidae > Cephalopterus > Cephalopterus ornatus. The sequence continues at coordinate 141,584 of VZRE01011980.1, forward strand.
CCTCCCACTAGAGCAGGTTGCTCAAAGCCCCATCCAGCCTGGCCTTAAACTTCCAGGGATGGGGCATCCACAGCTTCTCTGAGCAACCTGTTCCAACATCTCACCACCCTCAGAGTCCAGAATTTCTCCTAACCTAAAATTCTCCTTTCAGTTTGAAGCCATTCCCTCTTTTCTACCACTACAGTTCCAGAAGAATTGATGATCTGACAATTCAAGACTGTGTTTACAACATTTACTTTAGAGCCCAAATGCTTTCTCTGATGCCCTTAGGTTTCCAGAAGAATGTTTTTTTGGGAAGGCTGAGTTCGATATGATTCCCTCCTGATGCTCACATAAATCTGGTCTCATTCTTTGTAATGACAGCAGGGCTGTCAATAACTCAGGAAAGGCCACATACTTCTTTATTAGTGTCCCAGTAAACTGCGGGAGTTGTGATAAAAACTGTATCTTGAGAAATACTAGTTAGTTATGATAATATTTCCTCTCTTTCTCTTTGCTTTTGTGGTGTGCTAAATTATGCAGGTATTTTATCTGGATATTTTGTCTATTTCTATACACTATTTCAAGAGAAGTGTCTTCTCTTTGCTTAGAAAGCTCATAAATTTTCTAATCCTATTTTTCTCCAAAGCAGATGAAATCAGAAAAAAATCCTGAGCTTTTACTTAGATAATTCATTTTACCCAGTATAATTTATCCTGGATATAGTGGGAAGAAAAAGAACTGAAAAGAATACAGGTCCCTCTAGCACTTCATTGGCATACGTATTGCATGATGTTGCATATTTTATGGCCTTTTAAAAATGCATGAACTTTTTTTTCAGTACAAAAGGTACTTAGTGCACTGCATTCCTCAGAAATATTTGTGGCACTGACCTGAATCCTAAGTTTCCTTCCAAGTTAGAAGAAAAGAAGAAAACTTTTTATTTTCTTGGCTTCTTTCATTATCTCCATCCTTTATGACTGAGAAATGAAACAGTATCATTTGACTAAGAGGTGAATTTTTTCACCCTCTTGAGGAAACGACCCTCATTTTTCTTTAAAATGTGTACAGATATAAAAATTCCTTTGCACTTATATGTGGGGCTTTTTTTCTTTGCAATGTCACAGCTCACCAGAGCAGACTTTCACAAATTTCAAGTGCTTCTTCTTAGCAGCTGGATTTGGATGAAGTATCCAGTTTTTGTTTCCATACTGGTGAACAGGAAGGGAATAAATGGTGAGAAAAGAAGGGGGGAAAACATGGGGGGGAAAAGTATTTCAATTTCATTTGAACTTTTAAAGGAAGCTATCACTTTTCACAATGTGTTAATTGAATAATGAATTAAAAAATATTTATAATGTGCCTTTGGTCTTCACTGGAAATTGTACCATAAGCATTTTTTTTCGATTTACAGTGGAAAGTCTTTAGAAGTTGTAAAAGTAAAGGCTGCTTGGTGTATTAATCAGCAGAAAGCAATATAAACAAAGATTTCAAGCTGTATCAAAAGTAGTTAAACTACTAAGAATATGAGATGCTTGATGGAAAACATTATTATTCATATTATAATAATTCATAGGAGTTTCAAGAGCGAGTCATTGCCCAACAGTGATGGTTTAATACAAAACAGAATACAGAAGACACTCTCTAACCAGTTTTCAGAGAACGACTGCAATATAATGTTCTGACCTTAAACTATGTGGAGAGCCATCTAGCCACACTAAACACCAGATTTTTTCCTTTTCACTGACTTCACATCTATGACAGACTGATTCAAACAAAAACTCCATATCCTTCCCCAAAACTAGACTCCAGTATCTGAACTCCAATCATGTACCCTGCAACAAATTTTGGATGCATATATCATCACAATCCAACTGTCTCAAATAAGAAAAAAATAAATTAAGAAATATTTTTAAATCTAGAGGGTGAACATATATGTAGCTGCCTTACTTTAAAATATGAAAAATATTGATGTTTAATATGTTCTTCTTTGACAGCTGTAAGAAGACCCTCAGGAGCCTTTCCTTGAGGTTCTTGGTGCATTATCGCAGAGTCATTTAAGTTGGAAAATACCTCCAAGATCATTGAGTCTAACCTTTGATCATCACCTTGTCATCTAAATCGGAGCACTGAGTGCCACGTCCAGTCATTTCTTGAACACCTCTAGGGATGGTGACTCCACTATCTCACTGGGCAGTCTGTTCCAATGTTTAACAAATCTTTCCATGCAGAAATCCTTCCTAATGTCCAACCCAAAGACCTAGCCTTTTAGTTAGTGAAAAACAAATATGACTAGGAATCCTAACCTGCTCTTTGAAGTGCAAACATTCAGGAAGTGTGTCCACGAAGCTTTGTATCCATTTGTGGAAAGCTGCTGGGGTTCTCTATCAGTATGTGTGGGATATTCAGTTCTGCAGTCATTCCCCACCTTTCCTGTTGCAGAGTTCTGACACAGTGCTTGGAAAGAAGGCTGATGATCCCAGCATTTCCAGACACTTGGTTGAGCAAAGACACCACAGGCAGCACTATGGGATTTTCCTGGAGCACATTCAGGCTGGAACTGAATTTTGCATGTTTCCAGTTAATGAGATTTCTATTTTTTCTTTCATTTCTTTCAACTCTTGGTTTCTCTCACAGTTTTACCATCAAATTCAGTGAGACCACCATTTTACTCTAAGGGTCTTATGAGATTAATTATTGTGAGACCATTTTTTATTGTTAGGTAAACCTTCCTTGGCAGGAAGGTTGGACTAGGTGATTTCCAGAGGTCCCTTCCAACCCTAACAATTCTGTGATTCTGTGATATCAGCCAAGTTTAACTTGGTTTGAATGTAATCAGAATCCCACATCAGAACTGATAAATACCAGTTGGTGAAGGTGTATCTACGGTACAGAAGTTCACATCAATCACCAAACTGAAACCAGTTCTTCCTGCAAGCAGAAGGAAATGCACTACCCACACGGATCCCTAAACCCTGAAACTCTGAAGTGTATTCAGAGACGACAGGCACAAGCCCAGGATATTACTGAAGAAAACAAAAAAACTCAGTGAGGTTTAAATCCACATTAAACCCATGTGGTCAGTAAATCATAATATGAACTGTACATCGCTGAAAACAAATTAATGCACAAATAGTTCAAAATACATACCCTGATGGGGAGAAATTCTTATTTCCTGGATGTAATAACTGTATTTTGGTTTTTTGCTCTCTGAGTAACATAAATTTGTTATATTTGGATCCTAAACTCAGCATGACTTTCAACTTTTTAGAAGAATAAGAAACAAAACAAAGAAAAATATTACATATTATTTCAATAGAGTACTGGGAAATTTCAAGGTTTCTAAAGTTTCCTGGCTGAAACACACTGTCCAGTAACTAATGCTGGCAGCATTTCTCATAAATGCCAAAATATAATTATATTAAAAATTGAAAATGTTACCTCAGAACTCAGGAAGGCTTAGAAACTTTTCCGAATGAACTCCTCTCAGCTGCTGTTAAAAGGAAGTGTATGTTTTTAATTTGTGGCCACCATCACTAGTACAAGAAAAGGAAGCAATTTGGTTTGGGATTTTGTTGTTGTTTTACTTTCGTTTTTTTTTTTTAGTACGTGTGCTGTTTTTAACAGAAAGTGGGTGATTTTTGTCTATGACACAGAGTCCTTTGGTCAACCTGAATTCAGGTATCTTCACACATACTATTTTCATTTACATAAATGTTGCAAAAAAAATTAGTATAAATTCTGTTTGAATAAGTTCTTTTTTTCATTTTTCTGTGTCAGTTTTAGATGTAGTGAAAGGATGCAAAGAGACTTCTCTCTCACTTTTACCATTCTAGGTAAATGTCTTCAATGTTCTCTACTTAACTCTTCCATGGTATTGGTAGCATTTAAGGACTCTGGTGTTACTTTGCTCACAATGCTGCAAAGACTCAATTTGGTCATTGCATTTCTGTAAAAGTTCAACTCTCTTCCAGCTTCCTGCTTTTTGCCTTCAAGATCTTTAATCTCTCAAGACCACCCTATTAATCTCTTGTTTCTCTGACGCATCATAAACATACAGCAAAGCTCACTATCCACAGTTTAGAAGTAAAGGGTTTTTTTGGGAAGACATCTTCATTTATGGAATGAGGCCCTGAGGTGGTAAGAATCATATCAAACCTTTATACTTTACACCCTGCAGCCCACTGCCTTGCACAGACAGAATCACAGAACAACTTACATTGGAAAAGACCTTTAAGATCATCAAGTTCAACCACTATCCCAGCACTGCCAAGTCCACCACTAAAACAGTTCCCTGAGTGGCACATCCACATGTCTTTTAAATGCTTCCAGGGATCCTAACTCAATTACTGCCCTGGGCAGCCTGTTCCAATGCTTGACAATCATTTCAGTGAAGAAATTTTTCCTAATATTCAACCTTGGCTTCACAGTTTCCCAGATTACCCAGCAAGGGTCATGGGACAATTAAGCACTGACACTGTATAACTTTATGCACAAAATGACACTGTCAGATTGCAAGGTGTCTGTATTAAACCACTTCAAGTCAAAGAACGATCACAATCTTATTGTATGTTCTTTACTTAAAAAGAACTGTAACAAATATACAACAGTAAAATCCAAAGCAGAACCCCAGAACACATCATTGCTAGTGTTTAAAGTACCATAGAAATTATCTGCTAAAAATGAGTATGCAAGATACCTTATAAGCCAAGGAAGACATTTTACAGAATAGTAGTGCATTCTGAATTTTTTTTTACTGCTACAACTTTGTGCTGGTATCTGTGCTGTAATTCATTACAAACTCATAGAAATTACTGCTGTGCAATGTAATATAAAAGTAATAAACTTTTCCTTAAGCGGACAGTTTGTGAAAGGAATACTCTAGAAAGGCATAATATGATAAGTATAATTTTGAGACTGCAGTGCAAATTACTGTTTCAGTCTTTAGACCTATAATAATTTGTAATAAACTCAATTATTACACAGAAAAAATATAATTTGCCTCTAGTTCATCAGGGACACTGTGAAAAAGCAAAATTATCTCTTCTTTTTCTCATGATAGCATTTGGCACTGCAGTTAAATTGGAAACGTCAAGGGCTTCTGATCTTGTCACAAAAAAAGGATTATGACTTGAGATTCAAGATCTGCTAAGTAATGTGACCATTTGATTGGGCTGGGTCAATGTTTTTTGCATTGTATCAGTTCCTCCTGTTTGAACTCCCGTATTTCTGTAGGATATTCCCTTTTAACAGATAGCAAGTCACAGGCCATCTTCCATGTCTGTTGTTAGGCTTTCTAATAGCTAAATACTGTCACAACAGTGATTTGCAGTGCCTAGTTCAGCTTTTTTCATTTGCAGAAGTCAGAACTTGAGGCTCAGCTACGGTATGGAAAGATGCTTCAGTTGGGCTAAGATTCCTAAAAGAGTGGGAAGCTTCCTCAATGATTTCATTATAGGATTTTCAGGTGAGCACATAAATAAAACTATACTTCAAAGGCCTGTACCCTCCATTTATTATTTTTGTGACCTAGAAAGACAAATTACAAGTTCATGATCATGTGTTCCTGCTTAAGAGAGCAGTAATACTACTTAAAATCCAGACAGGTCATGTGTGGTGGATATCACTAGAAACAACATTACACAGTTCATGTTTGAACAAACTCTCTATTGGAGCAGGTCCAGAGGAAGCCAGGAAGTTGATAAGAGTACTAGAGCACCTCCCCTGTGAAGACAGCCTGAGAAAGTTGAGGCTGTTCAGCCTGGAGAAAAGGTTTCATGGAGACCTCAGGACAACCTTCCAGTCTGTGAAGGGGCCTACAAGGAAGCTGGAAAGGGACTCTTCATTGGCAACTCTAGTGACAGGACAAGGGGGAATGGGTTCAGACTGAGAGAGGGGAAATTTAGGTTAGATATACAGAAAAAATTCTTCCCTGTGAGGGTGGTGAGGCACTGGCACAGGTTACCCACAGAAGCTGTGGCTGCCACATCCCTGGAAGTGTTCAAGGTCTGGTTGGATGGAGCTCTGAGCAACTTGGTCTAGTGGAAGGTGTCCCTGCCCTTGGCAGAGGGTTAGAACTGCATGATCTTTCAGGTCCCTTCCAACCCAGGCCATTCTGTGGTGATCCTATGATAGTTGTAAGCCCTGTGGGCCCTGTGAAAATGTCAGCTGAATACTTATCAAGAAGAGTGGGAAATCACAGAGACCCTTCTAAATGCTGTGTTTTACCTAGGGGACACAGAGCCTCTGGGACACTTCTGAGCACAGAAAGGGATTGCCTTAACATGTTCTGGTGAGATAAACTTCATGGTCACATACATGCAGTCAGTTCTACTTCACCATGTTTTGTATTCTCTTCTTTTTTCTTATACAATGGCAGAGGAGCAAGCTCATGTAGGATAACAGTAGAGCGCTGCTGAAACAACAGTACATAACATACATGTGATGATACACTGAGGAATTACCCTGCCCATAATTTGTGTGAAGGAACCACAATGCAAAACTGGGCTATTTGTGGATAAACACCAAATGAAGAGTTAACTTAAATTTGTCAGACATTTAATCTTCTAAAGAAATAAGCCCTAATCAAATCAAACACTGGTGGAAATGATTTCATGGGACTCCACTGAAGTCCAAAGAAAAGAGTTATTTTAAATTTAAAAAAAAGGCATTCAACACCAAAACAATGCAACATTAAAAACCCAAGCCTGAGACAGACTATGAGCAAGAAATACTATAATGAAATATGTACAAAGAGGAAATAGTGAATAATGGAAGTAATCCAGATTTTCTTCCACCATCTACTCAAACTGATAAGTAAAGCTGTTACCCACAAAGGGTTTTAGCATTCATTGCATTCCTTTCTCTCATTTCTACCCTGCTGATGGCAGTATATTTTTGGCTATAGATAGCTAATATAGTTAATGGAGCAGCTGGCCCACTTTGTGAAACCTGACTCAATAGGGACAAGAGGCCTTACTTTGGTAACCTTCATGTCCTATGAATAACCTTCCTTCCTCTGCCTCCCATTTACATCTGCAAAACTCTTCTGTCTGACTTTAAGCATCACCTCACCTCTGACAGGAACCACCCACACACTCCAGATGATCCTCAGCTATGTACATAGTTCCTCCTTAAGCAACCAAATAGGTCAAATTATTCTTTCCATCAACCAAAAAAACTCTAAAAAGGTTTCCATATTTCAAACGTAAGACTATTATTCTTTTGAGATTGACTTTTTTCCTTACTAGTGCTGTGTCTGCTTCCTTTAATTCAATTTTGCAATGATTCTGCTGCATTTCTGACATAAAACTGACCATGGAGAAATGCAAATGGATGTTTCACATTAAAATTTGCAGCTTTTAAGAAAAACAAGTTGTGTGCCCAAGATCGCCACTTTACTGAAGTTAGCAATACTGCAGCAGCATTTACAACTTTATGCAGCCTCAAGCTACACAATGAAACATGGATATTCATTCCCAAAAGACAGACGGCCATATGATTGATTCTGATGCCATGCCTCGACATATGTAAGAAACGTTCCACAGTGTTTCCACTCTCATCCCATTATCTTTTCTGCAGATATTAACTTCTCCATTGAAAGTACAGATCTGATTCTGCAAGGATGTCTATACTTTCAGGTCTTTGCTGCACTAAAAGGCCTCACCTCACACTAGTGAGGCTGCACGAGTGTCCAGTTCTGGGCCCCACATGACAAGGAAGACACTTAGGTGCTGCTCGAGCGTGTCCAGAGAAGGGCAACAGAGCTGAGGAATGGTGTAAGTGCTATGAGGAGCGGCTGAGGGAGCTGGGGGGTTCAGTCTGGAGAAAATGAGGCTCAGGAGGAACCTCATCACTTTCTACAACCACCTGAAAGGTCAGGCTCTGCTCCCAGGTAACCAATGACAGGATGAGAGCAAATGGCCTCACGGCACCAGTGGAGGCTCAGGTTGGACATCAGGAAGAATTTCTTCATGGAAAAGGTTGTTAAGAATTGGATGGACTGCTTAGGGAGGTGGTGGAGTCACATCCCTGGAGGTGTTCAAGAAACTAGTGGCACACAATGCTCTGGTCTAGTTGATTCGTCAAAGGTTGGACTCAATAATCTTGGAGGTCTTTTCCAACATAAAGGATTCTGTGATTCTGATTTTGTGAAAGTACGAGGCCTCCTTTGCATGCACTTCCTAGAAGCAAGGGCCTGAAGTTTCAAATATTGACACTGAAGGAGGAAATACTTAACATCTCTTTCTCTTTTGACCACAAAATAAATTGAAACAAAACAAACAAACAAATAAAAAAGCCCAGACAGAGAACTGAAACACTGTGTTGCGATTTTTATTCAGTGTTCTTCAAATCTACAGATTGGACAGCATCATGAATTCACATTCTTCAGTTTCAAATCACAAATGAAGTTCCAAGACTAGAGTTAAATTAGGCAGTCATTGGAAATTGAGACCTACTTACCTGTGGAACAAGATAATAAAGGTCTTTAAGACACCACTACTAGATATGAGTTGTCTGAATGGAAAGCAGCTGCAAGTAACATAGTTATAAGTTGGAAAATGGGAAATGCAAAGGCAGCAATGTGATGCAAGCAAGTGGTGCTGGCAATAGAATGAATCAGAGGTCAGACATAAAATAAGGTTACTCTAGGTGCCAACACATGATTCTGTTCTCCCAGACCTTCATATTCTCCACTTAATCCTCAAAGTATTTTTCAGCCCCCATAAAATTTAATTGTTAATTTTGCAAACGTAGTCATTGTCACAGCAGAAGCACAAGCAGTGGGGAAACAAAATGGTAAATCATAAAAATGAGGAACCACTGCCAATAGAAAATAGATGAACAGTTGTACAACACTGTTATTTCCAGTACCCAGGCTTTATCTACTTTTAATAAACTATGTAATGCAGAGCTATTTAAATAAACAGGCAATAGCGCACACAGCCAGTTCTCTGTTATCCCTGACAGCTGTGTCATGTAGGTTAGAAGCTGAATTGGAAAAGATACTTTTGCTGCGTTCAGACTAGCTTTGGTTTGTATCTGAACACTTAGATGAGCTCACACTGCTTGGTACGCCAAGCACTTGGCCCTTGTATGTCTTGGTGCATTTTGTGAAGACTAGACTCACGCCTAGCACAAACCATAGCACCCCAAACCTCTTCAGAGCAGAACCTGACACATTTGTTCAACTGCGGATGGCAGAGAAAATTAAGTGTAGGCACACACCCTTCCTGAAGGATACGCCACTCTTCGTCACACTTCTTCTCACAAAAAAAGAAAGAACATTTTGCTGCTTTTGTTGTTTTGCCTGCCACAGCAGTACATAATAAATGAATCACCAGAATTAAAATGAATGAAGCCCAACCTGTTTGCATAACCAGAGGTTAGTTTCCCTACCAAAGTCAGCAAGCCTGAAAGGGCATCTTGCATCTGCTACAGCTCATAACGATGATGACCTTTGCTCTCCTGGTGGAACAGGAAAGAGAGCTGTGTAGCCTGACACACTCAGCCATACCAGGCAGAGAGGAACAAAATGTATTGGGTTTAGCCCAAGGACCCAGATGTACTGGAAATAAGCCTTTCTCCTTCTAACTGACAGCCACTCACATAATATTTCAACATTTCTGCTTCCACTCTGGATTCCAACCATAAGATACAGATGTGAGAAAACAGGGTTTGGGTTTGTTTTCTTTTTTTCTTTTTTTTTTTTTTTTAAAAGCTAAGCTAAGGCAGTAATTTGTTTATTTTTCTCCTTTTGCTGTTGTGTTAGTATATTATGAAGAGAGCCTTTGGCAAAAGTTTATGCTGGACCTTCTTTGCACCACAGGGTGCATTTGTACTCTCACACCCAACTGTCAAATGTTCTGCAATAAAAGAGCCCAAGAAGTCTCTCTTGCAGATCTAAGGTTGTGAACATTCTTTTAACTTTTTTTTGCATGTGTGGGGAAGAAAAACTAGCAAAGGAATGTTGTCGCACTTAAGATGAAGCTACATTTTCCAGTTGAAACAAAACGAGGTTGAAATAGATGAATACACTAAAAATATGGCATATGCAGTTTTATTGAACCAAGGATATGGTAAAACTCATCACTGACAATTACAGAAAAACTTGTTTAAAATCTTAATCATAGCACCTCAAGTTGCACATTTTTAATTTACTTTGGCTTTTATAGCAACTACAAGCCACAGATGTTATGTTGTTAATGGATGGATCTGTTACAGTCCCTGAGAATTATACTTTTTGACCCTGTGGTGCTAGGATACTTTCCTCAACATGATACACATGGAGTCAGCTTTACACCATCTCACAGCTCGCTGTCATCACATAAATGCTATTATGCTAAAGAAATCTCTTTCAGATGAAAGGCACTCTTCACGTGTGGCAGATGCTTCCCTAATCAATATACTAAAAGGTGATGTAGTGAAAATAGTGAGGAAAATCATCCGTTCTCTCTCTGAGGGAGAGTATCCTGGGAATGAGGGATGGTAGAGAGGGAGAAAACAGTCTAAAGATAGGATATTAAGAATAGGTCTTAATAGAAAAGTACATTGAATAAACTAATGACAGACTGCAGCAAATGAATCATAACTGAATGCTAACATACATATATATACACACACAGAATTAAATCTTTCTCAGGATTTATATTTCTTTGGTAAAAATCAATATATACAGAATTGCTTAACTAATTTCTTCCTTGCTGTTCTAGCTTCTTAATTAGAAATGTATTTCACAACAAGCTCTCTAATTTCAATGGGGTTTTTTGATCTTCTTGGAGCTGGACGTTCTCTTAACTGCTTCTTCAGTCAGCAGCAGGGTATTGTGATATATTGGAAATAACGTGTGGTTATCATTAGTGAGCCTATACAGCAGCTAACACAGATTATAAAAAAATAGAGCAATCTCAAACATTAACTAAAAGAAAGCAAGAAATATAAATTTCCCAGTGTCCTTATTGCTCAATTCAAACATTTTACTTGGGGTAGTCCCAGTCATAGACAGTTTCTTTAATTTTTCCTGACATTTTATATCCAATCAAAGAACTCTGATGACACAGAATTGCAAGAAAAGAATCGGAGGAATCTTCAAAATCAAAACCAGCATCTTCACCCTGCCCACACCTAATACAAGTTACGCAACAAAAAGCAATGGTGAATCAGGGACTAGAAGAGTAGGTAGACCATCTAAATAAGAAGAATATTTACCTTCTAGGATTCATATTTCTAGTGTGAGTTTCATAAAGCCCTTCCAGTCATCTTAATGTTTTATAAAGACTGAGGGAGGAGAATTAGGTGCTGTGAAATGGGCTGCACAGTTAAGAAAGGGCACTTAAGTAGATCAAGAAGCAATACTGAAGAGAAAATGGGTTTAAATTTCTTCCTGCCCTCCAGACACAGAACTAAGGAGTCACATTGCTAATAGCTTCCCACTGAAGTTTTGAGGCTAGTGATGATGTCTAGTGAAGGATCCCCCCTGATTTCCTGGCAGGTGGCAGCTGTTTCATCATGTCCAAAAGTGCAAAATTAGCTCAAATAGTTAGAATAGCCAAATAAAAATGTATCTCTGCATATAGCCAGGAATCCAGTGGGCAAACTGCTTTCTTTGGCTTGCAGGAAGAGAGATGTGTTTTGTAGAGCAGCTTCACAGAGGAATTCATGATGATCTTCACCGCAGGATACAGTGAAAGAAAATAAGCCTCAGAGCCAAAAGGGATGTAAATGGTGGCATGAATACATGTTCCTCCAAAAGACTATAGAGTGTTAACAGCTGTCAGAGAATCTGTAGGAAAACAAGTGGGTAGCTTTTGGCAAAGAAAAGACCATATTTCAGATTCTTTGGAATTATACATTTGTTTAAAAGAGTAATAACAATAAAATAGCCTGAATAATAATCACTGCAATGATGCAGAAGAGCACTAAGATGGTAAATAATCCATTTTAGTATCCATTTAAATTACAAAGACCTTTAATGGACAAAAACGAGTGTTATTTACAACTTTCTTGAAATTGCTGTGAGATGAAGGATGAGGTTACTATGGGTACTAAAGTAACCTTTTCCCTATTTGAGACCCTTATGTAAAGAAATCTCAAGGTATAATGATTTAGAAGTGTATGAGAAGGACAGCTTGCAAATACTAAGATAAAGCATGGGATTTTATAGGCCATGTTATTTTTTGCACCACAGCACCCATCTGATATGCTGTGGTCTGCCTGACCATGTGCTTCAGTAGCTTTTGATTACTCCAGTTTAAACGAAGCATCTGTCAGTACTCCCATTAAAGTCTCCATCAGCTCTGAGCAAAACCACATATCCAGCTGGAGTTCACCATGGCTCCCTTCAGTTGGGAGCCTTTTTCACGCCTTCCAGTGCTAACAGATTACATATGGCCCAGTTTAACAGTCATGTGGGGTTTCTTCGGGAACTGCCTCCACACTGGCTGGGTCCCACTGCAGCTGCCTACTTACAATCGTTACTGGGACACAGGGGGACATAATGCAACTTCCAGATTTAATTTCCATAGTGGTGTCCAAGTCCAGCAGAGAGCAACACCTCTTTCCTTTCCACCCTAGTTCTGGTTTGCAACCTCCACGTGTCTCAGTCCAGTCAGGGAGGGACAGGCTGGGGACACCACGGTCTCTCAGCAGCTGGCCCCACGAGCTCAAGGTGCAGTATGACGGGGATGTCTAAAGGCAAATATGAGGTCAGTTCACTCTGTCACAGGAAGGGCACTTCTGGCACTTAGGTAGGGACTGACTATCCAAATACAGCCTTTCCTTATGGCCAGGTGAAAGGAACAAACATCATCATCATTGTCTGTTAATGTGGTGCAGTCAGCCTGTCAGATATATCTGCCAGATTTGAGAGTGTGCACTGGCCACCATCTACAAACACCTCCTAGGCAAGGATTGGGAAACCAAGAAAGTGAAACTGGTGCAAGGGCCAGACTCCCTGCAGGCCCGAGTGTGTTAGAGTTGTGACTGTGTCTTCATTTTTTGCATGGATTATGCCCAAATCAAAAAAAGACATTTTGGAGCTGCCAAGGCAGGAAGTGGAACACAAATATCCTTTCCCACAGTGAAATAACAAGGCACCAAAACTGTTGGAAGAGAGAGTGAGAATGCCTTTAAGAAAGGGCTGTTTGCGCACACAGCAGCACAGTTGTTACAAAGGAATCCCAGTCAGGTGATTTCAGCTTTCTCTCTCTTGTTCTCGTATGTGTGTGGCATATACATACAAGATATGTGGACCAGCTTACACCTCCCTGGTCCACTTTCCATGGCAGGAATCACTACTGCTTGATTTGTGCATATAAAACACCCCATGCTTTCTTCACTTCTGTTATTAGCAAACGTAATGCTATGGGCAGGCAATTACAGGAGGCAGCAGTTTAATGGGGGAAACCTCAAGCAGACCATTTGCTGGGGGTGCCTGCTGGGCAAGACCCCCAGCAGTGGGGCCTGTATGGTCACATGAAGTATGGAAAATTCTCTAGTTGCCACATGCTTTCAATGTATATTAGCACCAGTAAAATTCTTATATGCTTTAGGTTAAATTTGTCCATGTAAAGTGGAAGCATGAAAACTGTATTATATTTAAGCAAACAGTAGGAGATTAGGCTGCACATTCTTTTACACTATTCTTCTTGTATGGGAAATTTAATGACAGGATTCTGGATCCTTACCCAGGGAAGTTGAGAAGTGGAGAAAAAAAAAAGTATCAATTACCCAGGGTATCAAAAGTCATTTGATCAAAAGTGTTGCAGAACTAGAGCACGATACTTAAGCAACACCAAAATTTATAAAAGTGTTTCTGCAGAGAAGGGTGTCTTTTTTTTTGACCACTAACTCTTCAGCAAATTTCAACTCAAAGTTTTACATCTGCTTTTGAAAGCTACTGTAAAAAAGAGGTTCGAATGGAAACAATGGCACAGATTTAAATTATACTGTGATGCAATCATGCATCACTATAATAAACAAATGCCTATTTCTGGAAATGTGCAGATGGTTTGGGGGTGAAGACAGAAAACCACTGCTTTAAGGTTAATGTAAAGCAGAAACAGGCAAGCACTATGTAATACTGATTTGTTTCTGGTCATTTGAGGTTTTGTGTGTGAAACTCCAATTTCCTGTGGGGTGTACAAGTTTGGTTTTCACCTTCTCATTCTCATAGAAAATAGTTTGATATGAAAGGTGGTATTGAGGTCCTTGTATCATGATCCAGATCAGAAAACCACTCAGCACAATGCCCCTTACACTGAAGTGAGTTGAACCCTCAAATGAATCAAGACAAGCTGGTTGTTGGTTCAGAACCTCAATTCATGTGGCAATGTTAGAGAGTCATATATGCACAGCATGAGAGGGTCAAGTGTGGACATCAGAAACACATTTCTATTTGACCCTAATTATGAATATCAAAAATATAATTGCTCAGAAATAAAATTCCTTAAAAAATAATGAAAATGGCCTTGACTAACCACTAAATACAGAACTTGTAGTTACACTGGTATCTCAAATATGAACCAGCTTCAGCCATGTGAAGCCTTACTGTTCTTCTCGGCCTTGGCTGAAAACAAAGATACATTTATAACACATAGAGGCCTTAGTAATTATTGATAACATGCTGTGCTAACAAGCATAAATGTGTATTCTTAAAGCATTACTAAGGTTTATAGAGCATCTTTGTTAATAAGCAGATATATGGCTACATACAGTACCAGGCTAAATATAATATTAGGTTGGAGAGTTCATCTTTGTCTCAGGGCCAGTTCTTCGGGCCCCAGCATTACAGATAAAACTTGTTCAGGAAAGTTATACATACTTATTAGAGACCACATTGCACTTTCATATACTTAAAAAATAATATCCACCCATAATGGACGTTGATTGCCACAGCAATAACTCATATGGACTAAGTCACATGTCTAAAATATTTGTTTCTTTAGTTTTATTCTTGGCATATTTTCACAGCTGGTTAAATAACTGATTTCTTCACATTTAATATTCTCTGTCCTCATAATTATGCACAAATGAAATGGGATTCACTATTGCCTAGCAAAACATGTGTCATTGCTTGGACTAGATAAGGTCTGCAGTGCTGTTCCTGCCAGATGAGGGGAGGGACTAGAACATTCAGATCCTCACTAGTACTATCATGGGACAAGCCTTCCAGCATTAAAGTAGACATAGTAGACAGTCGTATAGTGAATTGTATTCAACCTGCCCTGGCTCCAGAGAGGACACAGCAATGCTGCATCTGACCCAAAATGAAATCTTAGATGATGTCATGATTATATGCAGCCTGCAAGATGTTTCACACTCGTACTGTGTCCAAGCTAAATACAGATGAATTGTGTACAAATGGATCAGGTCGCAGATTCTAGAATGAGTGGACATAAACTGTTTCAAATACTTTTATATAAAGCAAAATTCTCCTCACATACTAACACGTGTTGGATTTTCTTTCCATTTTAATTCAGATGGGTAAGTGAAGAATGAATAAATAAGTGTAGCCTTTGACACAGGAGTGTTCCTTTTGTACATGTGTTTCCTGTTATTCATGGTTTGCAATCTACAAGTGGAAAAGTGGCAAGAAAACAGAAGTTACAGTACTAACCACCAGTTCTAGCAGTTGCAGGATCCCTGATGGACACCAGTATGGATGTCTTGCTGCATGGTCTCACACTGCAGCTCAGAATCTGCGTTTGTCTGGACATATCAAACCCTCAAAAAGTTCATCACAAGAGCTTTAGGTGAAACAAAGCCTACAGAACTATCTAAGGGAGTAATTATTTTGCTCGTAATTATTTTTCCCAGCATTTCCTACATTTTCCCTGATGACCAAATGGCCAGGGAACTAACAAAAGGGGTCTCTTTAGGGTCTGTTTAGGGAAAAGGAAGCCTACAACAACTTTACCTCTTAGTTTGAGTGAGAGCATAGTAACAGTACTCTCTTATTGCACTGGAGATGATGCTTGTCTCCTTGTGCAAAAAAAAAAAAATCAAAATAATATCAATAATGGCTTTCAAATCTATCCTTTTCTGCCATCTCTTCTCCTTCAGTAACTGCTCAGAAAAGCTTGGATCATGTCCCTGTGTACAGACAATGCAGGCTCATTTGGTTAATGACATTTTCACTGCACTAGTCAATAGATAGAAGAAATACGGTTCTGCAGTCAGCTTTACCCCAAAAACTTTAATTCAAGGCAAGATATATTCTATTAAACCCTCCAACCATTCTGGATCCCCAGCTCTTATCGGGACCCTGTCTTTAAAATATTGTAAAAACTGTACTGGAATCATTGCTTTTCACAAAGCACCAGTAACATGCCAAGGTGTTCTGAAGGCAAGCATGACTGCTTCAGTGTGAATTAGTGATTCTGCCCCCACATGGTTATCTTTAAGCAGGCATTGCAACTCTCGCAACACAGACCATTTCTAGGATATTTTATATTCTGTGCTTTTTTGACACATGACAGAGAGAATGACATCATTTGGATATTTAGCATTAATTCGTCTTGTTATGGGTGATACTTGAAAAAGTGTTTCAACTTTTGGCTGACATACTTACAATCCTGTTTCCTTTAGTTATTTCTTTCAGTCCCTTCCTAAATATTATTTTGAAACTATGGGTTATATTTACCATGTCATCTGATACCAACTGCAATCGCATAAACAATTTAGAAGAAAATTTGTGTTAAGCCTGAAAAAGAACACTCCTAAATATTTCCCTGGATCCCATTTCAATTATTACATGCTATACTTATATTTTGCTGAAGTATACTTTCATCTCAGTAAAAAAAAGGAGACAAAAGCAGCATATGTTCTTGCAAGACTTTCCATATTTTGTTGCAGCTGCTGTAGGAATCTTCTGGTATAACAACTGATGCTACAGTCTTCACAGAAAAAAATCTGCAGCCATATAGACTGCATCTGAAATAGCATGCAGAAGGATATAACAGCTTGGCCATTAACTCTTACTCAGATTGCTAGAGAACCTCTGCAGAAACATAGCCTACTCAGTCCCTTACACAAGGAAGCTGGGGAACTTCCCTGGCACCTGGTCTGCCATCACACACAAGCCTGAGGCTTTGTGCTCATTGTACATCCTCAAAGTGATGCAAATGCCACAAAGATATTCAGACGTTGTCACTGATCTTTTGAGAGAGCTGCCCCATAGACACTAGCTCCAAATCTGGTACTTTTGCAGACATTTCAGATGTACTCTGAGTCTCCAAGTGGCCTAATTCATAGAATATCCTGAGTTGGAAGGGACCCACAAGGATCATCAAATTCGACTCCTGTTCCTGCACAGGACAGCCCCAAGAACCACACCATGATTCCAAAAATTGCTGGATGCGTTTTGTGTTTTACTTTTTCTAAAGTGTAGATAGTTCCTAATGAAGGTTGGCTCAACAGTCTTACCAACGTAAGATGAGGAACAGATGTAATAAAACCAAATCCTGACTGGTAGGGTTCAGTACAGCTGCTGTAAATTGCCCCACTTTCAAGGGCATTACTCTGTATCCTACCAGAAGGACACCTAATCACAGGTTTATGAGGATGTGTTTAGTTAAAGGTAGAGGCCAAGCTTTTTAATAATTCTTTCCTTTCTACTTTGCCAGTGATCTCAATTTAGCTACAAAATTGACTGCCGGAGTTGTGGAAAACTGGTTACTAAACAGGGGTTGAAAAACAAAACCGTTCACAATTTAGACATTTGAAGAGGTGATGAGAGACGAATACACATATGCCAGTAGAGGATACTGAACATTTTTCTTCAGTGATTCTTAACTTCGGAGGAGCTGCCATCGTTCTCAACCAGCAGATCTATACACAATATTCTGTGCAGTTTGTAACAGAATTCTAATTTGCTCTCTGCCAAGTACTGGGCGAGAGACAAGTCTCAAATGTTTTTTCACATTATTTCTAAATCTATCCTTGATTGAATTCTGTGTGCAAGATAACATTTTGTGTAGTTCTCATTCCCAGCTGAAAGAGTTTCTGCATTTCTAAGTGTGAAAATATGGACTAATGGCAGCTCTTTATGTTATATTTTAGCATCACATACTAATAGGATGCTCATTTAAAAATGGTGTGGTTTGTCGACTGGGTGGAAGATGCAATTGTACATGTAAGTTATATAAGGATTACATCAGCCTTACAATATGTTTTGCATGCCCTTGACAGGACAATGAAGTATTAGGCCCCATAGATTTTGGAAAGTTTTGTTTGGTTTTAGTTAAATAAAGAGTTCCAGATAAACAACTTTATAGACAAAACATTACCCACAGAATAAGTACACTGTGCAGACAGCACTCGGTATCCTCCTTCACCCTCTCTTCAACAACTACTTTTCAATCCTCTAGTTCATCCCATGAAAACATGGAAACTGTGATGCAGACTAAGACAAGGGGGCCAGAGTCTCTTGCAATGTGCTCGTATTTCTCATACTGTGGCCAGCTCCTGAGCCCACTGCCACCCACAGCAGAAAATATCAACCCTTTCTGGGCAGCACCTTACAAAATTTCCTAAAGGGGCAGCTGGAACAATACCCATGGATTGTGAAGAAGCTGATGATGGGCACTGCCAGAGCACTGGGACTCTTTCAGACCCTTCTGGTGTTTCTAGGTTGATTAGTGTCCAGTGGAAGTGCAACTACTACTTCTACAGTGGAGTTTTTCAGGTGGAGACTACTGCTCATGCAGCATTCAATATCAATGTGATGCATTAACTCTAATGCATTTTTTGGAACTAGATTGATTTCCTAAGTTATTACTGAAAAAAAAAAAGTGACAGTAACCCTAAACACAAATTGTAATTGGAAGGCCAAGTAGCTGTAGACAGTTTCTCTGTTTGAAATACTGTCCCCAGAGAAGTTTCATTGGCTTCCCTACTGCCAATTTTTGCTTTTTTGTGTGAAATATGAAGTTATTTCTATCCCAGGCAATTGGGTCTCTGAACATGACTGAAAATATCTAAAGCTTGAACTGCAGTGTTGGATCTGTCCTGGTGAAACATTGCTATACCAGTGAAAACTGGGCAGACCTAATCCAATCACCAAATACTAGAGTTTAAAAAAATTAAAAATCTTTCCACTTTTGTATTCTGGGTTCAAAAGCCTTACACTAGAAGTAGTGAAAACAAAATCTGTGCAACGCTGATTTTCCTTTCATTTTAAATAGTGCCAATTTTTGCCTTTACAGCAAAACTTCTATCACTGTTCTGGATATACAATACCCTTATTCAGTAAAAATGAATTTACTGAATATATGTGGATATGTATATATGTGGATATGTATATATGTGCATATGTATATATGAATGTATATATATAGTCAGAATATATATTTATATATGAATATATGTGTATAGTGAATATATGTAAATATATAATATATGGGGGAGGGTGGATTCTAACATTGCTGTACACTTCACAAGCAGCTTCTTACCTACACAGAGTGAGTCTTTAGAGCAGAATTTTAAACACTCTAGTACAATCTGTATGGATGTTAATACTGTTTTCATTTGAAGAGAAAAAGAACCTTTTAAATCTGTGCTTGAATGAAAATGGTATCACTGCAAACATGGCTGTGTTATCATCAATAATGAGGTCAAGTACAGTAACCATTGAGCACAGGAAATAAACAGAAACTACTTAAAGAACAAACAAAACACAGACACAGATTTCCTAGCTGCCAGCTGTTCAAGACAAATATTTTTACAACAACTGACCTCACACTTCTCGGTCATGGATGATTCAGGGACGCCACACTAAATGCACAAATGTGCACAGTAGCGTAGTCTGAAACAATACAATTAAATAAAATGGACAGTAATTATTTGGACAGGAAATGCAATGAAGATCTAAATATTTTCTGCTTCAGAATGAGAAAGAAAGGTCAAAAGGATCAGTGTCTCGCAGTGCTGTGTAACATTAACTGATTGCTGGGACAAAGAAAGAGTTGGTCAAGATTTCACTACTATTAAATCAAGTCCTTTTTTTTATGGGAGCCATCAAATTTGATTTTGCTATATATTAATACTATGGTGAGATCTAGAAACTGGTAGATCACAGAGGACTGTGTCACAGGACTAAATAGAAGGCAGAGAGCAGTAATATGGGATATGAAAATCTCTAGGCTTTTCCCCAAACAAAATGTTTATGTTGTTTGTTTTAAGAGGGATAAAATCAGGAGTAAATCAGGGATAAACACTTTTCTCTGAATGAAAATTATATACATATTTGTTATCACATAGGGGAAAATTCGATGTTTAAATGTTATGTTTCATAGAAGTGTTAGTTTAAAAACATTATAATTAAATGAAAAAACCACTTCCTATCTTTTCATGCACTATCCAGAAAAGTGTGACAAAAACCATTTGGATGCATTTGACCAGCAGGAGAATCTGCAGGATCTCAAGCCACAATAACTGAATACGGGGGAGGGGGGTCCTCAGACCTTCTAATCCCACAAAATGCAACCAAAAATTGCCAAATCCACGTGATTATTCACTATTAAGGTATCTAGAACCATCATCTGTATTAACACAGAAAATGATGATGCTCTATTTTAAAGAATTGTATGTCTCTGAAAAGAAATTCACTAACAGAAAGCAGGATCCTCCAAGAAGACTAAGTCAGAGACATACTGTTTTTTGGTTTTACCTTATGAACCTGATAAATCACATTACCAAGAGAGGTGCTTCAATGCTTCTTAAAGGCCCTACACCAGGAATAAATTTGCAGTGATTTACCACAGTCGGACCCCACCTTCCCCTAAGTGTGCCAAACAGACCTCACTCCCTCTAGAACAACAGAAAAACTTGAAAAAGATTCTATGTTTAAGCCATCATAATCAATATCAGAAGGGCTTAGGTACTATGAATGGCACACCAACAGTCTAAGAGAAACATATTTTTATTTTTTGTCACTGCAGCAACTTTCACTTTGTTTTCATTACTTCTCATTTGAGCGTATTAGGTACCTATGGTGAGAGACTATTTACAAGAGCATGTAGTGACAGGACAAGGGATAGTGGTTTCGAACTGAAAGTGGGTTTAGATTAGACATCAGGAAGAAATTCTACTGTGAGGGGAGTGAGACACTGGAAGAGGTTGCTCAAAATAGTGGTAGATGCCACATACACAAGTTTAAGGCCATGTTGGATGAGGCTTCATCTACTGGAAGGTCCGGAGTAGCATGGAGCCTTCCAGGGGCTGCAGGTGAACCTCTGCCCCCCCACGATCTCCCATGGGCTGCAGGGGTGCAGCTGCCTCACTATGGGCTGCACCTTGGGCAGCTGGGGAATCTCTGCTCCAGCACCTGGAGCACCTCCTGTCCCTCCTTCTGCACTAACCTTGGTGTCTGCAGGGCTGCTGCCCTCACGTGGTCTCGCCTCTCTCTCTGCTGCTGTTTTTTTCACCTTTCTGCTGTTTCTTTTTCCCCTTCTAAATACTTTATGACCGAGGTGCTGCCACCGTCACTGATGGGCTCAGCCTTGGCCAGCAGCGGGTCCATCCTGGAGCCAGCTGGCATTGACTTTATTGGGCATGGGAGAAGCATCTGACAGCTTCTCACAGAAGCCACCCCTCTAGTTCACCCACTACTGAAGTCTTGCCATGCAAACCCTATGCATAATGCCACTGCTTCACAGCAGGGTAACAAAGATAACACTTATATTTCTCAAGGAATAGGTAGGCTACCTCAGAAACCGGGGTTGCCTCCATCAATGTAAGAATTCACCTCAGATGTTCCAGAAGATAACCTCTTATTTCTATATCCCTGAGTAGATTTCAGCTAAGAAACACTGCAGGCTCTGACACCACGTGGCTCAAAATATTTGTGTGGACACTACTTAACAGCTCAGGGTGATTTTGTTAATCGTATCAACACACTATTCTCTCAGGCCTTGAAGTCCTCTGGAAGGCCCTTCAAATGACATGTTCATCTGAAGCTTAAGGCTGCAAAACATGCGTGGACTTTTAATATTTACTTTTATGAATACTTTGGAGTGTATTCATAAAAATAATAAAAATAAAAAATTTCATTTCATTCTTTGGCTCCTGCATTTTCGCATTTTCTGAATCACCTTTTCAAAAGGAGACCTTTGTGAAAGGCTACTGCTTTTCCAATAGCAGGTTTCTAACTCGCACAGGAGAAAGGCAAGTAATTCCAAATATGGCAAAATCTGTATGTTGCCTGCATTCCCTTGAGATGAAGGAATGAATAGGTATAAGTGGCATTACTAATGCTGAGTCATTAAAACCCAAGACAATCCTATTGCCTGTTGCTAAGCTTCTGGTATGTTTTGAAAAACGAATAATGGAGATCATTAAAAGTAATTTTTTTATGAGTCCTCGTGGCATGAATCTATGTGAAAATAACTTTTTTCACAGTATTTAAGAGGAAAGGAAAAAAGGTTATAGGACACATTTCTCTCAATGAGGCAACTCTCAATGAGTTGCTGTCTGTGGATGGTGTAGTTCAGGTAATCAAGTCATTTACTGCAATGCTGTAAACACAGAGAGCAGCTCATCTGATCCCATAATCATAGAATGGTTTGGGTTGGAAGAGACAAAGACCATCTAGTATCCACCCCTTGCTATGGGCTACTGCCTTTCCATTTGAAGCCAGTGCCTCACGTCCTGTTACTTCATACTCTTGTAAACAGTCTCTTTCTATCTTTCTTGTAGGCTCCCTTCAGGTATATGGTCTTGTGGAAACAGACTGTCTATGGCAAAGAGCGATACTTATATTTTTCCTTGCAATCATGTTCAAATTAAATAAATAAATAAATCATATCTGAAGGTATGACAGGAACATTGTCTTAAATTAGATAATAAATTAAGACCAGAATTCATAAAAGCTCCAAATCAACCTTTTGACATTTCAAAGAACTCATATTTCAAAATCGATGGTGCGAATTTTCAAGCATGGTTTCATTGATAAAGTGCCTACACTCATACACACAAAGATGAAGGAAACTCTAGTTCCACCAAAGTCAAGGAATTCCAATCAAGTGCAGTTAATTCCAGGAGGTGAAGAAAATAATTCTTTTTTCTGTAAATTTTCCCAAACCAGCTAAATTATAGGATCTCTGAGACCCCAGTAGAATAGGGAACCACAACAGCAGTGGAAATTCCAGGCAGCTGCACCACAGCATTCCAGATATGATGCATATGAAAGTGTCTACAGGTTGTAGTAAGCTAGCAGCTTTCACTGCAAGTGCCAATACAGTCAGATGAAAAGTCCACCTTTAAAGCAGAATTAGTTTTTCTTGCATTATGAATTCCAGATTTCTTGTGATAAAAAAAAAAAACACCCATTCATCAGGTTGATAAAAAAATATTGAGAAGTTTAGGTTCTGAAAAAACATAGGATATTTAGATTTATCAAGAAA
Organism: Cephalopterus ornatus; assembly: GCA_013396775.1. Lineage (NCBI taxonomy): Eukaryota > Metazoa > Chordata > Aves > Passeriformes > Cotingidae > Cephalopterus > Cephalopterus ornatus. The sequence continues at coordinate 164,965 of VZRE01011980.1, forward strand.
ACTTTTGAGAATACACTTGTATTTTCAAATGCATTTCCTGTCGTCATATAGCTCTAAATACACTCATTATACCCAAAATACATGGATTTTGATGCCCTTCAAAAGCAGTGACAGTTGTACCATGACCACTTAGAATCCATGAAGTCTAAATCAGCTTTTCATAACTGAGTATGCAATTTCCTAGAAAAGGCAAATTATATGGAAAGCCCTTGATGGTAATCTGCAAATTTCATTTGCAGACTTTCCAAACTTCATTAAAAAGTAACTGAAAAGTAACCCTCCATTAGACCTCTACATTGAAGACCCAGAGAAATGTTACTTCTGCATTTCAGCATCTCAGTTGGGTGACCCAAATTGTTGATTTATGTTGGCTTAAGGATGCTTTGGAAGAATAATAACTAACACAGGAACAACAAAAAGTGAGAATTAATAGTAAAATCTCTATGGACAACACTATTAAAAGAATGGAGTACTAATACAACAAGAAAAAAAAAACAAAAAAAAGAAGTGCAGAAGAATTACAGTGAAAAGAAGAAATAATGCAGATAAATAGTCATCCTTTCTCCTCCTTCAAAGTGCCAATAGGATGACAAGATTCTTCAGAGTTTGATATTCATTTCTACGGAGCTGTAATTCCATCTGGTTTGGATGTTTATCTCCAGCTCCTGGGAAAACTGAGAAGTGTATGAAATGTCATCTGAAGGTCAGCTGAACACAGCTCAATTAATCATAGGGTCACAGAATCATTAAGGTTGGAAAAGTCCTCCTAGGTCATCGAGGTCACCTTCTGACCAAGCAGCACCATGCCAACTAAACCATAACACAAAGTGCCACATCTAGTCTTTTCTTGAACATTTCTAAGGATGGTGACTCCACCACTTCCCCAGGCAGCCTGTTACAAATATAATAAGTGATGTTAAATCTCAGATCTCATCTAGAGTGTAATTTTTGATTTAGGGCAGAAGCTTGCATGAGCTTGGGGAAAAAAAAAAGTAAAATGTGATTTGTTTTATTCAGAGATATATTTTTTTCAGGTCAAGATATATCCATTTTTCTTTAAAACTCGATATATTACTGAACCAATTCTCTGCTCATAAGAGTTCATCCAAACTTGGTGTCAGAGTAGGTGATATAGGAGGAAAAGCAAATGGAGTCAAGCCGCTCATTTGAACCAAACCACTTGGGGTTGTCTTTGCTCCATCCTTCCCTACTCATTAGGGCAGAGACCTGAAGGCAAAGGAACCTCTATGCCCCACACACACCATGTCTGAAATATGGCCATCCCTACTGCTGAGAGGAGTGGGAGGAAAGAGTATTTCTCCCCACCACTCTAAGCTGTGACAGGAACTGATGTAATTTTTTCCATAGAAACTCTAGAGTTCTGAATGAAAGACTGAAATAGAACAGTAAATTGTTGGGAAAAAAAATCCATCAGAAATTTACATATCTTTAGAAAAAGAAAGTATTGATACCCAAATTATGTTTGATCATATGATATTTATGGTGCTGTGGAAGAAAAAATTGGGTCATCTAAAATAATGATTTAAATTATCACATTGTATTGTCTTGAGTGCAACTGATTTTCTCTTCGTTTCCCCCCTTCTTAGTTTATACCCACTAAGACAAAGCTAGCTCAAGGTCTTGACTTCATCCACCCCCAGTGTTTCTCTGTTACTACAGTAGAAACAATGAAGAAACGAAAAAAAAGAATCCTTTTCCCAACAGGTCACTCCCATGTTATACTCCAGAGGGCACCCATGAATGAATGGCAAATGGCCATTCAGAGGGTTGCCAAATACCATTAATCAATGCACCAATGTGGCAACACTGAGCTTTGTGACAGGCATGATTTAATCTATTGTTTGGTAATCATCCTCATCTATGGACATTCTGTAGTTCTTATAAACCCAGGAATTATTGTTAGTCTTTTGGAGCAGAACACTTCGAGAATGTCTTACTCAATAATCACAAATTGCTCTTTTCTTCAGTCAAAGAGGTAACCATTTCATGATTGTTTGAGAGAACAGATTCTGTCAGATAGACCTAACAGTGCCTGCTTTGTCTCATTGAATACTACTTTACCCCAACCAACCCTCCCAAACCTCCATGCAACTTCACGCTGGAAGTTTCTCACTAGGAGCAGTGGATAATAATGCCATTCATCCACTGTCTGATTCAGATTTAATAACTGGAATGACTTATCCCCCAATTAAAGAGCAATGCTACTTCCGCTGTTTATTGTTCCTGTGATTTACAACCTAATACCATAAAATACTCAAAAAACCCCCAAACTTATCTCATCAGTATGCAATAGTTAGTGGATTACTTCATCTTTGAATTTATCTTCTGAATTATGACAAATTATTCATTTGATGAAGGAAGGAGTGAATAATTTTGTATGTTTCAGAATGTGCACACTCAAAAATTTTTAAATATACTGAATTTACAATGAGACAAGATCTGGGGATGAAACTCTCATTTACAACATTTCAGATTGCAAAGTAGAAGACTGTGTAACTAGATACTTTCAAAGATTGAAGCGCCAACTCCAAAAGAAAATGGAAGAACTTGCGGAGTCTCCTTCCCTGGAGATATTCCAGAACAATCTGAACAGAATCCTGTGCCATGTGATCCAGCAAAACCCTACTTGAGCAGGGGGGTAGAACCAGGTGATCCACTGTGATCCCTTCCAACCTCATCCATCCTGTGATTCTATGAAACATCATTAGAGAGCAGCAGCACTTGTTCGGATAATTTAAATTTAACTATGTATGTGTAAATTAGGAGACCTGATGAAACTGTTCTTTGCTGACAAAACTAAATTATTTCCTCTATTTTCAATGTCTCAGCTTTTCTTTTTAAGTTGCTTATCAATGCTCATTTTACTAATGAAATTCTTCCATCATTCAAAATATTATTTTACTTCTCAAATCACTTGTGGACATAAATTGCATTTGCTATCCACCTGCAATGCAAATTAGGACTGGAAAATTGCACAGTCCATCTTTAATTACTGTGTATTTTTCTAGTTAAAAGATCTCAGTTTTGGTGTCATTTACACAGTTGAATTGTACGCTTAAAGTTTTTCCATATCTGGGCCAAAATATTCTACACACAGCTCATTTAACCTGCTGGTGTTCTCAGGCCAAATGACCGAGCAAAGCCAGAGAGAAAAACTTTGCCAACCTGAAAAAAATCACATTCATTTTTCAATTTTCAGTCTCATGACTCAACCATTATAGTAAAGAAAAAACATAATAGTAAAGAAAAATTGTTCAGGAGGCAGAATAATGTGACCTATATTTGTACTTTTAGAAATATGTAATACTTCAAAAAATTATATGGATTCAAACATAGTGCTTTGAGTAGTATAAGGTGTACTTAAGCATATAGAAAGCATTTTTAACATTTACATTGATGAGCTTCTAAAATGATTTACACTGTTACTACTATTTTCATTACTACTTTTGATATTGCTCTCCACATTTTCTTCCCTGCTTCACTGATGAGTTTACATCATTATGAATGGGAATTTGAAACTTCATCATCTGCTCTAAGGATACTACTTAAGTTATTTTACTACTTTACTACTGCTGTGCCAATAACTTCTCTTCCCTAGAACTGTTTCTTTCTGTTCTCTTCGAACTCCAGTTGTGCTTAGTCTGTTTCCCTCTGTGGAACAATAGCTCTATGATTTCATATGGAAATCTGTTGTTCACAGGTTTCAAAACCAGATGGTATGAACGCCACAGGACTAAGTAATTTCAAAAAGTTATCTGAGAACCTTTACAAAAGATACAGTTTCTCTTCACTTTTGCATTTGTACACTCCAGCCCACAATATAGCTGATTTGAACACATTATCAATCCTAACCAGGTTTACAGGGCACTTCTGTGCAATTCCAAGTGTACGGTCACAATCAAACGACAAGTTTTCTGGGCTGTTTGACAAAACTCTTTAAGTGTTGAAGATTTAAAAGAATATTGGATTTTTTTAGTTTGTTTTTCTTTGTTTGTTTATTTATGAGAAAGCCTGCAATCTGTATTTACACTGCAGAACAGATGCGCTTCCTGGTATGCCCCAAGGCTCAGGTCCCCAGACTCACACTGGCAGAATCTGGAGGAGATGGAGTGGTGCACATTCTCCTCTGTGCCCTGCACTTCCTCTGCAAGAAAAAAGTCATGGTGTGTTTTCATAGGTCTGCCAGTCCAGACAGTTGAGGACATCTGTGAAATGCAAAGTTTACTTGTCTTAGTACACTTTAAAAGGGAAGAATTTCTTCAGGTCTTCACAGATCTTTTGAACTAGCTTTTTCCTAAGTCTGGCCGATCTTAATCAGCGCTGTTTTCTGGAGACTGGTGGTAACTGCAGGGATATTACAAAAAGAAGGAACAATTGTCCAGGGCATCAACACATTCCCTTATTAACTCTCTCGAAGATGGTCTGGGCTGCCTGAGGCAAGTCCGGGCTGCCAGGCCATAGATTCATAGAATGGTTTGGGTTGCAAGGGACCTTAAAGATCATCTAATTCCAACTCTTCTGCTATTGCCAGGGACACCTTCCACTAGACCAGGTTGCTCAGAGCTCCATCCAACCTGGCCTTGGACACTTCCAGGGATGGGGCAGCCACAGCTTCCCCAGGAAACCTGTGCCAGTATCTCATCACCCTCAGAGTAAAGAATTTCTTCCTGTTATCTAATCTAAACCCACTCTCTGTCAGTTTGAAGCCATTCCTCTTGTCCTGTCACTACAGGCCCTTGTAAAAAGTCTCTCTTCATCTTTCTTGTAGGCTCCCTTCAGGTACTGGAAGGCCACAGTTAGGTCACCCCCAAGTCTTCTCTTTTCCAGATTGAACAACCCAAATTCCCTCAGCCTTTCCTCGTAGGAGAGGTGTTCCAAGCAAAGGACGAGCAGAAAGTCTCTGCCCTATGGAGCAGCAGCTGAGACAGAAGGGATAACTAAGGACACGAAGAGCATACATTTGGGTAATGAATAAAGCACACAGTGCTGAGAGACACTCCATTAGTGTCTAATACAGACAGAACAAGAGCCAGGCTTTATGAATCAGATTCTTATTGGTGAAGCAAATCGAAAATAGGGGCTTTTTGTTCTTTGAAAACAATGTCGATTGCATGGATTGAATTAAAAAGCCACAACTCAGCTTCTCAATTTTGACAGGATAAGAGGTAGAGTGGTCATGAACTTTTTGTATCTAATTAATTTTTTTTTGTATCTAATTATTTTTATCTGTTTCTTTCTTTTGTAAAATCGAATAAGTTGGTTTCAGCGAGACATTCCCTGTGATGAACAATTCCGGTTAAAATAAATGAATCAAATTGCAATTCTAAAATGCAAGTCTTTATGAAGCAGAAACAAGGTTGCAGCATACAGAAATGTTGGAAAAAGACAGATAATAAGTTATTTATGATATCCAAAATTAATTGTGCAACTAGATTGAAAGTCCATCATCTTAAGTGTCTTTTGTTCTGTTGTTCATTACCTTCTTTTATCAGTTTTTCTAGATTGAAATCAGCTCATTACCAAGACATGTCTGAGGATTTTTTCATGTGGCCAATTACCTGCATTGTAAAAATCTCTCTCAGTGTAAAGTGCTGGTTAAATACAGTTCTGCAAAATGCACATTTTCAAGTCAATATACAAAATAACTCTAAGCCCTAAGGCGTCACAATATTCTCAAAGATGGACTAAAACCCCTGTCTTCTGTCAGATCGTGTTTCCTTAAGCAATACAGTTTATTCAACTAAGGTTATCAAACTTTAGCACAGTTGCAGAAGCATAAGGAAGATGAAAAAGCTCCTGAGTATTGCTGTATTAGAATTAAATGGTTACAAATTATGGTGTCAGGGGACTTTAAGATTAATCCAAATGGATCTGCCAGATACAAAACTGCATTCTAAAATAAAATCAGTTCTAAATCGGATAATTTAATTATAATTATGCTGACTTAAAAGATCCAGGGATTTTCCATAAATACAAAATACATCTGTTTTCATATCCATATGCATTCTTCTACGGATCTATGTTTTTCTAACAATAAAATATATATGTTTGAGAAAGCAAAATAACACAATATGCAATGGCATTAATAGTTGTAAAGGGAGTTATTTAAAATCCCCTCTGTATTACGCCTTAAGATAATTTAGTGATGAGTCAAACAATCTCCAGTGCAAATCGGGAACCAAATGGCAGAAGAAGTGGTTTTTCAAGACTGGAAAACTTTACATATCTGAAAAGTGCTTCAAGGCCTGAACGGTGTGAATAACATTTAACTTGCAGCTGTTCTGAAACCAGTTGAACTGGTGACACATCGAGTGCTAGAGCTACCACCCTCTTCCCTTCTGATCTAAATTCTTTAACATCTGATGGATATCATTATAATGAGCCCCTCTAGACTGTTGTTTTGACTTAATCCAACAAAGGCCATGAAATATTTCTCAGTGGACCCCAGTTATGTATAAACACTTATCTTAATGGCTTTGAGGTATTACTGAAGTTCAGAAACTCCCATCACATTTGCATCCCAGAGAGGTTACACAGAGGGTTGTGTCTAGGCTTCTGCAAACTGCTAGAAGTAAAAACTGTGCCTGTAATTGTATTTCAAAGAGATCCAACACCTTCCATGACCAATGGAAGCAACACTGGCTTGTTGCTAGCAAGGACTGGTCTTTCTGGTGTAACACATCTTTTCTGTGTGGGTTCATCTCAGTGATGACCCTCAAAGAGCTCTGAAGAGCCTCTACATTGCCAGTAGGCACCATAGCACACTTTGACATTCATCTCACCCAGCCACCCAGAGATGAGGCCAGCAAATGTCCCAGGTCATGGAAACGCAGCTGTCAGAAATCTTTGCTGAATAAAGAATGCAGCTGGAGTAGGGTATCTGAAGCTATAGCCCTCAAGAGATGCACTGCAGACCTGAAGACCTGAAAAAGATGGAGTATATTCGATCCTTTTAGCGAAAGAGGAAAAACTGGGGCAGCAGTTCTGTTCTACCTAATTACTAAATAAATGTAATACAAGAAATTACACTGTGAAAACTGCAATGCCTCATATTCCCCCGAATATATACCTCTAGTGAGAAATACTTGTATGTGGGCTTGTGGTGAAAAAGTGGGAAAATTATATGCATAGTTATTAAGTTGTGGCTAATAAACACCAACAAAAGCCATCACTTATCATAACAGTCCTTTCACCACCTCCAATTTTCAAATTATGCAAAAGCTCCACTTCTTTCCTATTAGGAGGAAGCTGTTGGCACTGGCCATGATACCACCATATATTCTTGTACTTGTTTTCATGTGTCCCAGGTTTGGTACGTTTTAAACCTTGGAAGTATCTGTTCCCGGGTGAGTTAGTAAAAACTTGCTAATTTTTTTGATACATTTTCTAATATTAAGACTGTTACCATGGTTGGGGTGAGGCTGATGCTTCAGAGTCCAAATTATTATGCTTTGTTAGCAGGGTTCTTCCAAGAAAGAGAGTGAGAGACATTTTTACTAAAATTCATCAAAACTTAAACAGGATTTCATGAGACTAAAAAAAGATACATAGACAAACACACACCATTCAGTGGGAACGTCATCACATAGGGGATGTGAAAAGGCAACAGAAGGAAAGGTTCTGTTTGGTTTGGTTTGGTTTCTGTTTTGTTTTTGTTTGGGTTTTTTTTAAGAGTATAGTATTGGCTAATCTAAACATAGGATAATACTGGATGATCAGAATATGGTCTCAAATTAGTTTTACTGCTTTAAAATCTGTGAGATTTTTCATGCAGGTCAGGGGGATAATCTGGAAAAAAAAATTACCAAAAACCCAAAGCATCGTTAATGGTGCTTTTGAACCACAAAAATCAAAGTTTTAAAACGTATGTTGGTGATTGTATTGTGATGAGGTTATATAATGACATATGTCATGTAAGTGATTTTGTAGATTTAAAATAAAATTACTTTCAGTATGGAGGAGACCTTACAGAGCAAATTTCACCACAAACTATAAATTTTCATTTATTAAAACCTGTGACATAAGGGTCTTCTCCTCCCCCTATTTTGCAGAAACACATCAGGGTTCCTTAGTAATCAATCTTTTTTAAAATTAAATTCCTTCAGTGACTCAATGGGATTCAACATACACTTTCTTTATTATAATTCATCCTGAATTCATGGTGAATATCTCAAATACTCACAATACTACCCTTTTCTCCTCAATATCCCCTCTCATATTTTTAACTGCGACTCACCACAGATACTGAAAGACTGAGTAAGAAGTCCTGAATGAATTCCTCTTTCATTACAGGAACAAAGACAAGTGTACAAGAGTACTTTCAAATACATGAACACTAAAAAAAAAAGATTTCCCCTTTAGCAAGAAGATTGTGTGACATATATTGAATCAGGCTGGTTCTAGATCAAGGCCTTTTCTTCAAGGAAGGAAACGGCACTTGAATAACTTACCTGTGACTTAATGAACTGTCCAGTTCTAAGCATAGGTAAAAAAATTAGTATTTTCCTGTGGAAACAAGGAGAAACTTATCAGACTTTCCTCTCCTACAAAATGTGTCGTAAAGACAAAAAGTATCTAGATCTGTTCAAAAGTTCCTGAGCATTGGTCCATAATGGAAAAGTAAACTATTGAACAGATGCTGAAGTTGGTAAACACTTCCTAATTTTCTTTTTTTTTCCCCCCACTGGATTTCAAAGTTAAAGAAGAGTGGAGACATAGGGCTGCCACTTCTTTTGTGGTAGTTTTTTTCTTCCTCCAAATGGTAGCTTTGTCTGGAAATTAAGATTCCCCGGTATTCTTTTCCTTGATCATGACAAAATACAATTTCCTCTTTATACAGCTATTTGCCATGATTTTCAGTGCTGTGTGAGGAAGAAGGGATTCACTTTTCAATGAGCCAAGGACAGTGAATTTTTAGTAAGCTCCATGGATAAATTGTTCTTCTTGCTATAAAAAAAATTCTATTTTTTGTGGTGGTTTTCCAGATAAATTATGCAACTTTTCAAATAATTTTGCTGTGGAGATCTCTTTGGTTTTAAAACATTTGTTTCCCAGGTTCTCAGTATTTCTATTAAATCTTGACCTAAAATGACAAATATGTTTCATTTTTCATATTCTTTTATTGCACTCATCACTCTCATACTCAAGATAAATGATTTCTTTCTGTTAAGGATATTCAGCATTAGTAAACTCAGTCTAAAGATCTTCTCTAACGTATTTGTTCATGAGATGAGTGCCTTTTGATAAGTTATAACTTTATAAATATACTATTTTATATACTTAGAAATATTTAGATACCCATTTAAGCTGGGTTTTTTCATGCTCAAAACAAGAAATAATCTCAGCAATAGGCACTTGAAATCATGATAAGTATTTTAAAAAGAGCAGAGAAAAGTTATGCTGACATTAAACAGATGAAGCCAGAAACTCATCAGGTCTGGAGCTCAGTATTCTTATGAATTAGATATCTAAATACATTCACAGCCAGTGATAAAGCTGGTAAGTATTGTAACTGATTCAGCTTTCCATTCTTTAAATGCTTGTCTAGTTAGAAAAAATATATAAAAGAATTTATTCCTGGCTGTAGAAGGGCTTCTAGAGAACTAGATTTTGAAAGAACAATCTTAATGGATTAATTCTCCAATGAAAAAAGACTCAAATTGGCCAATTTATTAATGTAATAAATTGCAGCTATTTGATTCAAAGGTAGAGAATACATTAATATTAAATATGTTGCCTTTATATTTGAGGGGAATGATAATGAAACAGGTACACATCTCAGCATTACTAAAAGAAAGTTCTCCAGATTTCAGTGGGTAACTGTCCTCCAAAACTTAGCTCAGAATCAGTGTAGAGAAGCCTAACCAGAGTACATCCTCCTCAGCAAATCAAGGGCTGTGATACTGTTCTGCTTAATTTCAAATTTCTGAATGCAACACAAGTAATTTTAGATTAGGTTATAATTAAACATTTACAATAAACACAGCCACCCTATTATAGATATCCATATATCAGAATAAAACTTGATCATGAGTTTACTACCAATTAAAGCTGAACTCAAACATAAGAATATAACTGGAAATCTGTTTAAAATCAGAGAACCTGGCTGATATGTTTCAACAAAAAATATTCCAAATTCCTAAAAAAAAAAAAATAAATAAAAATTGATTTTACACGGTGACAGCATTTTTCTTCTGGGAAATCAACCAAAACAAGGTCCTATTCACAAGTTAGATCACATTCAGTACCAAAACTGTTCAGAAAGAGTATGATTTAGACAGAGGACCTGATAGATCACAGCCTTCTTATTTCAGAGTAAAAATACTGCCAGAAACTTCTGTGCTAAGCAATGAGTTTTCTATACAAGTTCTGTGGCCTGCTGTTTCATTCTGCACAATTGCAAGACTTTCTACATGGTTTTGAAAAAAAGCCGTTATGGAAAATTTTGAGGATGGCTTTTGAGGTTTTGTAGAATTGCTAGTATCAGTCTGTTGTCCAAAATGTTAGATCAGTAAAGCTGTGTTAGAGATGATTCACATCTTCAGAGAAAACATATAATGGGCCAGTCATGCTTGGTGTAACTCCAATGAATTTAATAGAGCTACATGAGGGATTGATTTCTGTTAATCTTGGATAAAACTATTCAGTTACATTAAATTTTAGCTCAGAAAAATAATAAATGGAGAAGGATAACATTAAGGCTTGGAGTCCTTGGGACCCACAGGCCTGATTCCTCAAGGACACAATGAGCTCATCTGTAAGGTTTGTTCATAGATATTAAACAAACTGACTTCAACTTCCTCCCTCGGAAATGATGGAACTCTCCACTCTGGGATGACCAGCTTGAGAGGAAGGTGATCCAAAACATATCCGTTTCTTTGGGAAAGGGGGACCTAGTTACTGCAGGAAGTGATAGAACCACTGGCTGAATGAGACATAAGATTTCTGAGTGCTGTTTGCTGTAGGGTGCAAAGGTTGCCCATCATTAGCTTGCACAGTTGTTAGATATAAACAAGTGAGAAACTTCAGCATTTTACCAGAGCAAACATTTTGAAAATGGGTCATGAAAAGAAATTCATTTTTAGCACTGAGGAAGAGACATTGCTCTTTATGCAAAATAAAACTTTTCCTCCAGCAGCCATACTTCCAGAAATCCACCCAGTGGGACGAATCACTTCTCAGATGGTTCTTCCCAGGTGAAATGTTCCAGGTTGAATGGCAAAACAACTTGAAGATGCTCTACAGTAAGTGGTTGCCCTGATTGGCACTGGCTAGTTGAGGCCCAACATCACAACCCAACATGGGCTGACACCTGGAGAACCAAGTTCAGGGAAATGTCTTTCTAACTCTCATCAGATGGTAATTACCCTCTTCAGAAATGTGAAGATTTTAAGCTGACACAGTTCTTTGTTTCCCCTCCTCAGCCTCTACCTAAGGGTAGCAGATGTTCAAATGGCATGCTTCAGTAATAAAAACTTAGGAGATTTTACTTTTTTCTTTCTTTTCCATCTACCATGTAGACACTGAGAGGACAAGGAAAAGTGATTACTTTCATACATCTGCTACAAAATAGGAGATAATCAGGGTGTTTGCTAAGGCAAAACATGCTGCAGTCTTTCACATACACTTTCATTATTCTGTGGCAGGACAAACCCGAAACATTTACAGAAGTCCTTGGCATTTCAGACATCCTCGCTGGAGTGGAGCAGGGACTTTTTAATCTTTGGGTTTTTTCTCACCATTCACAAGCCCACCCAGGCAGTACGTAATTCATCCAGACAGGAAATATTCCATTGTGTGGGCCAGATTACTTGGAAATGATTCACTTGTACCTGAGTTCAAAGCTTCTGGCACGGATTTATGGTACATTCTAGTCTGCAGTCATTCTTGCCTCAGACTTCTGTGTTCCATGCAAATAAGCTTCTAGAGCAAATCTTATGAAAGTTCAGTGGCTTCAAACTATCTTGGATTTAAAAGTTTCATCTGGGATTTATGAAAAGGAAACCAAGAATAAACCTTTTAGGAGGGGAAACGTGCACAAAAAGGCTACATTTCATGCAACTGCCAATCCAGAAGAAAAAGTTCATTTTCCCCTAGGCTGCAAAGCGATATGGAGCTCAGTATCTTAACTTTCCCCTTAATGATGTGTATATAAGATTACACCACTTTTCCAGTAATCTTCTTCCTGGTTTATTAAGTATTATAGAGTGCTACAGTTCAGCAGAGCTGGAGGAAAAAAGATAAACACCACCTTCCCTGCTGTTTCTCTGTCTTGCTATTAATGTATGCAATGAAGGCACCTGTGAGAAGTCCATCTCATGCCTGGCTACAAGTAGGAAATTATTTTTCCATTGCATGAAAATATTTGAGATCACTCTTTGTCTCTCATCTGATGCTATTTTGCATCATGTTCAAAAAAAAAGATCCCTTGGAAGAGGAATGTAACAGAAAGGTAAGAACAGTAAAGGATGAAAACCTTCTGCATCCCTAAGTGACACAAAGCTTGTAGTATTTCATCAAGTTACCCATGCAATTCTCTGGGAAGCAGCAAAGACAAGACTCTCAAACCCGCTGTTCCTAGGTTATTAGTGGTTTTCTGCATCACTAAACATATCATGAAACGCTTGGAAAATGCTCTCAGGCACATGGTGGGATTCTCATGGCTGTCATGTGTAGGCCCAGCAGTTGGACTTTGATGATCCTGGTGAGTCCCTTCCAACTCAGGATAGCCTATGATTCTGTATATTCAGATGTAATATTTTGAACCCAATAGACTGAGGAAAAGTCCAGAGTCTTTTGACAGGCTCATCTACTAATAAAAAAGATAACATCATCTGCACCAAAGTTGTTTTCCTCTTACTAATTTCCCGAGGTGTCTAGTTTATAGACCTATCTTCAGCATTAGAGATCACCATCAGGCAGAAGATTAATACCAGCAAATGGTACAGAATTGCAGAGGACAAATATGGAGCTCCACCTTTTATCCCTGTTTCCAATTTCCAGCTTTATTTTGCAAGGCAGCTTGAAAGGAGCTCAGGTCAAGCTGAAATTGGAGGGCCCGTGATGAAACCACAGGGACAGAAAATGTTTCTTCACTGCTTTTTGGGCTGATACACACTAAGCAAACACCCAACATCAAGAAAGGCAGCTTGAAAGCAGAGGAAGCTGCAGGGCTCATGACAGAGGTCTTTATTTTGAGTGTCACGGAAACTCTTCAGGGCAGAAAGAGTATTGTCTCTGAAAAGCTATTATAGGCTCACCAGAGAGGAATGTCTGCCTAGGGAGAGACAGATAAATGTCTAGGTTCAGACAGATGAGATGGAAATAACCAAAATTATTGCAAATAATCACAGTTGTGCTCCTGTGGAAAAGTAAACAAAGTCTGTACTGGTGTTATTATTTGAACCACTATAAAAATAGGAGAGTTCCAGTTGAAATGTGGGCATATTATACTCCAAACAATTAGTAAGAAGTTACCTGTGTCTCAGAGGGTTTATGATTCAAAGACGTAAGACAGGTAAGCAGAGGGAGGTAGAAAGAAGCAGATGCAGTGAGTTAACTGTCTTCACACTCCAAATCAGTGCTGGATTTGGAAACAGTAATTAATCTCGAGTCCAAAAGTAATGTCAATGCACTCTACTACACTGCCTTTCTTACTGATACGGAAAGCTGAATACAAGATAAATACTGTGCTGGCACTTATTTTGGGTATTGACAATTGTTTTACTATCAGCTGGTGACAAGAAAATTCAATGTGCTTCAGGAACTGAACTCCAGGAGAACAGTTTACCTTTCACCTGAATTCTCCTGCATTTGAAGAAGAGATGTACAACGAGAAAATGAAGTCAACAAGACTTAGGCATCTAAATACCTCAAAGTCTAGAAAACCAAACCACCATTTCCACCTTTAAGAGATATTTTTAAAGTCTTTGTAAGAATCTGCTGTCCTTGAAAGCACCTCTTAATCAACCACCTGTCAATTTTAATTAGAAGAAAACACTTAGAAAATTATAAAACTTTTTACTTTTGCAATGTTTGGGAATGGCTTCAAAACAAAATAGGGTGGGTTTAGATTAGATATGAGGAAGAAATTCTTCCATGTGAGGGTGGTGAGGCACTGGAACAGGTTTCCCAGAGAGGCTGTGGCTGTCCCATCTCTGGCAGTGTTCATAGCCACATTGAATGAGGCTTGAAGCAACCTGGTCTAGTGGAAGGTGTCCTGGCCCATGGCAGGGGGGTTGGAACTAGATGATCTTTAAGATCCTTTCCAACCCAAACCATTTTATGATTCTGTGAATGACTCAGAGGACTTGGACGCAAAAATATGGATCAATATGAGAAGCAGGGGGCTGTGTGATCTGCCATTTAGAAATGACTCTGTTTACTGTGGAGAAATAAAAAGCACAAACATTTTTTCCACAGTTTCTTGAAAAAAAGGGATGAGGATCAGTAATCTAGCTAACTAAAGTTTTCAAAACAGCTGACCAGCATTTTTTAGAAACACATTCTGAAACCAAAATTGCTCTGACTAACAAAAAGTTCTTCATGGGAAATTGAACTAAATACCATGAGAAATGTTTGTTAGCAGCTGAGACCACGTAGTTCTTGAAGAAAAACAGAGTGGAAAATTATCTCATATTAACAGCTCCTAGAAGCACAAGATGTTAAACACCAGTGAATTTTCAATAGTCTGCTTCATAAGTCATTGCTTCCGCATCCGTATTCTTTAGCCTGATTTCTGAAGATTGCCTTCTATTTTTATTCACGTGTCTATTTTCACTTACCTGTGGTAGCTGTTTAAAAAAAGTGAAACTTTTGACCTAATCCTTTTGTCTGGTAGATTTGAACCTGTGCCTATTTACTCATAGTGATTGTTTAGATACAACTAGGTATCTAAAGAAAGAAGCAGTTGATGGCCTCTTTCAACAATAGATCTCACTTTTAGGACAGAACAGAACAATGCTTCCTGTTACATTCCACATGCTTCCTCACATAACGCGTGTACTATCTTTTCCCCCTAACCTTTTCTCTGCTTCTTTTACAAATTCGAAAATAAGAGGAAAAAAATTTCAAATATTAAAACTGAATTGCATTATGGTCACACTTCTAAGTCTCTTCTCTGCATAGATCCATCCATTCTTCATTCTTGTTGTCACACACAGGAAGAACTATGCCTCAGAACTGTGGGACAAGTAGACCAGAGGACTATGATCCTCTGCCACTTGTAAACCTCTTAAGTACCTCTTGAAGTAGAAAAGGACAAACCAATTGGGAAATAAACATATCACTGGAATCAGATAAGAAAATATGAACAGATAAGATTAAAAAACCCAGTAATATTTCTTTTTCAAAGATTTTCTCTAAGGAACTATATTGGGTCATGGGAATCTGTCTTAAGTTTCTGCCTCATCTGGCAACCTCTGGTGTGCTTTTGATAGGTAAATATAAACTCTGGGTTTCTTCCATGTGATCTGAAAGAGGGGAATCCTAATATTGATGGCCACTATTTCCTACTAAAAAAAATAAATTAACAGAAATCCAGACCTGTTATTTAGGATTAGTCCAAAGGGTGCTCCCATAAATCTCACAACAAAAGCTGAAAGCACAGTCACTACATAAGGAAAACAAAAGTTAAGCAGAAGGTAAGCATTTTCTCAAGGTCAAAAAGGTAGCAACAGAAGGAGCCAGAGTGTGAGCTTGGTCACCATTGGCCAACCCTGACCCAGGCTGAGGAGTTCATGAGGAGGAAAGGAGGCTGCACATCTGCACAGCACAGCTGTCAGTGGTACATGGGAAGGAGACTCCGGCTTTCCCCTCCAGGAGCTCTTATTGCAAAGTTTCTCCATGGTGGACTCTTCCACTCTTTGACGTGAGCAATGGTTTGAAGCCACAGTCTGGCCTCAGAGTGTGGGTCTAAACACAAATTACTCAAATCCCATGTAAAGGTCAGAGAGTCTCTTACTCACAGATGTTGTTCCGGAAAAGGTGTTTCATCTGTTCAGTGTTTGAACCAAAAGAAAAAAATCCATTTGGCTAAATTTTTGCTGAATATTGTCAAGGGATTATAAACATTCTACTTTAAAATTGTTAGCCCAGCTGCTACTTGCTAATTATAAACTGGGTTTTAGTGCTTGTTTTGAAAAATATATAATATGGATAAATATGCCGATCACAAAAAATTTTGTTATCTGTTGTCACATAGACTGAGAATATTCATTTTTGTTCCAGATTTGTATAGCTAGTAAAGTAAATATGAATCTCATATATACTTACTTTAAAGTTTGATGGGAAAGTACAGTATTTCCTTATTGCAGGAAAAGACCAGTCAACCTTAGCGTAGGGAAGGAAATCCACAGTGTCAGCTGGCTAATGTAAAAACTAAAATGATATTTAAGAACATCTTGTATTGACCTCATTTTCCTTCTAAAATACATGAGAACTGGCAAGAATATACCAAAAAATTCACTTGCTACACTGTCGCTTACAATCAGTTCATTTGGAGGTAACCATTTCATTCCTCTAACAAGCTAAGTCATACTTTTTAATCTATTACACATTAAAACCATCTGAATTTACTGTAAAAAAAAATCCACCTTAGTATTTCCTTTTGCATTCAGTTCCTTCTTTGGTTCAGTTTTGATGACAATCAGATCAATGGGAAGGAGAGAAACAAATACAAATGGTCTTTAAAACAGACTGTTCTGATTATGGATGTGCTTGTGACTAAGGCATTTGACTGAAACTCAATTTCTTGTTCGGTTCTTGGCTCTGCTGCATACCTCCTGTATGAAATTGTACAGGTCACAGGATTTATCTCAGTTTCTTCATCTGAAAAATGAAGGTAATCTTTATTTTACTGTGATTTTGTCAGGATAGCTTCACTTACAGTTGAAGGCACCATACGCACCTAGATGAAAAGCAGTATCCCCAATCTCATCACCATGTGGAATGTGCTTACTCTCAGCAATGTTTATGTTAAGTTTTTAAGAAATTGTTCTCAAATTCCTGTAAATCTTGTGCTGATTATGGGCATCCCACCTAATACGGAAACTGAATCAAATTGCTTGTTTTATGGCTTTTAATCAGAGAGCAGATAGAAACAACATATGGCAACAAGCTAAGAAACAGAATTCTTCTCGAAAATATCTGAAATAACCCTGCATTGAGAAAATATAACCATTTGTAACCAGATGGCAAACAAAAATAAGAGAAAGACATCTTGTAATGAGTATTACTTCAGCAAAACCATTCCTGTCTTCAGCAGTGGGCTAGCTGTGTTGCATGTAGTTGCAAGAGATCTCAGGGCTAAGCTCCAGCTCTGGGATTATTAATGTTGTCCTAGGCTGGAAAATATACTCCTAATAAGTAAAAGTTTCTGTACCCCTAACAAATCTCTTCATTCTTCTGAAAGTTCATAGTCTGTACTCACTGTCAGCCACTCAGGCCCACTTCATATGCAGTGCTAAACAGGTTTGAGAACTCTCATTTTGCTGTCAGAAACAAACATCGTTTCAGAAAAATTAAAATTTGGTGATAGCAAACAAATAAAATCATGAGATTAAATCAGTTCTAAATTAATGCCCCACCAGTGGGATGTTTCAAATGGGTTGCAAAAAAACATGGGACTTTGCAGGAATTTTATAGGTAAAGTTCCTGTGAGTGTCAGAATCGGCTGCTTAAATAAGGTCTCCTGATACACCCCCATTTAAGTACAATAGGCCTTTCACATTTGAAACTCCTTTGGCCAAAAGTCTCATCACTTTACTTTTAATTTTATGTATTTACATCAAAATATGTTTGCATAGATATCTTTCTTTTTTCATCTCATGTGGAGAAACATTTCAAAGCTGCACATACGCAGCCTGGCTTTCATTTGTTTAACCACGTTGAACATTTTAGTCCAGCACACCTGCAAGTTAATGGCTGTCTAGAGATTGGAATTTCATTTAAGACAACAATCCGAGTGCCCTGGCCTTCTCCTGCCTCTAAAACACACATGCTGAGCTTGAAAAAATAGCTGTAAATGTGCTGAAAGGAAATTGTAGAATGCTCGTTCCCCCACCCCCTCCTCAGTGCCCCACTCCATGGTACTATGGTAAATAGCAGCAAGGCAGCCTGGGAAATTCCTCTGAAAATGCTAACCTGAGCCTCATATTAAACCCTAACACTGGTCATTACCAGGCAAGGCCACTGAGTGCTGCACTGGTGGGTGTGAGAAAATTCCCAGAGCCCTGATTTATTGCAAGGACTAGTGCAGCTTATTCCTGAGATTTGGCAACAAGGGGACCTGTCAGCATTAGAAATACTTGGTGCTTTTTTTCTGGTATTAAAGGACTCAGATATGGCGAGTGACATCTGATATCTGTCACATAGACTGTAAAATATCCAGTCATTTTCAATTATTTCACCTGACCTAGCATTGCCACAGTTCTATCGACAATATTGTGAGACACAGGAAGCTCTATTCAAAATCTTTACAGGAATCAGATGGATGACTTTCACTGTAGGCAGGAAGTTCTCTAAAATTAACAAATCTTAACTGGGAATCCATGTTCATTTTTGGTTTAAACTGCCAAATAGGCAATTCTAATTTCCCCTTCCTTTTTTAAGAAGTACTTAAATATTCTTAAGATTTAAGAAATTCAATCACTGAAATGTTTCAAGATTGAAGCACAAATCTCCTTTCCTGAAGATACAGAAAAGACACTGCTGTGTAGTGTGCAATCTTGCTTTTATACATTGAGCACCAGATCTAAATATCTGTCCCAGTACTCCAGGACTTCTGAATAGTTTACGTTTCAAAAGCATGAAATAAAGCTAATGTTTTCACTGCCAGTTTCCTGCAATAGTGGCCATTATTGCTTCTGTCAGGTCAAAAATCACTTCATGTCAATTGTTTTGCAATTTTTTACTCTCATTTTTAAGCTTTCTACATCAGTTAAGGCCACTTAAGGTATGATTCAGTTCTCAGCTTTCAATCAACATAAATTCTAGACAAGATGTAGGAAAGCAAAAGCCAGATGCATTGTTAGATGTCCCGTTTCTTAGTAAAGAACCTGATTAGACCCTTGTACGGATTTTAGACAGAAAAAGGGAAAAGACAGAACTTCCAGTAGACATTTAATTTCTTCAGTATTTAATTTCTTCCTGCATCAGGGCAATGACTCCCCTGCCTCTTTGCCTTTCAGATCTAATCAGAAGTAACATATTTTATTAAAAAAAAATCCAAATAAAACAGTTTTATTAGATAACTCAGCTTTGACTTTTGTCTACATGACTGTTGATTTTTTGCTTCAGTACAATGCTTTGGCTACGGAAAGCACTTAATAGACTATTCCATAAACTCTATGTTTTCTAAAGATTAGCTACTTTGGGAAGTTCATATTTGAGCTAATTTTAAAATAGGGTTGAATAGTGCAGTGGTGAAAGGTAATACATTTTACGTACAAACATATTTTATGCATTGTTTGTTATAGAGTGCTGCTAACTACCATTATAAAAATAAGTAAACAGAACACTGCAGATTTCTGCCTTGACATTAGTATTTAAACATTTTATCCCATAACTCTAAGACACATATTGCGGACAAAAATTAAAGATGACCCATACAGATAGCAAAATAAAAGTTTTTGTGGTAAACAGGGGAAGTGTTGTGTTGTGGCACAGGGAAAGATGCACAAGAGAAAGGTAGATTTTTTTCCTCTTAAGTAATTTTACTTTTTTTTCCTCCTAATTGATTTTACTTTTTGGAAAAAAAATCCATTGACTTCAAGGTTTGGATTGTATAATTTACGGAAAAATGTTTCATTTAGCATTTCAAAGCAGAATAGTCTCTAAACCTATTGGCAAGAAAATAAACAAATACATAAAAAAAATTTGATAAATAAATAATATTACTGTAAAAGCTTTATAGTGTATTGGGTTTTATCCAGGAAACATTTCATGTGCATTAACTTCACAGAAAAAAACAAAGGGAGAACATAAACAAACCTAGTGGGAAGTGGCCCTGGCAGCAGATGAGCACACTAGAGACTCAACACTGTCATTCTTATGCTCACTGGTTAGGGGCTTTTTGTTTTTACAACCACTTTGTTTATTTTCCCTCAGTAACACACTATATCAACAGTTATTAGGGGAATTCAAAACTTTACAGGAAATGGTGATCACAAGCATCTGTTACAAATTGGACCATGAGGATTGTAGCTCATCCAGCATTCTTGAAGATGAGGAATGATCTGACACTGCAGAAGGTTTGTCATAGGTGCTGTGGGAATAAGAAGGTAACATGACATCTACCATAATGTGTGAAGTCTATAAATTGCCAACACGATCTGCTTCAAAAGATGTAGAAACCTGCATACTTCTATAAAAGACAACTCACAGAGAAACCAATTTTACTACAAACCAACAATTCAAATCAATTTCTTTAGCAGGTGATCTGAATTTGGCCTTAAACCTGTGGCAAAACTTAGATTAAAACATTCAAACATTCCATATTGACTCAGAATATCTCCCTTTAATTTCCAAGAAAGATGAAGGAAAATGTATCCATCACCTTTGCAATAAAAAGAAAAAATTGTTAGCCAATTTGCACTGAAGTACATTAAAACATTTCAGAAAAGAACACAAAAACCCAACTTCCCCAACAGCATACTTGAACAGGAATGGGGACAAAAAATCAGGAACTTAAAAGCTTTTTTTCCCCTTTTTCTAATTTTAAGAGCACTGAAATGCTATTTCTCTGAACCAAAGGAAGTTAAATTGACCATTAATATCTAATTGTCCTAAATTCTGCCAGACAAAAGTATTTGGATTACCAACTTTCCAAATAAAGTACAGAATAGGATTTTAAAGCTAGCCTGGAGCTGAAAGGAGACTTACATGAATATCCATACATCTCTCTAATGAGACTTTTTTACTGCACAATAAATCTTAAAACAGTTTGTATATGTACTGCAATTGCAGTGTGACTCAAACAGCATTAATCAAGTGTTATAGTAACCTCACTTTAAAGTCCAAACCCAGTCAAACCTCTCTATCACTGTACTTTATTTCTTACCAAGTTTCTTTTAATAGGAAGGATTTTCGGATGTCCTGTGCATTTGCTTTTCTTATAAAAATGTCAAATCTCCAAGTGTACCTACATACCCAGAATTCTTTACTGTATTTTCTGCTGCGTGCCAGTAGTTGACATCATTTCTGCTTTGTTTGAACAGCTGGTCTTCACCCAGTTCCAAGAGTTCAGAGGTACAATCTAGGCTAAGACCTCACTCTTCATAAAGAAGAAATACAGAGCATAAGGAAATAGGATGTATCTACAAACATCCATGTCCCTTCCCACGAGGGATAAGCTTGTTAAGTTAAAAGTTTCCTGCTACTTTACTAATGCAGTTTTCATCATATACCTCAGAACTCCAGTGTGTTATCACAGAGTTATGGTTTTCAGTGATTCCAGGACATAATATTGTGTTTTAACCCAGCAGGTAGCTCAGCACCACATAGTTGCTCATCCCAGTGGGATGGGGGAGAATTGGGGAAGAAAAAGTAAGATGAGTGGGCTGAGATTAAATATAGTCTAATAGGATAGAAACTGAATGTAAAAAAAAAAAAAAAAAAGATTAGCATATGCAAGAAAGTGTTGCACAATGTAATTGCTCACCACCTGCTCCCTGATGCCCAGCCAACTCTCAGTCATTGGTCCCCGGCCAGCTTTCACCTTGGTTTATACACTGAGCATGACGCCATACGGTATGGAATATCCTTTGGGACAGTTTGAGTCAGCTGTCCTGGCTGTATCCCCTTCTTATGCCCCCAACCTACTCGCTTTTGTGTGAGAAGCTGAAAGGTCCTTGACTCAGTGTAAGCAATTAACAACCAAAACATCTGTATGTTTCCAACATTATTCTCATCCTAAATCCAAAGCTCATCACTGTGCCAGCTACAAGGAAGAAAATTATTCCATCCCAGATGAAAGCAGGACATATATGTATTTTTTTATTTCTAGGCTGTAATTTTATTTTCTACACTGCAATTCTGTAGAAACTGCAATTGTAGAAACAATAGGCACATTCTTCAGTGCCCATGCGATGCATGAAAGAGGTGACAAAAAGTGTATTCACCCCTTCATCTTTTCAACTTTCCTTATCCTGTGAAATGTAGTATAGTCATAGAAATACAAAACACAACTTCTTTCAACTCCTGTGCATTTGATGATAATGAAGCTCAAGAAACCTAGATGAAGCTAAGTACTGTGATGGTGTTGTAGGGACTGAGTTAAAATAAAAAGGCACGGATGAAGTATGCAATTAATTTTCAGCTCATAAATCCTGATTTTAAAGTGAAAAGGATACACAGAGGATGTATAAAAATTTAGTGGCTACAGTCCTTCTAGTGTCAAAAACATATACTTACATAAGAACACATATTTCTGTGGAAAAAAAAAAAAGTGAAGCCATTAAATTGTAAGATGTTAGTAAATCAGCTTTGGTTAAACTCACCCCTCCATTGTACACCTGCATATGCATTTCGCTATGTTCCAAACCTTCTTTGCTACACCACTCAGTAAATCAATCTATGCTTTACTGAAAGTAGAAACTCTGAGCAAGGAATGAGTCATGACATTTATTTGAATTTCATTGACCCCTGGTGGGAATGAAGGAAAGGGTGGCACTGTCCACTTCTGTGAATGCAATATTTTCTTGTCCCATGCCAAGATACTTCATTTTTACTGGGACAGCTTCTGAGTTGGAAACATAAATAGCAAAACCAGTATTCTTGTTGGCCACCCTCTCAAGTGAGGATTGCAGAGGGAGGAAAGAGATTTAGTTCAAATTGGGCAGTCACCAGGCAACAAAAGAATAAACAAAATGACACAGGGCCAACATAGAATGAAATGGTGTGTTGTGTCTCTTTAAATTCTATATTGATTACTCTCTGTACAAGCACATAAATATGAATATATATATATTTGTGCATGTGAGAGAGTGTGTGTGTATAAAATCCAGCAAAGGTCTATATTGCTTTATGAATGAATTCTTTATATATGCCTTTTAGCAAGACAGAAGATGATTTGATAGAAGAGAAGAGCTGAAGACCAAATCTTAGTTATGCTTTTTCTCTATTCCAAAGGTGACAAACATGGTAACGGTCAAGTCGACATGATAGCTTTTACTAACTGTACACATACAGAGGTGAGCTATGGACTGCTCCACTGAGGTCTGTTAGCCCTGTCAGTCGACTTGGGATGTACAGTCAAAACCTCCAAAACTAGAGAATGACTTCTATTGTTAAGTTTATTCTATTTATGTTCCTTGTAGATGGGGGATGTAACAAAACTAAGTGAGTTACATAGTAGGAAATGAGATATGTTTATTTTCCTTCAGGGCAATCAGAGAAACAAATGTTGTTTTAATTACCCCTAAATATTTCTGCAGAGCAAAAAACCAAAAAGACATGTCTGTTGACTGATCTACAACATATTGGAATCTTGGTACAATATTGACTTCTCAGTTAGCCCTTAGAGCAGTGAAGCAGTCAATCTTTTGATACATGACCCATAATATTTCAAATCCTGTGCTAGACTGGAAATCAAACTAAACAATCTTCTGGACTCTTGAAAATCCCTGACCTTGGAACAATGAAGCTCAATGAAAATAATTTGTCAGGATTTGCAGAGTCTGAATTGCTGCTTGCAGTACTCTAGTTAAAGCACCTGTGTCTGTTTGAGCATATTGAAGCCTTTGGTTGTGTCATGCTTCTGCGATGTTTTGGTAAGTGATGTTGAAAACTTAACAAGATGAATTACTCTTCTTTGACACATTAGTATCAAAATGCCACAGCATTATAACAGCACTGCTACATGTCCATGTGCAGAACCCTGCTCACTTGACGAATGTGCTTTAATAACCTCAACAAGAATGTAAAATTCCTCACAGCTGGTGCTGAGATGAGATGAGATGAGATCAGCAGGTAATGTAGCTCAGGTGACAGCTGGTCCCTGTTCCCTGCTTCGGAACCATCCAGGTTTCTAGGATGAGTAGAATCATAGAAACACAGAATATCCTGAGTTGGAAGGGACCAACAAGAATCACCAAAGCCTAACTCCTGGCCCTGCACAGGACCATCCCCAAGAGTCATACCATGTGCCTGAGAATGTTGTCCAAGTGCTTCTTGAACTTTATCAGGCTTAGTGCTGTGACCACTTCCCTGGAGAGCCTGTTCCAGGGCCCAGTCACCCTCTGGGTGAAGAATCTTTTTCTAATATCCAGCCTGAACCTCCCATGGTACAGCTTCAGGCCATTCCCTCGAGTCCTGTCACTGGTCACCAGAGAACAGATCAGTGCCTGCCCCTCCTCTTCCTCTCCTCACTGAATCCCTTCAGGATAAATTCTTACTATTATTTTGCTTATCCTCTGCTGTCATGCTAACATTCCTTGATAGCTTTAAACACAGATCCACAGGATGACCGAGGTTGGAAGGAGCCTCTGGATGTCATCTCGTCCAACTCCCCTGTCAGGAAGGGCCACCCAGAGTCAGTTGCCGAGAACTGTGTCTGCATGTTTTTTGAATATCTCCAGGGACGGAGACTTCACAACCTCTCTGGGCAACCTGTGTCAGTGCTTGGTCACCCTCACAGCAAAAAAGAGTGTTTTTTGCTGTTCAGATGAAACATCCTGTGTTTCCATTAGAGCCCATTGCCTCTGGTCCTGTAACCGTGCAGTAAAAATAGTGTTTCCTGCTGTTCAGATGAAACATCCTGTGTTTCCATTTGAGCCCATTGTCTCTGGTCCAGTCACTGAGCACTACTGGAAAGAGCCTGTCTGTGTCTACCCTCCTTTCTGGTATCTATATATATTGAATGGATCCCACTGAGCTTCCTCTTCTCCAGGCTGAGCAGTGGCAGCTCTCCCAGCCTTTCCTCATAGGAGAGATGTTCCAGCCCATTCACTGTCTCTGTGGCCCTTCCTTCAAATCTCTCCAGTGTGTCCACATTTCTTTGGTACTGGGGAGTCCAGAACTGGACACAGTGCTCCATGCTGAGAAAAGGGGAAGGATCATTTCCTTAAACTTCTGCTTATACTTTGTCTAATTCAACTCAGGATACCATTTTCCTTCTTTGCAGCAAGGACACACTGCTGGCCTCATGTTCAACCTGGTACCCACCAGGACCCCCAGGGCCTTCTCTACCAAGCTGTGGTCCTGCTGGGTGGCCCCCAGGATATATTTGTGCATGGGATTGTATTTTGCCATGTGTAGGAAAACGATACGAAGGCTTGTTGCAGAACAGGATGAGATGTTCCTGCCATGATAAGTGATGCTACTTCTGTAACGAATGAACCCCTATGCAATCACTGTCTTTTTTTGATCTTCTTTTTTGATTGTCCATTTCTCAAACATAGAGAATGGATGAGATTGGAAAGCATTTCTGGAGCTCACATAGTCAAGCCCTACTCTGTTCAGAACAGGGTCAAGTAGAGCAGTAATTTTTTTTTGGTATCTCCAAGCTCTTGAGCAACTTGTTCCAGTGTATGACCACACATGAAGTAAAATGCTTTCTGGGGTTTACATGGAATTTCATGTGTTTCATTTTCTGCCCTGTTCCTGCTACAGAACACTGTTGAGGTGAGCCTGGTTCCATCTTCTTTACTGCCCCCATCAGTTACTTACACACATGAACAAGATCTCCCCGAGTTTCCTCTGTTCCTGGATGGACAGGGCCAGCTCTCTCAGCCTTTCTCGATAGAAGAGATGTTCCAGTCCCTTTGGCACCTCTGTGGACGTTCACTGGACTCACTCTAGTACACCCCTTTCTCTTTTATACTGGGAAACCCAACACTGAATCCAGTCCTCCAGGTACGGTTCACCAGTGCTTAGCAGAGTGGAAGGATCAGCCACTTAGACCTGCTGGCAGCACACTGACTGATGTAATGCAGGATTCTGCTGGCTGCCTTTGCTGTGAGAGTACCTTTGTGGGTCATGTCTAACACAGTGTTTGCCAAGACCTCTTGGTCCTTTTCTACTCAACTACTTTTGATCTGGTTGGTCCTGAGCCTGTACTGTCTTGAGTACGGGGTAATTCCTCCTCATGGGCAAGACCTGGCACTTCCCTTTGTTGAATTTAATGAGATTGTTGTCAGACCATTTCTCCAGCCTGCCAAAGTCCCTCGGAAAAGAGACACAGCCACTGTGTTGGCCACTCCTCTCAGTTTTGGGTCATATGCAAACTTTCTGTGAGTGCACTCTGCCTCATTGTCCAGACAAGAAATGAAGACCTTAAGCAGTATTTGACCCAGTATCAACTCTCAGGATGTGCTTCTTGGCCTGCAGCTGGGCATTATGCTGCTTCTGACAGCCCTTCTTGCCTGACAGTTCAGCTGGGTTTCAGCTCACTCATCAATCCACTTATCTAGCCCATACTTCATCAATTTTTCAATGAGGGTGTC
Source organism: Cephalopterus ornatus (assembly GCA_013396775.1). Taxonomy (NCBI): domain Eukaryota; kingdom Metazoa; phylum Chordata; class Aves; order Passeriformes; family Cotingidae; genus Cephalopterus; species Cephalopterus ornatus. The sequence continues at coordinate 191,427 of VZRE01011980.1, forward strand.
ATGAGGAGTGTTGAGAGCCTTGCAGAGGTCAAGATGAAGATTCACTGCTCTTCCCTCACTACCAAATTATTTACTTATTTGTAGTGAGCTATCAGGTTGATCAGGCATTATTTCCTCTTCAAAAATCCATGCTAAATTTCTCCTAATGAAACATAACTAATAACCAAAGATTAACAATTCTCCCAATTAATTATTTATTCTTCTTCATGATTTCTGATAGGATACTAAATTCTTCATGTGTAGAAACTATTGTGTTCCTCTGTGTGCTTCAGGTTTGGGGATTTGGAAGTTAGTTCTACCCATTTTTGTAGCCGACCTTACTCCTGAGCCAGTGACATTACCAGTGTTAACAAACATAGATTTTAGTTCTCTGCCCCATCTAATCACAGTTAGTTGTGCAAGTGCCTTCTCAAAGGTTCCTTTTCAAATGCAATATTTTTTAGTATTTGGGCTTCCAATTTTTTTTTTTTTAGAGACATGTACTTTAAACTGCTAAATAAAAGTGTAGTGATTGAGAGTTTATCTCATCCTTGCCTCATGTATTGATATTATGAATCATGTGAGGGATGTCTATAGCTATTAAGTCACTGCTAATAATGCTTTTCTTCAAAATTAAAGCTACAAAGCTAATATGAATTCTTGCAACAACTATTCAACTTTTTAATAAAAACTGGAGTTACAGAAACCACAGTAATAATTCGGTACTCTAAAACTACAGGGCATACAAGCAATGAATTAAAGGTCATTAATGATTACTTCATGATCATCTCTGTTCCAGAACAGTTCAAATGCCGTCAGAGAAGGGAATAATGTTCTGAAGTTTCCTGTTCTGAATCAGGTCACAGCAACTGCAAGCCAAACGACACTTACTGGGAACACCCTCACAGAGAGGAAGGATCTTGGATAATGAATGTATCTGGGAGATATGGGTCTAATAAACTTGGCACATGTAGGCTTTATCTTGAAAAAAAAAGTAGGAAGAGTAGGGATCTGGAAAACTGTAGTTACCAAAAGCACTCCAACTTGTCAGTGCTATGCACTTAACAAGGTTTTATGACTGTTACCACATTTTTTCTACTCTATGGAACTGAATCATATGACAAATTCTTCAAATAACGGTGTGTTATTTAGTAAAGAAATGAAAAATCAGGATTTAGCCATCAAAACGGATCTAGACTATGATATTTAGATACAACTGATTCTGTAAAAACTTTGTTGCTATAAGCAATGTTTGAGGATGCAACTTGGAAGTCAACCTGCCAGGAATTAATATTAAGCCACCAATGTGTTATACAGAGTGAGTATGATACAACTATTTAAGGAGCCAATTACACACACAGCAGAAAATGGAAGCTGGACCCCTAAATTTTCTTATCACTGCATCCTGTGTTAATACTTCTCCCAGAACATTGTACATCACATACATGAATGAGGACCAAAAAAATTTGGGACAGTAACAGTTCTCCGTTGGGTTTCAAAATTTCATCGTGCACCCATAGTTGTGGGGTTGTGTTGTACAGAATGGCATTGCTAGAGGCCAGTTTCCTTTCTTTTTCCTGCTGAATTTCCACAGGTATATTTAAATAGAGCCATGGCTAGTAGAGGTAACAAGACAATTAAGAAGAAATCTCAGTTATTTCAGTTTGTTCTGATTTTCAAACAATTTAACCAGATCAATCTATTACACGTTTGTTGAAGGATCAAACCACACTGTGAATACAGGCTAGAAGTACTTTTACTACTCAGTGAAATGTTCAGTGGAAAGAAAAATCAGGTATTTTAGGCATCTGAGAGGGAAATGTACCAAAACATTCTTGTTAGACTACTAGAAAAGGAATGTCTCTGTTTCTGGTCCTATTAAAAAAATTACTTACAGGTAATTTACAAATGATCTGGAAAGAAGCAAGAAGAAATATGCAGATTAAACCGTCTATGACCCAGGCTCCAGAACTACTCCATGCCGGGAACAGTCCAGTTGAGGATCTAGACATCAGACAAAGCTAAACCTGAGGAGGAAACAGTTCTGGAAAGTTTACCGTGTTGGTGCAAATGATAACATATGCCCACTTTTTCTAATCTGAACTTCCCAGTTTAATAATTCTTCAGGATATCTTGTTGATACCGAACTCTTACTGTCACACATACCAATTTGTATCCCTTCCAGTTGAAGATTCATGTTCTGCTGCACATTGAAAAATGACTTGTGCTTGCAAATATAATACTCCTCAGGCACAGCAGTACTTTATTCTTTAAGGGTAAATCTCTTTCCATACAGAGCTTCTGCCAGGGCCAGATTTCCTAGGAACAACACCACAGTGTAGACCTCTGCAGGAGGCAAAGCTTCTTCAATAGCTGAGCTGATACTGCAGAAAGAAATTGTCAATGCCTCTAAAAGCCGCTCTGTCCTCAACCAAAAGGCCTGCCAGCATTCATTGAAGCATAGCATAGCCCAGTGTGTGCAGGACTGCAACATCCCTCCTGGGCAAACCAACCCCATTGCATGTGTAATTATTCCTCCTGTAGGAGAAAGAGGAGGAAATTGTTAATTTGCATTGTATAATGCACTTCTGAAGGGCATAAAGATGCCATAGTGTTACGGATATTGTAGCAGACTGTTTTTGAGAGCCTAGTAAGGTCACTTTTCTAGCCTTTTTCATTTTAAAATCTACAAAACGATTTTATCAGTGACTACCCAGGTGTGAATTCACTGCAGCTCGTTAACTCAGATAGTCTGAAGTTAAAGCAGCAGCACATCAGGACCCTGAGTAAACTCAGACCTTAGACATTCTAGGTGTTCTCTGAGCAACACACAGCATTTTGCAGAGGGCCAAGCAAACCTTCCACAATACTGAGGTCCATGCACACTCCTATTTTAAGCACTTAAATAATAATTTGGCTTAGACTTTTCTTTGTCCTCAATAAACAGGACTAAATAGGACTTGCAGCCTCTGTAAGTGGCTGATCACCACATATAATAAAAAATAATTCTATTTAATGAAGTTCTGACCTCACATATTCTCCAAAAAACAGTCAATGGGAAGCAAAAATAAACCCAGCATCTGGAACCTACTTGCCACTTAATATCACAATAGCATTAGAAATTGCAAAAACCCAGGAACCCTGCAGCTCCCTAAATCTGCAGCAGAACTCTGTCTTTCTAAGGAAGCATTCATGGAGAGAAAATAAAACCCTAGAACTGACTCTGAAATCAAATTTCTTACTAGTGAAGTCCACACATCTTGGAATCCAGTTTGTTCACAACAGCCATGCAGGGAACACTAGCAAGAGAGTAGCTGATTTTGAAGTACGCTTTCCAACATTGTTTCCGTAAGGAAGATATTGTTGTCTCAAACTGGTGAGCCAAGAGGACAATCATAGATTGGTCCTCAGATGGGCAACACCAAAAGGAAAGATTTTTCTAAAAAAGAGGAAGTGAGACTGTTTATAAAAGCCTGTAGTGACAGAACAAGAGGGAATGGCTTCAAACTGAAAGAGAGTAGGTTTAGATTGGTTATTGGGAAGAAATTCTTCCCTGTGAGGGTGATGAGATACTGGCACAGGTTGCCTAGAGAAGTTTTGGATGCCCCATCCTTGGAAGGCCAGGTTGGATAGAGCTCTGAGCAACCTGGTCTAGTGAAAGGTATCCCTGCCCATGGCAGGGGGGCTGGAACTGGAAAATCTTTATGGTCACTTCCAACCCAGGCCATTCTATCATTCTATGATTCTATGATTCTAAAGCAAGCAAAGAGAGGAAGAGGATGCTCATCTGAACTGGCTTCAAGCTGAGGAAAAACATCCTTACTGTACATCCTCACAAAGAGCATCAGCTTCACAGCAATGTTCATAAAGGGAATTTCAGGCAATTGCCAGTACCACAGTCTTCTCCTGGGCAGAGGTGTTACATGACTTTTACAGACCCCAGGAATGCATTAGTAAAGAAAGTAGTAAAGAAATTGGCCTATACACATCTATAACCTTCAAAGCTGTGGAGAGAAATGGCTCCTAGTTACATTTCCTTTCTGAGTCTACACCTTCTGCATTTGATTTTTTATGGTTGATCATGCTTTCCAATAGCTGATCCTGCCAAAAAACCAGAAGCTGTTGTCCTTCATGGTATGCTTTTCTAAAATACCATAAATGTTTTATGCTTTTCTAAAATACCATAAATATTTTCTCCTAAAGCAGACTCAAATCCCCAAGTGCTCTAAGATAACTTTAATTTATATGACAAGCATCACATTAGCCCATACTTTCACATCCATCACAAGCAACTGTCAGTATAGCATGAACCATATTCTTCACGTACTGTATTAAGTTTTGATTGGAATATGGGGGGGGGGGAAAGGATTTTTAAAACATGAGGGTAAACAGAAAATGTTCAAATTTACATCAAAACTTTAAGACATTAGGGTAAGCTCCATTCTAAAATCTTCCTCTCCTTGAAGAGACACCTACATATTGGCTGTAGAGTCATTTCTATATTCTTAGATCCACACAACAAAATATTATACATACAGTGGGCTGAAATTTGTTGGCTAACAACAAAAATCTGAAGCTTATTTTTCTTTCAAAGTTCAGAGAAAAAAGGAAATTTGATGATTCAAGTTTCAAGAATACTATTTTCAAAAAGCATAGACTTTGACCTCTCCTGGTAAATAAGTAGTAAACTATCTTCAACTCCAGGATTCTCAACCATACCTTGCCACGATTCATCTGCCTGCACGCCAGCACACCTAATTTTTTGCACAATAGGCCTCTAAAGAAAACAAGAAAATCATAAATAAAATCAGGCGCATTTTCCAGAATATCACGGAAGAATTACAGTTCAATTAAAAGTATTTTTTTTAAATTTAGTGGTCTGTTGCTCAACGCATAATCATTAGCACAGAGAAAGCAAATCCAGTCTAACTGATAGAAACTACAGAAAGAAGCAGTTTGGGCCCAGTACTAGTTGGCAATTCTGTCATAATATACTTTTATTTAGTTAACTAAGGTCAAACACAGCATCATTCAGCTGCCAGCCACACAAATCTAGGAAGACTGGGATAGCACTGGCATAGCAGTATACCATGGAGGATTGAATACGAAGGGGGACGAGAAGAGAGACAATTACCATGATGAACTCCACAAGCGACTCTGTGAAGATTTATTAATGGCACATACACTGTATTTCACCCCCCACCGAGGCCCTGGCGAAGGTCTGAAGGCATTGCAAAGGCAGGGCTTGCTATTTACCCTGAGCTCTAATGCCCAGGGAACATTTTAGAGATGCTGGCAGAAGCCAAGCAAACAGAAACATACCCAATTATTTAAACCAGAGTGAGAACTCATCCTACTTGTTTTGTTCATGATGTGATCCAGATCTTGTCCAAGACCAATTTTGCAAGGCAGAACTGGTCTTCGCCTTCTTGCTCAGCCAGGGAAGGGTGAAGGATGGACACAAGCCTGGGAAAGCACTGTCTCTGCAGAAACGTGCCACTGAAACTTGCTGCCTATGAAGGACAACATGACCACAGTGCAATGTGACTCTACTCAGTCTTGAAATGGCACAAGATGCCCTTTAATATGGCACAGGACAGGATCTCTCTAAGCAGGAGGTGTCTAAGGGTGGCTGCAGCCCTGTGCAGTCTGTGGGGCCCTTCAGCCCAGGATGGTTCTGCATTTCCCACTCCATTTTCCCTTTGTTAAGGAATGTGCTCCAAGAAGGACAGAGAATTCATATGAGTCTTCTTTTGTTCAAATGCCTTCATCTTAGAAAGATTCATGGAAGACTCTGTGTCCCTGAGAAACTGTGTAGCCCTGACCTCACTGCCCTCCACAAGCCCAAAGACATCTCGTGGGCACCAACTATGGAGGCATGAATTGTCCGGTATATTAGTTATTATTCAGCACTGCAGGAAAAGTTTTGACTTTATGAACATGAAGAAAGTTGATAAACAGGACTGGAATGGAGCCTTTCTGGGCCTGCAGACTCTCCAAAATGAGAAATCTCTGAACTGCTGGTGGTTCTGCTCACCTTTATTTCACAATCTAACCTAGCCCAACTTGTCCATACACAGAGACAGTAGCATGGGGCTGAGGAGACAGCAGAGGGTCTCCGCTCACTAAAATAAATAAAGTGCCCATTCAAATCAACTTGTAAGATGAAGTTTTTCAACTGATAATTGTTAGAATCTGGACAACATATTATTTGGAACAGGCTGATAGGCACCTTCCAACTTGGCAATTGAGAATTTCTTTAGGTCAACTAAAGCAAAAAACCTGTCAACTCATCTTCTTCTTTTAAAAATGAAGAACATTCTTTTTATATACATATGTGCGTGTAATTCTGACTTCAACTCAGGATAACGTAGCTAAAATATTATCTCATAAATAGCATTAGTAAAGAAATTTTTGATTTCATGAAACTATGAGAGCTCACTGCAAGACACGTAGAATCCTTAAACATTACAATATAACTTTAGATCTTATAATTTTAATAACAGCAACAGGTTTTAAGTTTCTGTGCATAATCACCCCATGGAGATGAGAGCTCACAGAGTTGTAAAATTGATAAACAAGCTGCCTGAGAGCAAAACTACAATCAAGCACCACTCCTCTGCTTTATACAGGCTGTTCTCACCAATGCAGCTGGATCAGGGAAGTTTCACCTGATTATTCCAGGTATGAGCTGAGGACTGTGAGTATAGAGAAAGTAAATTCTTATTACTGAACCTTTTTGTCCCCCTTCACAGGAGATTTTCTCTAGTTCTAGAAAGAAAATAACATTTCTTCTCTCCCTGAGTCCCAGTGCCCTCACATTTCTTACACAGCTTCAGTAAAGCTCTGCATGCTTATTAGACCGTTGTGCATCAATTCCTGTCTAAGCTCTCACCACAAGGACAAACATCACATAGAAGTAACGGACTCTGTAGAAAGGAAAAAAATAAAAATTCATATGGGCATGGTATAGTTAACAGATGCCAATACATTTCAAGTAAGTTACATATATAATCTGTATTTTGTTTATGAAGAATAATGACAGCGATCTCATATTCTATGTCTTTCAAAAAGGTTTAAGTGACTTTGTATTCATATCTGCCTGCTGCTTTACAGAAAATAAAAGAAAAAGAGCTGTTGAACTAAGTAATACCTGTTGAGGGCCTGGGTATCCAATATTTTCATACTTCAGAAAGGTTTGAGCCTCTCAGGCTGAGGTAAATTATATATATTATGGATACATGTATATATGCATATATATGTATGAAACGTATCAGATCTGATTATACGTAATAACTTACAGTACTCCTCTAAATGACAATTCCATTTAAACATCTAAACCAAGGAATAATGCAGTTTTCAAACAAGTTTGTATACTTTCATACACTTTCCTATGATGAAGCGCAGCTTCGAATCAAAGGCAAGAGCTCCCTCTAGATTACAGCTTGGGAACTTTTTCCAGCCTGCATTTTAAGTGAACTTCGAAAACAGAATAAAGTCAATGGATGTGGGAGGCACACAAGGACAGTTGTCACTCTTCTGACAAACCTTGGAATCTGCCTCTGCGACTTACGTTTTGAAAGAATCAACAGTTTGGGAGAGGAAAAAAATCAGGACCTTTAACATTATGAAGTGATTTTTATTATATTACACTGAGTTATATGGGTCTTCTCCCAAAACTAATAGCTCCTTACTCCTTTTCCCACAGATTTCAGCCCAGAATTAGATCTCCTGGGGTCCCTCCCTTGGACTTTCTTTCTGCTTAGCACTGAAATGGTCAGGTTCAAAAATAGTAATCAGTTTGGGGGTGATGGGTGCTGTATTGCAAGAAGCTTAGGGACCGACAGGAAGTAGGAGATTTACAAGTCACAGAATCTGGCCTTCAAGAGGAAAATAAAAGAAATTGGTGCTATTTTGTCTAAAGAGACAGAGACTGAGAAGAAACATAACACCTGGGGTTTTGGAGCAACCTTAATTTGTTTCATTTGAATTTAAAGACTCCCGACTATGCCAGAAATTGCTTAGGTAAAGCTACTTTTATCTCAGTGAAAGGATTTGGTTTGCACAACAGCTTTTGATGTCTCATCCCTCAGGACTATATTGTATGCCATGCACATATGTTGGTGTCTATATTTCTCTAACAACATTAACATCCTTTTTGAGGATAAGCTAAAGATTTCCTACAGTTTCTAGATTCAGTCTGTAGAAATGCTACTTGGCCACAAAAGTATCAGACAACTTGCTGATTATTCCTTCCTCTGTGTAGAATGCTGTATTTAGTTCTAATGAATAATGGCCTTTTCTTCTCCATTGCCTGAATTTGGAAGGGTCATTTTGAGCTCTGTTTATGCCATCCAATGTGCTTGCGCTTCTATTAGGAACATTGTCCATCAGCTGTTAGACTTGTCCTCTTTCTGTTTTTCAGTATTTCTGTTTTTCACTATTCTCCACAAAACTAGATTGGAGATGTCAGCTACTGTGCCTGCAAATTCTCAAGAGGAAGTCGATAAGGCTCAAGCAATTTTAAATGAGCGGATCTGTGTTCTCTTACCTGTTCTTTCTCTATTTGATACCAAAACCTTATTCTGTACCAGTGATAATAACTTTATAATCCTCCTGATTCCATTTTTGCTGAAGATATGAAATATGTCAAACAATTAAAGATGCTTAGTACTTTAATTTACACTCAATACCAAGCTACTCCTTTTTGGGAGTGGGGAGAGTATTTCTTATAACTACTATATTCCCAGAAATACTATTTTTTGCATGTGATATTTGCATGTTTGTACAACTAGGAAAATTCCAGTGAACTCTTCAGTGCTGATATATTTTACCAGTAAACAGCAGTTTCCAGAAACCAGAGGAGAAATATTAGTATCAAATTACAATATGGTTTGAGGAAATTCTAGACAAGAATTAAAGCATTCATCAATGATATTTTCACATAGTGATTTACATGTCTATATCAATGTTGAGTGAATCATAGTGAATTAAAGAAAATTATGTCTCCAGCAAAATTAGTTTCTGGTTACTGGAAAGATTCGGCTTTTTTCAATTAAGCTGCCTGTAAGCCATATATCTATTAATCTGGCTCAATTATATGCAAGTACTGCTCTTTCTAGAAAAAAAGTAAACTCTAGGATAAGGCTGAGACTTCTGTTCATGAGTAGCAATGAAGATTTACTCTGATTCTTTTCTAAATATTGAAATTAAAATGGTTTAATATTACTGTCAAAATTTTTGCCCACTACAGCAATGACTGCATACATTTTTCCATGTTTATGGGTCTTATTTTACAGCAAAATGTTTCTGGTAATACACACCACCACAACCCACACCAGTTTACCTATAGGGGAAGAGTTATAGCTGCAGAGGGAATTTTTGACCCTGTTTATGACCCCCAGTAGACCCAGCTTGCAAAACACTTTACTGGGAATGTTCACTGCAAGCACTTAAATGAGGAAGTAAAAATAAAATGTTCAAGTGAATGTTCATATAACTTTAGGATACGGTTTTCCACCTAAAGCACAGAGAGCTGGCCATCTCTGTCTTGCACGTAAGCAAACTGTACACAGAGACTAAGCCCTTTAGCTGCTAAAAAAGCTTTATTTTCTTAGCCAATAGAAAGGATTGGCAAAACACCCCAAGCACGAGGATATCATTCTGTTTAATAGACAGCAGGAGCGTACTGACATGCAAGCCAGCAATTACAATACAAAATATTCATGTGTCTGCCAACGAATGATGTCAGTTCCAGGCTTTGGTGTTTGGTACATATCAAAATACCCTTGCTACTAGAAACAGAGGCATGTATGTGTGAGCTGTATATGAATTTCCAAACTTAATAGGGCCACACAGCTTGAAAATGGATAATTTAATGGTCAGCATCAGATCATATATTTGTGTGCATTAAGATTCTTTTTCAAATGTTAAACATAGATTAGAGTTTGACCTTTTTATTTGCTTTTACACACCTGGAAAAGATTAATAAACATTTAGTTTTCCATTTTATGAAAAAGAATTTTTATCTCTTTAAGTAAGAATCTTGAAACAGATTATGTAGAAGAAGGAATACGTTTAACAATATAACTTTATTGATAGGACACATCTTTCTTGTTATGCAAAGAGTGTAGGGGCCAGGGGAATCCCCTCAGTATAAATAACATGAGAAGATTAAAAGCTTTAACATATGAGGAATCGTCAAGACATTTTTTCTGGAGGATCCCCAAGAAACCACATTCAATTCAAACTAGGATTTTTGAAATAATGTGGGTATTTTTACTCTTCCAAGCAGGATCACAGTTCTCATTTGTTCTTTACTGAATATTCTGACTAAGGCTGGCTCTAAATAGTCACAATGTACGAGTCCTGGATGGATATCAGAGCTTAATACTCATAAGTTTCCCAAATATGGTTTTGATACCATAGGCCCAAACAAAGGCATGGTTTAATTTTTGAAATTTTTCTATGCATTTAAACAGAATCTTAACCAGACCTAAAAAGCATACCCAAGTAGTCTTTTACAGGTAATTTCAGCTGCCTTGATTGAGACATAACAGAATGGGGAGGTAGGAATCAGTTCATTCAAGAGACAATGGCCTGTAGACATAAGACAAACAGTAAGGCAAAATGTAGCAACGTAGTGGAAAGTCATAATAGATCCTGAATAACTTCCTTTTCCTCCCACACATCCAGGAGCTGAGAAGGAAAGATGAAAGAATTCACATTCATTTCTCCTGAGTGAGGAGCCAAGCCTTGGAATAGGCTCTGCCTGTCTGCCCCTTGTCTCCCTACTCCCACTGGAAAAAAGTTCTGTGACCATCTCCTCTGCAAAACTGGTGAGCATGAATCATTGTGCTGACGAATAATTCCCTTTAAGCAGACATTTTTAAATTGTTGCCAACTCTGTGATTCTTTTATTGTCATGCCTCCAGCAGTTCCTGTACCTGTGAGAGAGAAGGAAACAACTGTGTTGCATCTGCAGGTGACTTATACAAGGGTCAGTACTTAGCTGGGAAAGACAACCCATTTCTGCATGGCTTATGCAGTAATTTAGTATTCCTACCAGATACATCTACTGTAAAGAGCAATCTCCTTCAAGAAAATGAAGCAGATTGTCCCCCAGTCTGGCATAGATCAGCTTTCATAGAGGCTAAACTCACAAACAAGTGCTCTGGGAAAGAATAGGCTCTACCTTCCTTCTCTACCTGTTCTGATTGTGTTTGTACCTCTTGCTGAAACATTACATCTGACACTGTAGTCACCTCCTGTTTGTGTTGTAAGTCACATGAAATAAAAAAGTGGGTTTCAAACATGGAATAATGACTTTCAAGCACAGGATAGTGATGCAAATTGTAAAAATAGAACTCTCCCTTCTTAAAAGCTCTTGACTGAGCATCTTTTTCCTAAAAGACTTTGTAGGCAATTACATTGTGGAGCTAAGTATGGAAATACCCACAATAGTGGTTACAGCTGTGCAAGTCCATCTGAATCTGGGTCACATGGAAATCTGCTGAGTTTTCTATTGATGAGCTTCATTCACAGACTTCAAGGCAAAACGGAGTGAACAGTGAGCTCTAGGTGGAGTCACTAGTCATGAGCATTGCTGTAACATCCATTATACATGATTCTGTGAGAGAGCCCCAAGATTGGGGTTCAAACAAACTGGGGAAGGGGAAACTGGTGAAAACACGAAAGATTTTGGATCAGCTCCTAAGAAAATGGTTGAGCAGTCCATGAACCCTGAGTTTGCATTGGAGATGTTATCAAATACGGCTCAGATACAGCTCACTAGAACATGCCCGAATTGACAATACCTCCTAATAGAACTTGAGCTTCTAAAAATTGGTGAAGGTCATGCAGATTTTCCCAAGGAACTTTTGTTCTATCTCAGGAAAAGGAACATCCTTTCCACCCTGAGAGCCCTCGATATGCTGTACCTACATCCGACATCGTCGATTCATACAAAATCCCACAGTGGGGAAAGACTACACCTACAGTAGGAAATTAAATCATGCCCGGGCATATTTCTAGGCACTAGTGATGTGTTTGTGGACTTAAACTGCAAGAGCAGTCACTCTCCCAAATGACTCCTGGGCACATTCAGCCACCCTGTTTTGAAGGCTCAAAGGAAACCTTTTTCCATTTCAGAAAAGACATGATGGAATAAAGGACATGAAGCTGAGATCTGAGTAGCCACCTAAGAACTTCTTTATTGCCTTCTGCAATTTCATGTGTAGTTCAAATATCCCCACAATTGTAAATCCAGTGTTATTATCTTTGTATGACAGACGTGAAATTGCTAATCTGAAAGAGAGATTATCAGACAATATTTCAGAACTGAAATAGCCTTGTAAATGTAACAGACTTGCCAAGACTACACAGGAAGGAAACTGATGAAGCAGGTTATTGAATACGGATCTCCTGAGTCCTTTACTGGCATGATGATCACCTTTCCTTCCCTTCAGTTTAACAGTCTATATGCTATGTATAAGTTTATAATATGCACAGACTTTTGGGTCACTATAAACAAATAAAAAGAGGCAAATCTAGTAAAAATTATCAAGGGGTGTGCTTTTGAAAAATACTTGGTTTTCCATTTGATTATACTAATGTATAATGGGAATCAGATATTTGTTTTAGTATAGCTAAGGCAAATAACAATAATAATTGAAGAAATACCTTTTGAATCTGTCGATGTCATATACCAGATATGCTGCTTTCACATAATAAAAAAATGCAGGTTTAGCAAAGCATATTTCTCAGATTATCTCAGCTCTACAAAACACTAAGGGTAAAGATGGATAAGAACATGCATGAGACTATTCTGAATTCCCAGAATTTCAGGCAATTTATAGCGAGTTAGAGACAACATGTAGAACATTGGAAGTTTTCCACAGAATCACATATTCAACCAGGTTGGAAAAGACCTCTGCGATCATTGAGTCCAACCCATGACCTGACACCTGTTAACTAGACCATGGCACTGAGTGCTACATCCCGTCTCTTCTTAAATACCTCCAGGGACAGTGACTTCACCACCTCCCTGGACAGCCCATTCCAATGTCTGATCACTCTCTCTGTAAAGAATTTCTTTCTAATGTCTAACCTAAACCTCCCCTGGCACAGTTTAAGATCATGCCCTCTTGTCCTACTGCTGGTTGCCTGGGAGAAGAGACCGACCCCCACCTCTCTCCAACCTCCTTTCAGGGAGTTGTAGAGAGTGATGAGGTCTCCCCTGACCCTCCTCTTCTCCAGAATAAACAACACCAGCTCCCTCAGCCTCTCCTCACAGGGCCTGTGCTCCAGTCCCTTCACCAGCCTTATTGCCCTTTGGACACTCTCCATCCCTCCTACTCTCCAGCAGATTGACACTCCTCCCCCAACTCGATGTCATCTGCAAATTTGCTGATTGTGTACACAATCCCCCCATCCAGATCATCAATAAAGATATTAAACAGGATTGGGCCCAACACTGATCCCTGGGGGACACCACTAGTGACCAGCCGCCAGCTGGATGCAGCCCCGTTCACCAGCACTCTCTGGGCCCAGCCCTCCAGCCAGTTCCTAACCCAGCACAGAGTGCTCCTGTCCAAGCCATGGGCTGCAGCTTTTTCAGGAGTATGCTGTGGGAGACAGCGTCAAAGGCTTTGCTGAAGTCCAGACAGACACATCCACAGCCTTCCCCTCATCCACCAGGTGGGTCACCTGATCATAAAAGGAGATCAGGTTGGTCAGACAGGAGGCCTCCTAAACATGTGTTAGCTGGGTCTGATCCCCTGTCCATCCTTAATTAAACACTTGTCTCCTAGCTTTGAGGATCTGGATATCTCTTTCTGGGGATTTCTGTATTGGCATTAAGAGGAGGAATTAATGGGGAAAGTATAAATTTGCTATCAGCTGCAGTTATATAGGGAGATGTACAAATGCACGCTCCCATGCAGCACCTGAAAGTGGACCGGCAGAACAGCAAGGTGATCTTCACTCGGCTTTGGAACCACATAAGATTTCAAGTTTGGCTTATTCTTTTGCAAGTCAGGAATGTTAGGGAAGATATGCTTTGAATAAGAATGTATAGAGCCAGTAAAGGTCAGGATCCAATGTTTACAACCTAAATTTCACATATGTCAGGGAAGAAAATGCTTAGGAAGTTCCCACTATATACTAAGATTTCATGGCTGTTTCATTTGAAACTGCTGAGGAGCCATGCTAGCACCATGCCTGCTCACCAAGATTGCTACATCTCAAAGAAATGTTTTAATCCTGTGGCTATCTATATTTCCTGACAGCTTTAGCTTTGAATCTTAAAAATTTCAAATTTAGTATCTCAGCAGAGGTGACAGAGTACACTAGTTGAAAATTGTGCTTAAGAACAGATGTATAGCAGGCATGTGAGCTCTATTTATTTGAGCTTTAATAAGCCAATAGAGAGACCTGCCAAATTTACCAGGCATGTGGGGTTTATTTCTGAACAGCAAAGACAACTTAAATAATTTTAAAGCCTTTCCAAAAGACTAAAAAATGTAAATTCATAGTGTAAGGACCAACAAGGCCATTTAACACTTTCTTTGATCAAAAGGAATTGGTGCCAGACAGTTCAACAGACAGAAATATGCAAGCCTCTCCTTTCAGGACAAGGCACAAAGCGGATTCTAGAAAGAGATAGGCTAGAGCAGAAGGAAGATATTTTGTTAAATTTCCCCTCTTGATTTTACTAGTGTCCCACCCTTTCCAATCTTAGAAGATAAGTGCTCTGAGAGTCACTCTCTCCCTCCTCCCCAACACTGAACTGAAACATGTATTTAAATTGAGAATAAAATTCTTGTGGATTTCAGAGGAGGCTGACTCTATTTAAGTTACCAGCTGGTGAATAACATCATGGCTATCACATCTTGATAATGATAACTGCTTTATAATGTGAATCTTACAGATACAGTTAAATTTTATAGTTTATTACTCTAGCATTCTCATAAGGTGATTTATATTATTTTCTGCCTGAGTACATTGTATTTCAGTGTCTAAGCCTTTATTATCCAAGTTTCTCTACTGCTCAAAATTTAGTCGTAGTACAAAATGTGGAATTTTACTTCAGATCATTCAAAGCTGAATTCCCCTTACACTTCTGGTGCTCTGCTTCTTCATTTCACAATTCTTAACAGCCTATATGTCTCCTGGTAGATTATTGATTTTGCTGTTTCTGGGGATAGTTTTGTTGAGAAGATTCCTCTAATTTAATATTTAAAATAACATTGGCTATTTTTATGATCCTTCAACCAGTTCTGGAGCATTTAACCAGTTAATTTTAATAGCTCTTTCTTAATTGTATTTTTCATTATTTCTGCTGTCTTCCTAGTATAATGTTATTTGTGCTAAGCAATATTTACTTAAATCTTGTAAACAAGGACAGAACACTTGTCATTCATCTCACTTGAATTTAAAAAATAAGTGTTTATATAAAATGGCCTCTTAAATAATACTAGAGGAATCCAGGAACCTCTTCCAAGAAATCTATGGACAAACAGATTCATAAGGTGAAAACTGGAAAATACAATACACCTCTTCCAGTCAAAAATTCTATGTCAAACTAGATGGATGCAGGAACCAGATTCATAGGCCAGTAATGTTTTTATTGCCATAGTTAAGACTTGTATCTCCCCAGTTTACAATCAAGAGCTAGTTTGCTGGGCTACAGTATTGCAAGCCTCTATTTTGGTCCCCTCCCACTTATTTTTGACTTTAGATGCCCTTGTGGTTCCATCACTGCTATTATAGTCAACTCTTTGGACTATTATTTTGGTTTCTGCTGTAGCTGTGACTTATTACTCCTGCACGCAACCCATGAAGCGTTGGAAAATGCAGAGGTGGCACTTTTTGATATTGTTTGTATTGTTCAATAGACTTCCTGTGGGCCAGACACAGACTTGGTAGCTGACAGCAGCAATTGGTTTTTTAAAGAAAATGTTGTGTTAATATTGCTGTCCTCAAGATTCTCCCTGTTGTCATCCATACCAAGTTTGACCTTTGTATATCTAAATGGATATGCACTTGCCTATTTGTACCTTTAGTATACAGAAATTCTGACTAAATACTAAATCTACTTTATTCCCTATTCTTTCAAACTTCCATACAGGTTCAAAATCACAACTGTAGATATTTATTTTTTCCAATCTGTTATTTTTATGGATAAACTGATCTCCCAACTGATCCCACTCAGCAGACAAATCAATATGACCATAAAAACCCCAAAAGACTGAATTTGAGAATTGAATAGCAATTGAATTGGACATTTGGATACTTACAGAATTTAACTGATTCATAATGACTTCAGTTTGTCAGATCACAAAATAAGAACCTTATAGTTTCACTCCCAGCTTTGAATTCATATTAATAGGTATTCATACTATATGCCCTTGGGTGCACAACAACCCTTATTGAAGTCCAAATGACACAACCTTTCTGAAACAACAGAGCACTAATTCAGGAACATGCTATTAATCTTGACCTAGATTTCATTTGGAGAATTCAGATTTGGTTTATAACTAGGATCCATCTTCTTTTGAATTGGTATTAGTAAACATATTACAACATATTTGGAGGCTTTTCAATTTTTCTTCCTTTCTTTCACAGAATCACAGACTGGTTGAGGTTGAAAGGCACCTCTGGAGGTCACATTCTCCCACCAGAAAAGGTTGTCCAGGGCTGTGTTCACTTTGTTTTTTAATATCTCCATGAATGCAAACACCAGTGGCTCTCTGGGAAATCTGCTCTTATAGTAAAAAGGTTCAGGGCTGTGTTCAGAGGAAATTTTGTGTGCTTTAATTTGTACCCATTGCCCCGTGTCCTGTCTCTAGCAGTCCTGAGAAGTCTCACTCCCTCACCTTCATTTCCATGTTTATACAAATGAGTAAAATCATCTTTGTGGCTCTTTGCTAGGCTCACTCCTTTAAGTCCATGTCTTTATCGTATTGGGAAGCCCAGAACTGGACACATCACACCAGATGAGTCATATTGCATATGACATTTTTCTGTAGTCTATCAAAAGCTCTGCACTGGGAGAAAGGTGATTCTTTTCCCCATGACAATAATTCTGTTGACAGCAGTTCCTGTTTCTGATAAAGTTATTGTTGTTCTTTGTATACCTGTGGAACCAATGGTCTTGACTGGATCACTGATGCTTAAAGAGAGAAACACCCGAAGAGTTTAATGTATTACATATACATTCTTATTCCTTTCTTCATCAGGATCCCAATATTCAATTCTCAACTTGCAAGTGTAGGCAAAATATGCTTTTATCTATAGAAAAATAGGGTGTAGTCTGGAGAAGCTGAATAATTCACTGATGATCGGCCTTGGCTACAGTGATGAATATTTATCATTTTCCTTTAATAACTGTTTTTAAATAATCTCCTTCTGGCTTTTGATGATTTATATCTAAAAAGAACTCAACTGTTTTGCTTCTCTTATTAATGATGAATACAGTTGTTTGAAATATTTTTCTGCTGCTTCCCAGAGTTTTACTCTGTTCTGAGATTATAGACACTGTGTTCATTCACCTCCAACAAAATTCCCCTTTTCTCAGTGGGAGTTTTCACATGATTAAAATAAATACTGGTGAATCAGAGCTCTTCTCATCAGTCTGTACAGTTTCTGGTATACTCAGTCTATATAGGAAGCTTTTTCCAGCATTCATTGCTGCATTTAGGTGTTTGTGTTTCCCAGTACATAGTTGTTAACTTGGGTTGTTTTCTACAGAGAGAAAAACATTACATATTTCAAGTCTAGATAATTGGAGTTTTTCCACTAAGGCCCTATATATGAATGTTGTAGAATATTAAGGCTGGTTTTGGCAGGGCCTATGCCCTTTTAAAATCCTCACCTGTATACAGTTCCCCCACAGAGTCTGTATTCTAAATCCAGAACTAAAACTCCGGTTTCCTAGCTAACCTGAAACCTCAGTTTCTTTCTTCTCTTGGTAAAAAGTTCAGGGGAAACAATCATCTTTCCAAAACATACATACCAGAGCAAAACAAGGAAGATCTCTGGCCATCAGATATCTCCACAATTTTATTCCTTGAGCTTCTGGCAAATAAAGGACATTGTGTAAGGACATGTTCCAGTACCTCAGCCTCTCCAGGAGTTTTTTGAAAGGTTTCCAAAATAAGAGTCTGAGCAACACTTGCATACAGGTAGGTCTTGCATGCTCTCATACCTTTTGTAAACATCATTACACAGATATTGGTTCATTATCTTTTTTAAACTAAGTATTTATAAAGTTCAGAAAAGCTCTTCGGCTGTAGAGCTTTTTACCATAGTATTATGGAAGGAAGCCTTTCTTCAGTTTTTTAGTTAGGGTTTAGTTTGGGGTTTTTTTGTTGTTTTGGGGTTTTTTTACACTAAAAACATGTGCACCTCCTAATTTTAAGCACTCTGGCCCTTATTCAATGAGGTCCTTAAGCATCTACTTTGTTTTAAGCGAACACTTAGAGGCTTTCTCGAATAAGACCCTTTCCTAAATGATTAAACACATGCCAAAATAAAGTTAGTCATTTGTAAGCTAAAATATTGTATTTGGTTTAAATTTTCAGCAGAGTGCATGGAATGAATAGAACGCTTTTCTTTTTCTGGCATGAAAGACCAACTCAAGTTCCACAGCCGAACACCTGAGGACAGAGCTGCTTTGTTTTTTCCATCAAACAGTTTTCCCAAAGGATTTCTCTGGACACTCCTCATCTCCTACTTTGTTACCCCAGCACAGCTACAGTCAAAACTTCCTACAGAGTGATAGATTCATTACCCTAAATATGCATTCTGTCATGCCACTGTGGATTCAAAGCCATGTTAGGTATGGGCTTAGCTGCATATCCAAAACTTTAGGTATGAAGTGAGGAGAGGATGATGAAAGAGCTAGATTTTGATAAAAGGGAATGATGATTGTTATTTTCAGTCTTCATAGACTGGTTTTTCCAGATTCCACCAGGGACCACAGAATGCCTGCCAGGGCTGATCAGATCCTATTAGGCTGACACTGGATATCTCTGCAATACTTTGCTAGCTAGACTGCTTACTATTTAAAGCTCTTTAATGATTTCAGAGCAGGAATGGAACAGTATGAAGATTTCAATCTCCATATATCTTTTACCTATTTCTTTGCAGTCATGGAAATTTCGGTTCTAGTGGCTGCCGTGAAGGCAACGTTTCATTTGTGATCTTTTCATAAACTATAAATCATCTCAACAAAATGCTTTCAGATCTGTTTTTCCTATTCTTGACTGGTTGTAGCCCAGAAATAATAGAAATCTAGATGTATCTGTTAAACTCTAAGCAGCAACTCTACAAGCAACGATTGAATCAGTAAGATCAATATCTTATTTCCAATAAAGTAAAAAAAAAGAAAAGTAAGAAGAGACTCTTATTAATCTTTGGATCAGTGGCCATGATTGAAATTACTTGTTTGGCTGAATGAACAAAATAAAAATTAAAAAGATGGCACATGGTTATATCACTAAATATATCACTTTAATCACTGCTTGTATTAAAGGTGCCTCAGCTCAAAGAACCAACAGTACTCTTCAAGGGTTACAGAAGTTACTCTGAGCTAGAGCTCAGTAATCATGTATTAAAACTGTTATAATCCTAAATTTCAAAACAGAAGCATATATCAATCTTCAAATATTGCATGTATTAATGATGAGGTTTAATAACTTGTTATGATTTTCCACTCCAATTATCCCCTCCATTAGCCATGATTTTTATGTTTTAGTATCCATACAGCACATCAACTTTAAAGAAAAGCAAAAATTGAAAACAAGATATAAAAATAAAAGTAGGAAGAAAAATCAAACCAATGAAATTCAGCCATAATTCCTCACTAATTCTTTCATGAATATTAGTCCCATGATTTCTCATTAGACTATCTTAATTCCAGTTAATACAGTTAATTTATTTTACCAATAGTTTCATGATTTTTATTAAGTGGGTTTTTAGTAGATGTAGTCCATGGTGTGCCGAAAGTGCCACTAGTAAGGAAAAGCTTACAAAACCCCAAAAATTTATTTGTGATATCTTCCTTCAAAGTATTTACCAGAGCAAAATTTCAACATCTCAGATAAAAAGAACCCAGGCTAAAATGAGATTTTGCATAAGGTTTCCATCTTGTTTCTCAGTTACCTTCTACTGAGCTAAGCCACATTTTTGGTGTGAAGTTTATATTCACAGGAACTTAAAAAGAAGAGTTGATTGACTTTATTC
This sequence comes from Cephalopterus ornatus, assembly GCA_013396775.1. NCBI lineage: Eukaryota > Metazoa > Chordata > Aves > Passeriformes > Cotingidae > Cephalopterus > Cephalopterus ornatus. The sequence goes on from VZRE01011980.1 coordinate 211,653, forward strand.
AAGGCAGCAAGAAAAGCAGATGCTATCGAAATAGCTTTATTTGTTGGACATAAAGAGAAGGCAACTGCATGCATCATTCAAAAACTATGTTTAAATTCTCTCATAAGGCCATTACAGTTCATAAATGCTCCAAATTCTGACCTGGCTCAATAAAAACCTATGGCAGTTCTACACACAAAGTGTCTAAGTGGAAAGTCTTCATTATTTTAATTCCCACATGATCCACCCATAACTTGGTTTAGAAAAGCATGTGAGAAAAAGGAAAGAAAAAGCCTATATATTTTTGTATGGACATACACAGCTTATTGTCCTCTGAGTAGGTAGAAAATTTCAAACTGTGCCCAAGAATTACACTAAGAAGCCTAAGTTCCCCATTCAGATAAGGGAGGCCAAACAACCAGAAAAACCAGAGGGATGATGGGATGAACTGGCTCTCATATTCCCCCCCATATTGTGAGTAGCCTGAAATGCAATTAAATTTGCGTACACAATGATTCCAACCAAATTCAAACAATTCATAGATAGCCAGTGAGCAACACGCCAACACCTACAACAAATTGCCCTGTTTTTTAATTTCTTGAGATGAATTTTATTATTTCCTGATAGTTTCAAAACTCCTACATGACATTAGGCTCTTTCCTTCTTTTTATAAAGTGAGTCTAGTGGCTGAGTGCCTTAGGTAGAGAAGTGGCAGGCAAAAAAGGCACACTAAGTGGAGAAAGGTGGCCCTGCCAACTTGTGCTTCTTCCAGGTTCTCTTTATCAAGGCATAATAAAATCTCAAAGATTATATATTTAAAGCACTATAAGTGTTTAGAAACACAATTAGAATTATACTTTCCTTAAAAGAAATGTAATATTCAGAACAAAGAGTCAAAAAAAAAAAATTTGTTAAACTGAAAACTGCTACATTCTGGAAACAGTTAAATTCTGCCCCAATAATTTCATGTAAACAATGAAAGTAATAAAATACCTGTGTGGACAGATGAGTTTTACTCTTTTTGCGTTGCCCTTGTGATTGGGAAGCATTTTCTCCAATCTTTGACAAAGTTGCCCAAGTATCCCTCAGAAATTCATGCAGAATCTACTGCCTACAAAACTTTGACCCTGATTTGGTTGTCAGTGCACCAAATGCTAGAGAACACACCAGAACTTGTAAGTGTCCCAAACTTTAAAATATTTGATACATCGCAAGGAAACAGGTATAAGAGTATTTCAAGAACATAGTCCTCAAACTTATAATTGTTCAGGTTTGTGGATATGAAATACTCACAGGTTTGTGTTCAGGTTTGTGGATATGAAATGAACGTCAATACATGTTTAGAGTTATTATGACTGCAGCAAAAATACCTTTCACCACTATGGCTACAAAACCGAATAGAAGTTATAGAAACACAGTTAACTGGACACCAAGAAGATGGAACCACTTATTTCTCAAAATAAACAACATTCTGACAAAAGACTGGTCAGTGAAGAGATGTGGAAAAGCACTCATCTAAATTATGTATAGGTACTGCATGGAAATGCTAATTATGCTTCACAAAGTGTTTTAGTAGTCTACATTTGATTGCAAAGCATGCAAAATTTCCAAAATATTTGTAAAGAGGAAAGAAGCACCATCATTTCTAATTCAAGTTTATCTCATTTTAGGGCTTGGGTAAGGGCCAGGTAGCAGAAATATTGGTGCTTTTCTTCCACTACCATCCCCAAGGAGAACAACAGAACCTGTGACAGGAAGGAGTAGCAACTTTTGTGGAAAGATGATCATTGATTTGACTTCCAAAAACTCTGGGAGTTCCCTCTTTGGAAGACAGCTCTGCCTAGACGCTCTCTCTTTTTTAAGACCGTTCAGGAAAATAACTAGTGCTATTAGCAACACAGTTTTTAGTGCAACAGAACAAAAACAAGATAAACAGACAAAAAATAAACCACATCAAAAGATACAAAACATCTAAAATTATTTGTGATGGAAAATTTTTGGTTAGTCTGATCTTGTGGACAATTTTTATGGAAATGTCCTCATGCTTTGTGATAAAAAAAGCAAGTGCATACCCCAGACTTGATCATTAAACACCCTTAGGTGTGATGTGGGCAGAGGTTAAGGGAGAAGAATGAGGTAGAAAGAAAGGCTGCTGGAATAGGTAACCAACCCTTCTGAAGTATTTTTATTGCATCATTTGCACAATAAGCAGGTACAAAATTGGGGATTGTCGAGGACAGGTGGTGAGCGCTTTGTCTCCCCCTCTGCTTCTCTTTTCTGCCCTTTCCCTAACCCTAGTTTCATGAAGTAACTGAAAAACAATGGAGCAAACTGCTTCAGGGATCATCTTCACACCTGTTCAGGGAGCACTGAGAGACAACTGCTGACACAAGTCTCCAGTGGGATGCCCGGTGTCCAGTCCCAGAACACAGGCCAAATGCTGTATTTGCAGATCTGGTCTTATTTTTCTGGAGTTTATTTATGATTTCTGGAGAAGCAAAAAGGTTATTCATACTACCAGTAGTCAGCATTGGACTGAAGTAAAAGATAATAGAAAATACTGTGGTAAAAGAGAAATAAACAACCGTATTCTGGGAAATGGCTAAGGAACACGGACGTCAGAAAAAAAAAAAATAAAAAAGAACTGGGAATTCTGACAGTCTGTTATCTTGGAAAAGAGTAAAAATGTGGAAGTGGTCAAGACATCATGAAGTTACAACTATCTGGAACCATTATAGTCTTCTTTGGACTATGTTTTCTTGTCAACTGCCTTTTCTCTTCCAGAATTAACGAGAACTCCTCCCTGTTCTCAATCTGCGGGTTTGGACTGACCCCTTCCAAAGGAAATGCTCAGCTTGCAATGCTGTTCTGAAATCCTAAAGGGAGGAGAGAATCTGTTGCTCAATTCTGCTGTGTTAACAAGCTGAGGCTCTCCAGCCAGTAGCCACCTTGATATCAAAGTAGTCTCAAAACAGCACTGGTTTATACTGGTACCCTTTTTATACATTGCATCCTCAGGAATCTGCAAGCAGCTGGAAAACAACTCACCGAAACTTTGCCTTGTTCCTGTTGCTGCGTGATTCTCCCTCCCTCATCTCTCTGCTGGAGGCCAAGAGTGCATTTAGCCCAGTTGCTCACTTGACTGCAGTGATGACATTTATTTCTTCCTGGAATTATTTAAAAATTGTAAAAGGTCCCATTAGATAAGATAAAGAAACTCACTCCAGTGTTACAGAAAATCAGTTCTAAGGCTACTTGTAACTAGAAAAAAAAGTCATCTCCCAGCTATCTGTTATCTTCTTGGAAGTTTCCTAAAGTTCTAGTCAGAATGAGAGCCATGCACAGTTTTTTCTTAAAGTTCTAACTTATGGCTACAGTCAGGGAAAGGACACATCAAAAATTAGTAAATAAAAGGAAAACAGGGACTATTTTTGCAAATGCATAGTGTGAGAAAGCAAAAAGAGCACTTCACAAAGTGAATTCCAAGTAACATAATTGTTAAGTATTTCAAATTGGTGAAATACCACACATCTGGCTCTTTGATCATTAACACTGTTCATTGCTTCATTAAAGCAGAGGTCATTGTTTCTCAAGGAGTCATTAATGCTTACAGCAAGAAGGGTACTGTAGTTTTATCCACAGCAAGGTGAAAAGAGCTTTTAGCACATACAGAGGCTTAGAGTTATTTTTTTAAACCTCAGCCACAGAAGCAGAGAGGGGATTTCAGTAGCACTTTGGCTGCCTCTGCACAGACCCCCAAATGAATAATTTGTGTTACTGATTTCTCCAAATATCAGAATTTATTAACTGAGAGATGATTTTCTGAGGTGTGATTGGTTATATACCATTTGAAAATCTAAGCCCAAAGAATTCAGTCAAAACTTGGACATACTTCTGATTGAGATAAAAATATTTTAATTCAGACCTGCCACAGTTGTTCCCCACTGCTCATCCAAAGAGTTTGGTGTTACACTACAGTGACATTTACAGACTCAGGCAATTATTTCCACTTATTCATTTACTGTTATTTAAAAATACTAAGACATTAATACTTCTGCATGTATTTTAACAGGGATAAGTCTGGCTACTAGATACAATCATATAATTGTGTCTTTTAAGTATACGTGTGATAGTTTGTTCAAACTCAAAGGCCTTGCATTATATCTGTTACTTTCTGGTAGAGAATTAAAACTTTTTTCATTGTTAAGTAGTTTTCCTTTTCTAGCCTCTTCAGTCTGGCTATTTGCTAATCTCTCAGCAAGCCATGTGTTTGCTAGGACTTATTATTCCATGATGGCAATACCTTACACACTGCAAATTGCATCATGGCCAGGATACAATGTAGAGACACTGTAATTTTTGGTTTTTAACATATATTTATCATTGATAAAATTCCCGCTTCCAGATTTTCTTTCCTTATTTTTTTGTCATTCAAATTTGCAGCAGACCGGACGTTTTCTTCATCAGTAGGATTTTTAAAACCCCAAATAAGCAGTCATTAGTTGGTATAAGTACACCACACAACCTAAATCATTTGAGGGTACTTATGTCTGGTATTATCTGCCAGAGATAAAGATTTCTCTATTGCACCCCAAAGCAACCTGACAGCTTGCCTAGATACGTAAAGAGGATAAGGAACAATGCACCTATATACAGTATAGTCAATGTCAGAGAAATATTTCCAAGAAAAGGAATACAGAAGCTAGTAATATGTAAGGGTTCGCCAAATATGTTTCTGTGTCAACACGCAGGCAAGACGTAATGTTCCTAATTTTTTTTTCCTTCTTCATTTTCACAGTCATAGATAAGCCACTGCGTTCACATAATAAATTAATTCATTTTTTTAAATAAACAATGTGCTCAAAGTAATTAATGTGCACGCCTGTAGTGTCCAAATACACAACAGCAAAAAAATGTGGCTTTGATTCTAGTTACAGACATAGGATATAGTCTGTCTAGACCATCAAATAATGAACCTCTAAAGTGAAAGTTTTACATGTGAGATTGCATCTCTGAAATGAAAACTGCTTCAAGAATATTGGCCAGAGAAGGAAAAAAATAGATTCCTTTACACTCTCCTATTTTCTTTACCCACCAACTCCTCTAACTATTCCACTGGAAACCTTAGAACTAGGATATTTGCAGTCTATTGGATATGGCAGTTTTTCATGTAACATATTTAATGATCAGATGCCACCCTCTTTCCTCTAACACCTTCGAAAAAAGCATATTTTTCATTTCATGACCAAATTCAAAGAAAACAACATAGAAAACAGAAAAAAAAAAAAAGTAATGGTTCAATTCAAAGCTGTACATCCCATGACAAAGTTCTTAAATTGTAGAATTAAGTTCATGTGAAATTTCAAATAACAATTTTCTGATTTTTTCTGTTGTCTCTGCATAATTTCAATAATCAAGCATGCATTCCGATGAATTTTGGTCTGGGAGGTGTCAGAAATCTCATTAAAATTTTGAATTCAAAGACTAATTTGTTGTCTCCATTGGTGCTGCCTTCTCATTCAATCTTTTTTAAATTCTGGCCTGCTTCCACTCTGGATGCAGTTTCTGGTGCAACCAGTGTCTCCTTTTGCAGGAGAGAGACAGGTATTTTCATGATAGCAAAGCAACTCCCAGTAGGTATACCAGTCTACAGTCCTCTCCATTTCCTTTAGTAGCTCACCAAAATCCTTCCCAGTCTCACAGAGTGATTGGTCTCTGCCCTCACCTCCAGTGAAACTCTCAGTGAGAGAACAACATCCCCAGCACCACCAGCCCACCTGGATCCCTCAATGACAGCAGGGCTGCTGGGTCATGCGGAAAACCTATTGTTCCCAACAGCACAGCTGATGCCTAAAGGAAGCAAGATACACCAAAAGAACCAGAATTCAGGCAATAAAGAGACAGGAACTCTTAAAACCCTACATTCCCTCGAACATCCATATCTTTTATCTTCTGTATCAGGGAAATAACAGAGGACTCTCAGGAGATAAGTGGACTTGACAAAGTGTACGTGCCAACACTGAATAAATTGTGCGCTCGTTGATCTTGTGGCCTAGGCATCAACCTATTTGGAGAGATCTATACGGCTACAAGAATTTTCAGTAGGTTTCTGTCTGTAGAGCATATTAATATTGGTCAAACCATAAACATCCTCTTAATGCAAATATCAACTGGAGTCTGGCCTGCCAATGGCATAAAAATAAATCTGAAAGCTCTCTCAGAGGACATGTGATGTAAGGGCATTCCGTGCAGCAAAGAGGGGTGAGGTGAGGAAGGGTATCAGCAGTGATCTAGGACTCTGCTGTGGCCTTTGCAGTACCCAAGCAGCAAGACTGCCTTTCTTTCTTCTCAGGGAAAAGAGAGAGCACCTACCTGTCAGAAATGCATCTTGCCAGCAGAGAGGGGAAAAAGAGGAGCAAGTTTAAGGTAGGAATGCTGAAGATGGGCTGTTTGGGAGAAGGATTCATGCAGGGAGGGTGAGTGAGAAGCAGCCAGGCAGAGAACACGTGAGTGCCTCTGTGTGTCCTGGCAGCAGAGAGAGAAACAACAAGACACTTCACAGAGAAAGTCAAGTTCAGGAGCTGCCAAAGATACTGGGAGATTTGTCCAGCCAACAGAGCTGTCAGTCAAAGTGTTCATTTAATTTGACAAAGCAAGAAAAAGATTGGAACTCACCACTTAGAGCACTATTGTTTAAAATATAAAAAATGCAAAGCCTTTCAGCCTCAAAAACCACTGACCTTCAATACCTTCATAAGGGGCTAGTGAGATCTGGGGTCCTGCTTTTAGGATATCCACATGGAGTCAAAACAACTGATTTTCAGCAGCCTCTGCACCTCTAAATTTAAGACAACATGCATCCAATGAAGGTGGTACTTTCACTTGACCCAAGACTTTCCAATTCAGATTTGGGGAGAAAAGGAGGATATAAATACATATCTCATGCTTCAGATTGCATAAAAGTAAGCTTTTTTGTAAAAAAAATTACTGAAAAATTTACATGTAAAAATTTAAGAAGTAGATTTGACATAGCTGCTAGTTCTTTTGTTCTTTAAATAGTAATAGTTTAAAAATGTAATTTTTATTTTCAATAATTTTTCTACCTTATTTTTCTAGCTGTGAAAATTCAGTTGCTTCAAAACCATGCTTTGTTAGATTTTGTAATAAATCAAACAAAGCAGGAGAAATTGAAAAAAAATGGAAAGTTATTAAACAAATACTAATATTTCATAAAGGGGAGAGGGAGAATTTTCCTTCACCTTTAAGTGATTTACAGAAACTGCTTTCTGGAAAGCCATTTTGGCTCAATTCCCCCGCTGGATATCATCACTGGTAACAGATTGGATGTCTACCATGGGTCTTCAGGAGCCCAGTGAACTTCCTGTTGAAAAATTGGAGCAAACACAAAAAAAGTATCTGGAGTTACAGTCCTTATTTTCTAGTTTTGATGCCTGGAAAAATTAGAGGCTCATACATCAACTCAAGCAAACAGCCATGGATTTGTGTTTTCTAAAGCAGTGTTCCTTGCTGGCAGCACATGATTATTCACTGCTTGGTTGTGACCTTAATCATACTACTGGATCAGTGGCCAAATCCTTAGTCTTACCAAAGAGTCAAAATGTTTATTTTTCAGGAAACTACAAATGGTCACTCAGAAGAATTGACAGATTAGGCCTTTTCCAGGTAATTCACAGAACACTGCTAAAAAAGCAGTTTGCACTGTGGAAAATAAAGTGATACTTCTCAACATTTCCCAAGTATTTGTTGAGAGGCCTAAGAACAAAAATTATGTTCAATTTTTCTTGATAGTGCAACTGAAAACAATTGCTGCTCTGACCTTATGTTTATTTTGGGGTGGTGTGTGTGTACGCGTGTAAAGGTCATGTTTGCAGAACAGAAACTTGCAGGTCCGCTCTGGGGTTCCGCTTGTTACCCACCCATGTGAGTCTCAACTGATGAGTTTAGCCCTGGTTTCAGGGCGTTGGCAGGTTCGCATCCACATCAGAGAGACACTACTGCCAGTGCCTTCCTTTTACCTCCTATCTTGTTTGAGCCTGGAATTATGCAATCACTAAAGCTCGGTAGAAAATAGGACTATATTATTTTCACTATGTTGTGCTAATGTATGGGAAACAAAAAGAAAATTTGAGACTAAGTATAAACAAAGTGTGATGAAACCTGCATTTACCAGTACTCAAGACTTGGACCGTCTGTGTAAATGACTGGAAATATCTCATTCCCCGTTATATTTGCTTTCTCTTTCCATACCAACTCCCTCAGCACCAAGAGGTGACTAATGTTGACAGTCATTAACAGGTTTCTCTGTGCAAATAAACTTGACTTTGTATTTCAATTGTCCTAATTCCAAGTAAAGGAGAATATAGGATATTTGGCGGTGTTAAGTCATCAGTTCTAGAAACACTCAGTAAAGTAAGTTCCTTGATATTTAATATATATTATTGATGTAGAAATTTGAAAGTCTTCGATGTGTGGATAGGCACTAAGACTTTTTTTTGCCCATCTTAATAGAGGGAAAACAATTCACATGATACCAGCTACAGACTGTGAGACAAGACACATTTTTAGACTTCATTAAGAGAAATTATTCTACAAGAAATTGTACAAGACCTGTTACCTTTTCAGGGACAAGATTAAGTTTCCGAATGTTAATCCCACCATCTCCTTCAAAAATAAAAAAAGTGAAGGTTGTTCAGGAACTGCTCTGTGATTAAGGTCTGCTTTTCAGGTTCCTGCCAGGTTCTGTTCTCTTACAGACTTACTCAAAGAACATACAAGATTTCTTCCCCGCACAAAAGACCAGTTTCTGGCTTCTATTTTATTTTATGCTCCCACAGCATTAGAAACATAAATTGATTAAGAGCTGATTTACAGATAATTATAGGTTTCCCAGATAGTGACATTTTTCTGGCAATCAGTGTGGTGGTGCCCTGGTTTCAGCCAGGACAGGGTTAATTTCTGCAGTAGCCGGGAGGTGGCATGGCCAGGACCAAGAGGTTATTCTCTACGACCTCACATCATTGCCAAGTCTCTTCCAGGGAAAAGGGGTCACTTCTGGTTCAGCATAGTGTGGTGGAGGGAGCGGTGAAGTGTTGTCTGCTCTTGGCGGGGTTCTGTGTGAATGGTTCACCTTTTTCTTGTACCCTCTGTCATCAATATTGTTGACGGTGCTGATTATTTTCATATCTCACTCCTGTTTCCAGTAAACTGTTCTTAACCCATGGTCTTTACATTTTTGTCCTCTAGTTCTCCTCTCCAGCCCACTGCAAGGAGGCAGGGGGAGGGGGAGCGAGCGAGCAACTCACGGTTTGAAAGGTCTCCATGAGAGCACTAAATTTGGGAGCATCATTCCTAAACCACCACAGCTGGCCATAGAGCACAGGGAATGAAGGGAGGTACATTCAGGGAATAAAATGCTGGAGAGGGTTTCAGCAGTAAACTGAACCTGTTTGCACTAAACTGGATGGAAATGGTTTAAAAAGGCAAAATAAACCCATAAAACTGTTTAGCTAATCAGAACTATGACAAGAGCCAAAAGCATTCTTATTCATTTTACACTGATGACAGTGCAAGAAGGACACAGCAGAGCAATCACCACACTGCCCATGCGTGGCAAAATTACAGTCTGGCACATCAGGAACTGTCTGTGTCTTTGAACCAAGTGAAGCCAATCCTTGAAAAGTTCTATTACCTGGAAAACGTAGAAGGCGTCTGCTACTGATTTTCAGTCACGCCAACAGAGAAAAGCTGCAATTTGTTTTTAGAATTTATGACTAAACCATGTGGAAAATGTGTCAAGCTAAAGGCAGAGCTTCTATGCCTCGCTTCTATTTCTATTATCCTCAGAGGTTTTTAAGACTGCATTTACCGTCAGCAAGAGGCAGATTTAAATGATACCTGTAAGCCAAAAGGAAAAAAACCCCTCACACTCTGAATTTCATGCCTGAAAGACAAACACCTTTGAATACAGAAAAAGTGGGGAAAATTTGTCACCTTCAGGCAACCTTTGAAGGACAAAGTTACTCACATGCTGTTTGGGGGCTTTAGTATGAAGAAAGGCTGAAATGGCTGTAAACTTCTACTAATCAAATAGGTCACACACAAAGACAGATGTTTGTGGCTCATGCAGCCATGCTGTGTGCCTATTTCCTTTCTCTCAGTCGAAGGCAAGACTAAGGATAAGCAAACAATTTATATAATCCCTAGAATGCAGTAGAACTTCCATTTTCTACAAGAATAGCATTGAAGACGTGAAAATAAGACAAATTAATTACAGTGGGGAGATTTTCGATTTCCTAAAACTTTTCTTGTACCAGTTTGAGGGGCATACTGGTACACAATTAAAACATGGGTCAGAAGAGGCATACGCCAGAAGAGGCAGTAACTATAGATGTGTCGGTGGTCACTATCTTTCTACTTAGGTATTGTCATAGAATCACAGAACAGTTTGAGTTAGAAGACACCTTAAAGATCATCTAACTCCAATTCCCCTGCCATGGGAGGAACACTTTCCACTTAGGCCAGTTTGCTCCATCCAATGTGGTCTTAAACACTTCCAGGGATGGGGCATCCACCACTTCTTTGCGTAAGCTGTTCCTGTGCATCACAACCCTCAATGTAAAGAGTTTCTTTCTCATCTCTAATCTAAACCTACTCTTTTTCAGTTTGAAGACATCTTCCCTTCTTCAGTGAACCCAGGAAGCCTGTGACAGACTCTGTTTCTGCTCTGGGATGTACCAAGATCTTCTCCAGTGCCTTGGTCCTCCAGTCATGTAAAATCCACACACTCCAACAGTGGAGGAATGAGACGTAGACACAGAGGCACATGCCGAGCACAGAAGTAAGAACTGGGTGAACACCTGGATTAGTGCAACTGTCCTCATTTTCCTAAATATAGATGTTATCAGTGTCTGTACCTAACGGTGCTTTGTGGCGATTGATAACCTGGATCTGTACCCATCCTGCCTGCTTGTGCCCACACTGTTCCTTTCTAGGGACAAGCAGCCCCACCAATTCCCCCACCTGTTATTCAGTGATTGCTCAAGTGCAAGCATGGCAGGAGAGAGCAGTTCCTCATAGTCCCATTCCCCAGCAGATTACCTAATAAGACCATTGACAATTTGACTCATACCCAAACAAACCATAACCATATGAAAATACACTTCATGTACAACATACCGTTTCTATACTGCTTCTCTGGCTACCACATATTCCAGTGTGGTTTATCCTCAGTCAGGTGAAAGACTTCTCTGCTAATATGTACATTTGAGAGCAAGCCAAATTCAACATGATTCATGCTATCAAGAATCTCACTGACTTCACCTGACTTTTGGTGAGCATAAGCTCCTCTGTGTTTATCTTGTAATGTGGGTGCTATGAGACAATGGCTCTATTTATATTGTTTATAATTAAGGTGCTTATCAAGAAAAGGAGGGAGATGCTGAGTTGCTAAGGCAGACATTGGAAATCTCTCCACCCACTAATCCCCAGAACCTTTTAAAGTTTCTTTTATGAACAATTGCCAATTATCTGTCACCAAGAATGCAGGAAAAAGTTGGGTGACTTCTCCTTGTCTGTAAAAAAAGTTTATGGCAACATATGCAATACTCCTTTTCCTGTCTGGGCATTGTAGGGTGCCATAGATGGGCAGAAGCATGAGGCCAGTTGCTGAGATCTACTACAAATTTCTCCCTCTAAAACACACAGCAGCATTTAATAGAAACTGTCCAAAATTATTTTTAAGAACTCCATGGCAAAGACAGCAACTACGAATTTTCCCTGGCTCCCAGCTGAAAAGAAAATCTACTTCCCTCATGTAAAATCAAGCTCCACGTCGTACGGGTAACATTATATTAACCATGACTTAAAAATCCATATTCCCATTACTCTGTAGTTTTCCATAGTATTGAGCTAAATGTAGCACTTGTCAACTATTCAGCTACCATTTTGGGCTCCAATCCTGCCTTTCTTCCTCTTCAGACAATTTTCTAAGCCTACCCGTAAAAGATCTTTGAATAATGGGAGCAGGGTTTCCATTGGTTCACTTAACAATGGACCTCATGTATTCTCCCTAAGATTAATTCCATGTATTTTAAATTATTATTTACTTAAGAAGGGGCAAAAAGGAGAATGTGCCAAAGCCAAATTCATGCATCTATACTTTAATCTTTTCCCTTTCAGATGAAGACAACAGTTCTGCTCAAGAACATCAGTGTGGGAGACAGGCTAGCTAAAGAAGCTGGATTCCCAAATAGGAAAAAAAATTCAAAGAAAAAAAATACATACAACAACCCCCCAAATCCTCAAGAGCTAGGAGCTCCTGGAATCTTTTATTAACTCAGTAAAACTCACAAAAATGGAAGTTTCATACAGCTTCAGAGGTCATCCAAGGGTGCTGGTCCCAGGGCAGATGTTAACAGGCCACCCATGACCAAGGCCATGGAGCTCTTTGTGTCCCCAACTCCAGGGAGGACCTGCCAAACCCAGCCATGAGGCAACACTTCCTTTCTTCCTCAGTAAATTTCCGATGAGCAATAACAACTGTACTTGCAAGAGCATGCCCCAGTCTTGGAGAGAAGACATACTTCCTTTTAAAGAGAGAAGTAATCAGTGCCTTCTGTTGCCACAAAGACTAACCGGAGCAGAGACTTTGTCTGTGCTGCACTAACATGCTATTTAGTTGTGAAACATTTCAAAATTGATATTGCTGCATACTCAGGCTTAAAATCTTCTCTTTTTTTTTTTTTTTTCTGTTTGCAACATTTTAAGCCTTTAAAAATTTGTTTTAACAAACCAGTTAACAAAATCAGATTTTTAGTGGTAGCTTCGGTGATCCAGACAAAATATGGTTATTTTACACAGTAAAATCCCATTGAATCTGCATTATGAAGTCTAATGGAAAACCCCATTGGATTATCATTTGACATCAAACCTGGCACAACACAGCCTGGAGACATCTGACTCATTGTGTTAGTGGAGACTTGGAAACTTCCAAGGAATCTTTCCAGTATTTAAACCAATATAATTCCCTGGGAAAGTACAACTGGAAAACAAATTCGTCTGAAGAAATTTTCTAGTGATCCCATTTGGGAAGGGATTAGCCTTCTCTTAAGGGACTGGTTGGGAGTTCCCTTTGAGTTTTTATGGAGAATGAAAAGTTGTATTTTGTTTTTTTCAGTAGCTCTAGTACGTAGCTTCCTATAAATGGGAACAAATAATTTATGCTTAAGAACTGTGGTGATTACTTGGGGCTTTTTTTTGTTTGGTTTGGTTTTTAAACAGAAAGAGGAAAAACTTATAGAATTCATTAGTTTCCTGCTATTTTGCTAGGGCACCAATTAGTAAACCTAATTTATAAGTATATACACACACACACAGAAATCGTAGTTAGGTTTATCTGCAGATTTTTCAACATAAAAATCTATTTTTGCCAAAAACATATTTCCTTTCATAAGCTTCCAGATGCCGATTCACAGCCTGTATCATTGTAAGAAAATTCTGACAGCAGTAGAAGAAATTGTGGCCCTCAATTTTTAAAAGACTACAAATCTGCTTTGAAAAAAAAATAAATTCTGATTTAGACTTTTCCACACACAAAAATTGCAGTATTATTTGTCTGTCAGTAGAGATGTACAAGTGTGAAATGAGTAATATAAGTAACACTAGCTTACTGTCATTATCACATTGGGCAATTTTTACACCTACGGAAAGCACTACTTCAAGTTTAAATAATTACAAAAGAAATGTGAATTTCAAAGTCTAGTTTCTTCCTTTGGCATAATGAAAAGCTTCTGCCAAAATGGGACAATGGTATGTCAATATTACAGGTTTGTTTTGGGGTTTTTTGTTCAACCTATTCCAGACAATAAATAAATAAGATGAAACAGAACCCAAACTTTTAATTGATGTGTTTCACCAGTTTTCACCCATCAAATCTTCAAGTTTAAATCCTTTGGTATCACTTGACACAGCTGTTCATTTTGAAATACCCGTATATCTTACTTTAAAATACAGTATCTCTGAAAATGCTCAGGTGTCATTTTGGTAAAATATTTAACTTCAGTTTTGTGAATTTTCAAGTCACTAAGAAAAAGAAATAAACAGTTTTTGGTTTTTTTCCAGAGCTGTCAGTAACCTGTGCAATGAATGGTTTGCATGAAACTGTAGCTAATAAAAAACAGAGTTCAGAAGAAATACAGAAGTAGAGCAGGCACAGTTTGGCTATATCCATAGCAGTCCCAGTCCTCATCTGACTGCACGTAGTACCTTTCTGAGACTGAAAAAAAAAATCCACTTTAATCAGCAAGAACATAAATGAGGCTTGTCTTCTCAAACACTGCAGCCTCTGGGATTTGTTACCCAAACATAGGTTGAAACAGCTAGGAATGAGGACAAGGACTTTGCAAAATAGAAGTGATACCTCAGCTTCTACAAAAAGACTTTTTCTTCTTTAGGATGTGGCTTTTGTAAGGGCTGTTTCAGAGACTCGTTAACTTTTTTGAATCAGACTTTTCATTGGCTTCATGAATCAACTCTTCATACTCATACAATAACTTCATCTCACAACTAGATTTTTCTCAGTCTGAGGAGGTCTGAGAAACCTGCTTGCATGACTTGAAAGAGCAAATGAATGCTTGTGACCAGTGCCAAGTCATACCAAGTTGTCATCAATTCACCCTGTAAAATTTTTTCTTCCTTATTTTAAATATGGCAGTATGATATTCCACCTGAAATATTCAAAGCATGAAATTGTTACCATATCTCATAGTTTTTCATTTTTTGTGCTTTTTTTTTTAACACACTGGTGATAGCTCAGTTATATTCTGTAGCAAACTCTTTATTCTAATTAGAATCTAAAACCTCAGTAGACAGGATAAATTCTAAGCATATTTGGTTCACTAATGATAATAGTGACCATAGTCACATTGGTTTGTGCACTTTTGAGTAAAGGCACAAAATTTTTATTTAACTTCTGCCTTAGTTTTAAAATTCAGTCTTCTGAAACTATTATAAATGTCTCTAAGCTTTGATACAGATACAGTGTTTTCAAAGAGGTGAATCCTCCCATGACTCATGAAAAAAATATGTATATCCCACTGTGGAAAAAAATAGTTATAGACTAATTGAAAGCTGAAGCTGGAAGCAAATAAATCCTGTTTGGTATACATGACTTTTTCCTTACATCATGAAAGGGATGCACTTTTGTTCATACTTTATACAGTCAAGGCATGATTGACTAGCCAGTATTTGCCTAAATAAGGTGCTGTGCATACTCCAAGAAATTTTAGCAAGTCCCTTTTTTTTTCTCTACACTGGTTCTGGAACTGTTGCATGTTTCCACAAACAACATTTTTATTTGTCATCTTTGCAGAAGAAAAGCACCATTTCAGAAGAAAACAATATTTCCTCCCATTTTATTTACTGCTGAAACACGAAAGCTATTTGACTTCCCTAAAGCCCACTGAAAATTAAAGTTTTGTATGGTAGGCCCTTTTTAAAAAAAAAATCTGAATTATCCTCTTCATGGAGTTATATCTCACTTTAAGGAAAAAGAAAACCAACTTCTTTTCCTGACACCCCAAAAATGTGCAAAGGCATATGTTTAAATTCCTGGCCCTTTTATATTTGGCAGCCTTAAAGTCTCCCCTTGTTTTATAATAATATCTAAATTAAAATTAATTACTTGGCATCTTGATTCAACTTTTTATCCCTGGCACTACCACAGACAATTAGCTTAAAGCAAGTTTTGCTGAGTAGAATCATTGAATCATAGAATCACAGAATATACTGAGTTGAAAGGGACCCACAAGGGTCATTGTGTCCAACTTCTGGCCCTGCACAGGACCATCCCCAGGAGTCACATCATGCACCTGGGACTATCACTCAAACACTTCTTGCACTCTGTCAGGCTTGGTGCTGTGACCACTGCCCTGGGGAGCCTGTTCCAGTGCCCAACCACCCTCTGGGTGAAGAAGCTCTTTCTAATATCCAACCTAAACCTCCATTGACAGAAGTTCAGCCCATTCCCTCAGGTTCTGTCACTGGTCACCACAGAGAAGAAATCAGTGCCTGTCCCTCCTCTTCCCCTCAGCAGGAAATTGTAGATAGCAATAAGGTCTCCCCTCAGACTCCTCTTCTCCAGCTGAACAGACCAAGTGCCTTCAGCTGCTCCTCACAGAGCTTTCCCTCAAGGCCCTTTCACCATCCTCACTGCCCTCCTTTGTAAACTCTAATAGCCTAATATCTTTCTTATATTGTGGAGACCAAAACTGCAGGCAATATTCAAGGTAAGTAAAGCACAGCCATGTTTTACTTTTCTTAAGATATTTCTATGGCATAGGACATGCAGTGAGAAGAAAACTGGACATAAATAAGGTGTTTCAACATCAGTGTGACCTATGTACATCCACATTCCTCTGATGGGCTCATCAGAAGAATTACATTCAGATCTTGGAGACAAAAATGTATGTGCACTCTTAGTAACCATGGATATGATTAGAATTCCTTCCTAAGACTCCCTGCCTCTTGGCTAGCATTGCATAATGGCTCACATCCATTATAGAAGAAAATTGAATTCAGAAGCTCTCGACTTCAAGCATAAGTCATCTGGCCAAATATTGTCAAATCCTATCTTACTGCGGAATGACTTAACTATGCCTATGTCATATTCTTTCCTTCTCTCCTCAGGTCTCACCCATTTACCCTAGAATTTCTTCAGTAAAATGTGCTTTGCATCCCTCATGACCAAGGTAATCTCAAGGCACCTGTAAAGGGTTTAACTGAGCATTTCAATTTATTAGATCAGGTTGCTGTAACGTTATCCTTGTGGATCTTTACACAGCACTGGCCTGTGCTCTATGTCTCCAGAAATCACATAGTTATGCTCTACTTATTTCCTATACTTTGCTAATTGTTTTCTATTATGTATAACTTCCTATACTTTGCTAATTGTTTTCTATTAGGTATAACTTAAGAAACAAAAAAATTTTAAAAAAAGGGCACAGAATTACAGTGTTTTGGGTTGAAAGCGATCTTAAAGGTCACCTAGTTCCATTCCCCTGCCATAAGCAGGTACATATTCCACTAGACCAGGCTGCTCAAAGCTCCATCCAACCTGGCGTTGAACACTTCCAGGGATGGGACAGTCACAGCTTCTCTGGGCAACCTGTGCCTCAACACCCTCACAGGGAAGCACTTCATAATATCTAATCTAAAGCTACTCTCAGTCTGAAGCCTTTCCCCCTTGTTCTATCACTGCATGCCCTTATATAAAGTCCCTCTCCAGCTGTCTTGTAGGCCCCTTTAAATACCAGTAACTTAGTTAGCTCAGCTACATGGAAGGCTGTTAAGAAGCAGAAGCAATTTTTTTAAGAAAACATTTAACTATGAAAAAGCCTTTTTTTTTTTTTTTTTTTTTTTGCAAAGCATCAGTGAAACTCCAGTTGGGCAAAAGAAAAAAAATGGTTTATAGAGGCTTAAGTTTTACTTTTTTTCCTGCTACATGCCCTTTATTAGTATTTACTTTGCATAGACATTCATAATCAATAGTAACCATCAATCCAGAGCTGAATGAAGAAAAAAAGAAAGGTATGCTTAAGACAGACTGAATCCACAATATCTCTCACTAGGTCTTTAATACAAACAAGGTACGGCAGGAGGAGACTAGGAACAAAAGCAAAGAGGACTGGAATCCAAGTACTAGAAAGCAAAAGGAATAAGAAGCACAAGGGTCAGAGGAGAAATCATAAATAAGACAGAATGATGGTGCTTCAGTTAGAAGGAACTGTTCAGAGGCATGATTAATGAAAGGAGTGAGGGAACCAGGGAGAGACAAAAAAGGCACCAATAAATAGAGTAAGGATTGCTTTGATACATTGAGAGAAGAGATTCACTCAGAATTAAAATTTTGTAATGAATGTCTGAAGGCAATTGTTTACAGCTAGGCATTTCTGACTGAACAAGAATGTTTTCTGGTTTATCATTTGTAATTTTCAAAATTTCTAACAAATAGTAGGAAGCCAGTTTCTCAGAATGTCTGCTCCTGCGTGGCATGACCTCTGTCTGTCTAACATACTTAGGGGGCAGATGTTGCCCAAGGAAGTCTGTCCCACCAAAGGTACCTCCAGCCCACACAAAGAAAGATGTGTTGGTTATCAAACATTTTCAGCTTGAGATATGTAAGCACCCACTAGAGGGGAAGCAGAGTGAGCCTTCTACTCCAGCCGTGTTTCTACGAGACTCGGTAAGTCTCACAGTCTCCTGCGCCAAACATTTTGCTATTCTAGGTGGAACTGTTGTGGAGACATAAATGGAACAAACTCCAGGTTTTATGTTATTTCATTCACAATGCTTGTATTTCACAACCATGTCTTGATTCAGTAAATCAGGAGGTATTATGCTGGAAAAACCCTGAGGATATAGAAACTGAAATAGTCTTTCCTGCTCTGAATGAATAACTCTTCTTTCCAGTTTTCTTGAAAATGAGATTTTGTTATTTCCCAAATTACTCAGAGCAAGCCACATCCTCTCACCAACATGTGAGGATGTAATGCCACAAGACATGTTGTACTCCTAAGAACATGATGAAACTGCTTAGGGTAATTCAATCCCTTCTCCAAACGTAAGCTTCACCACCTCAAATGCATTCAGACATAATAATGCAACCATGAAACCAGATAAATGCCTGTATCCTGCCTGCCAGTAAATTAGGTATTTGCCAGCAACAAATAGGTTTACTAAACACAATGTTTGATTACTGTTTCTTCATATAAATGAAATAGAGCACCCTAAATATTTGAAAGCAAAAATCCTAATAGATAATCCAGTCTTGAAGAATATAAACAAGTATTATCCACATTAATCTCAACAACTGTCAGACTTAAATTAGCAGTCTTGGGATTCGATGCTACTGCCTGCATCTGGCCATGATGAAAAAATGTCATAACCTATGCAAACTGTGTTATGAAACAGCCAGGAATTTAACCTCTTCCAACTATGAAAACAATACCAACAAATCATTACATGTAACATTTTCCGTGTGTCAGAATTAACAAACTCATAAATAAAGTCCTGAGTTCATACCACACCTGTTGAATGAGGTCTCTATGACTGTTGAGGTTTAGTATCACCAGCACTGGCCAAGAACGCAAATATGTTGTGAGAAAGAATTAAGGAGTGGGGATGAAGACCCAGGTGATATTTATATGTTGCCTTCTTAAAATCATGAAGAAAGAAGGCAAAATGAGGAGAAAAGAAAAAGCAGTACCTCTGATTGCCCAAAGAAGTTGTGGCTGCCCCAGGACTGGAAGTGTTTAAGGCCGGGTTGGATGGAGCTCTGAGCATGCACGGCAGGGTGGATGAAACTAGATATTCATTAAGGTTCGTTCCAACCCAAACCATTCTATGATTCTATGATTTAAGTTTTGCATTCATTTTAAGAGTGACGTGTTACTCACTTCTTCTTCCCAACCTAGGTGACATTCTAGCATGGATCAGTAAACTAACTTTCACTTTCTTTCTTGCTAAATGCACACCTATACAAACACTTCCCTGTAGAAATGGATTTTTCCCTCTTTTCCACATATATTGTAAGTCATAGTCCATACAACAGCACAGAAGAAATACAAATTTTTAAACACATTTGATAGCTCCAGAAAATAAATATTATTGATGTACCTCTAGTAACTCCATGTTAAAATATGTTTTCTAACCTCATGTATGTGACTTACTGCTTGAAACCTACTTTGTTTCTTTGGTCTGGTGGCAAAGGAGCAGACTGCAATATAGAGGTGATAATCCTTTACCTAGGATAATAAGGTGTTATTATATAATAGAGATGATAATACTTTTACTGCCTCTTCCCAAGAATAATAGTGAAATAACCTGGAAATATTAACTATTACAAATTGTAGTCACTGGGGATAGTTGTACAAATAATTGATGAAAAGCCTTAGCACACATTTAAAAGTACACATTAGTGCATGTTTAATTCCACAAGTCAAAATGTATTTTTTTTTTCAAGAAGATATTTTTTTAGGCCACCAGCAAACAGTGAGAAAGCTCAGAAAACCCTGGCATAGCAGAATGTTCGTTGGGACTAATCTCCTTTTAAAATCTTTACTAACTTTAGCAAAATAGAACACAAAATTGCCTGAGCGTACCAAAGAACTTTTTTCCACTGCAGGGAAAACCAAAAAATACCCCAAACAAACCAAGAAACCAACCAAACAAAACAAAACAGAGAAAACCCAACAACAACAAAAAATCCCAAACAAAGTGAGGAGGTGATGTGAATTGGATAAGAAAGACTGTGAATGATGAAGGATTATGTGGCAACTGGGGGAAAAGCTGTCTCCCTTAACTTCTCATTTCCAGAATTTATTTATATCTTTCTTGAAACAAGCCAGAGGTACAGCAGTCCTCTCCAGCCTGGGAGTTTTGGGTAAGTTTTTTTCAAAGGGAAAGGTGGTTGGGTAAGCTGGATGCCTTTGAAACATACTTCCACTCTAGTTGTTTTCCCAGTCTATTGTTTGCTAGCTGGAAAGTCATAAAAAAGGCCAACATAGCTTTGACTTGTCAATCTGTGTACCATACTGCAGGATAAAGTGTTAAATATTGCTATTAAGGGAGTAGACAATATTTGTGGGCATATAGTGCAAAGGCTGATGGCAAGTATCAATAGCATTTGTTTTATTTCAAACATCAAACGTATAACTCCGGAAAGGTAACCGTGCATTAAGCCAAGTCCCACCGGGTTTTAAGTGGTCCATCTCACCTGGACAGATGCAGCAAGGCGGGGTTTTTCCACGGTCCGTGGGTGCCACCTGGTGCCCATCTCCCTGATGCTGAAGTCGCCGTGTTGAATCCCTTCATTCCAGCGCCCTCTCTGAACGCTTTTCAGAACTGGAACTTCAGTAAATTTAACAACACAGAGTCTTAAGTGGAAAGTACTCTGCTAATCAGTGCCAAGGAAGAAAACTTACTCCAATGTTCAATGTATTAGAATTACCATCTCATAAGAACAGTGATCAAGGTACTTCACATTTAAGGAATCTTTAGCTGCACGGGCAGCTTACCTCACCACCTGCTGTCACAGAAACATAAGCAGAATGACAGCTTTCATAGCTCAGATGTCTAACAGGTCTTCATGCAAGGAGAGACTCATCACAAAATTACAGAAGCACTCTCAGAATAAGACAATAAAAAATCAAATAAGCCTGAAAGAATTGCAGGGCTCCTGGCTCCTGTGATCCAAACCACATTTTCTATAAGTTTACCTGAAAAAATCTCCACCATCTATGCCAGTATCATCTTGCAGAGGCAGAAAAAAAATCTGTTACTACTGCTTCTGTTTACTGTCTGATTCAGATTATCATCAGGCTTACTGGGCTACACCAAATTTTGACTAACAGACTTAACACAGTCTTACGATTGCAGATACTGGCCCTGCCACAGTGATTCTGCCCACCCTCTGAGGGCACCTTTCCTCTTGGATGTTCACCACTAATGATTCCTCTTTCAGATGTGCCCACATTACCCAGGCAGGGACTCCAGGCACAACTTACCTAGGAGAGAAAGTGCCTTCAGCCACTACACTGCTCCCTCTTGCATCCCTCCTGCTGCCTCTCCACTGATGCCAGCAGCAGCCCATGCTTCTGCTGCATGCATGGGGGAGCAGGGAACGAGCAATGGCGAGGCAGGAGTGGGAGATGGGGGCTAACGAAGCTGAGGACTGTGGGAATAGTCAAATATACAATCTGCTTCCAGGAAGCACAACAGACAGGAAATACAGACTTCACTCTATTGTGCTAAACTTTGGAGAATATGCTGTTCAGGTCTCTATTGAAATAATGGCCTTTGAGGAAGGTCAAATCAGACCTGGATTTATCAGCTGTGTAAGTCTTTAGAGCAAAGTCATTTGTCACTAGCAGATGTGGCATAACTAGCATAATGCAAATTAACCAAACGCTGTGAGCTTAACAGCATGATAACTAGTAACAAGTAATACTGTGTTACAGTAGCCTAAGATTTAGCTTTACACAGGCATCTCAATTTCAGATTTTTAGGAATATTTAGTGCTGCTTTCCTTTTTCTGTTACATTGTTAACAGCACTCTCTGGTCTATTTCAGCCTAGTAATAAGGACAAAGTACATTAATAAATGGACAAAGCAGCTGAAAAGAAATCGAAAAAGTAACTTTTCATTTGTCTGCACAGAAATTAATTTTTGTTTTGAGAGTCCATTACCATATCTACCTACAGACTAGTTTCAAAAAGTAAAAAGCATTCCATTCTGGTTTACAGCTCCCTTTTTTGATCATTTCTCTATGGACAAATATAATTCCCTCTTGCTTTTCTGTTATTCAGCCTGACCTCTAATACCTTTCCCAAAGCTCCTCCTGTAAAAGACACTATTGCATGAGGTCCATTAGGAAATGCATTTGCTATTTATTAAATATTTAGTAAAGAATTTGAGAGGAATACTTTTGTAGGGTACCCTGCATGATGTCAGAATTATGAAATCAAGAGCAGGAGCTATGGAAAAAAAATTAAAATTAAATAAAGCTGCCTTCCGCTTTCCCCAGGAGCATTTAAAACAGGAATGTTACTCTGGAGTTTTAGTTCAGAATGCTATAGCATAAGCCTTCCATTTTCTTTATCATGAGAGAGAAGGTAAGAAAGTGTTGAAACTATATGAAGAGGAGAATAAAATTCTCATAAAATGGAATGAAGCAAAAAAAAAAGCAAGAAGTGAAGGAAGATCCCATTAAAGGAGTAAGGAGAGGATAAACAGTGCCAATAACTCAAGTTTCCTTTAAACAAAACCATAAAAAAAAAGAAAAAAAAAAAAAAAGAGAGAGAGAAGGCTGTTAGGAACACTGTCACACCAAGCAAGGAATATTGTTCAGATCCCAGAGACCCTCCTTGTACATCACACTAGTAAATCTAGGTTTAAAAACTGTACAGCTTAGAGATGAGAGGGATACATTTTCATACAGAGTGATTTAATGTAATTTGAGTTGACCTATTTCCTTCAGTTTCCCTTTTAAGGAAAACTTGGATTCTGCAGAAAGCAAGAGGACTCAGTTCCACATTTTGCCAGGAACCTGCTTTGTGTCTCTGATCATATATCTATTTTTCTTTGCTTCTGCTTACCTTTTCATTCATTTTCTTGGCTTTGGTCTGGGCCTCAAAGAGCTGGAAGAGTAATCAATGTCTTCAATACCAAACTGAGAAACGCAGGGAGGAGAGGTAAAAGGGGAAATTACTCTGGATTATGTGCAAATTTCTTATATTATTTATTTTATTACCTTTTTTTCCTAACCAATACAAAGAGCCAGGAAGAAAAATCATCTCATACGAAAAATCTGACTCAGCATAAGACATTTTGTTCAAGTCTTGTAGAAAAAACATAGGAAATGAGCAGCAGCCCTGCAGCTGACATTTTCCTCGACACCCACGTACTAGAGCACTCACACAGCAGTACCAAGCCCCTCTTCTGCCTGAGGGCACCAGTGACATCTCACACATTCACATACTGCAGCACACCACAGAGCTCTTCTCTGCTCTTCACCAGCAAAGAATCACATCATACACCTGGGATTGCTCCAGTTACAGGACTTTGAGAGTGAATACCTAGCCTCAACAGTTTCCAATCACCATGGGAAAAGTTTATACCACCAGTCACTGCTCTGGATCTGAGGAGAGTAGAGTTACAGCTGGGCCTTCCACTTTGCCACTGGGCATCTTTACCCTATTAGCACAGGCTGGAGGGTTTTCCAAGGAGGCTCTGTGGCTGCCTCTGCCGTTGAAGAACCTCTGAAATATCACTTGGCCTGAAAGAAGGTGACTCCTCAATTTAGTGGCAAGAACATCCAGCTTTCAGCCTCTGCTTTGGTATGTTTGGAAAATGGAAAGACAACTCTCATTGCAATCATGCTACATAGCCTGGTAATTGGGGTTCTTCCTAAGACAGTGTGGGAGAAGACAGAATTCATCCTAATTTCACATGGTTCAGGTAAAGCACTTTCAAACAGCAAAGGTATAGTGGCACTGGGACACATCAGGTACTGAACTTCCTGAGTGCACCCTCTACGCCAAAGGATAAATATGGGAGTACAGGACAAGCATTTAGCTCAAGCACTGATGCTTTCAGGGAGGGTTAATTTAAGAATTATCATTAAAATCCACATTTATGATGCAATCTTTACTTAACATCAACAAAACCAACCAGCCACAAGAAAACAAAATGAAAATTCTCTGCACAAAAATCAAAATCACAACACTGAACTTGACAATTTACACAAGAGATGAGCAAAAGCATCCCACAACTCTGTTGCCTGACACTCCCCATCTTTAACTGTTTGGAAACAAATGTATATCCATAACCAAGGGCTTGCATGCCCTCAAACTCCTTTCCACCTCTGTGCTCCCCTTCCACTGTGAGTGTTTTGTTGTACTGAGAAGCTCCTACCCCACAGTAAAGTACCCAGTGGAAAAAATAACCATAAGTGAATAGGTAACAAGTGCAAAGGTACATTTAGAGATCAATATTTTTAACTCACTAACATAACTCAGAATTAGCTTCCAAGCCTGTCATAGCACCTCCTTAAAATGTGAGAAAAAGAAAACTAATTTTGCGTCTTTTGTGGAAGATATTCAACAATGGCCTTCACCAAAATACATGTTTGGCTGACTCAACAAGACAAGGTAAGTAAGCTAAAGGCCAGTTACTTGTAGTGATTTTCAGACATATTCAGGACAAAACGGGGTTTTATTCACACACTTCATCCAAAACAGATCTTTCTTTATATGCTTACTGCCTGAGCAATTAGTGGTGGTGACAATCCCTGTATCTAAGCTCATGGTGAGCTTAACTTCCTTAGTCTCCAATTATAAATAACTTGCATGAATATCCTTTTTTGCAGCATTTTTTGCAGGTCTCTCTGGAAACAAAGGGAGAGGCAAAGCTTTTTTTTATATTGGGTCTTTTTTTTTTCCCAACATTAGTACTGCTTTAACATAAAAATCTCAGAAAAGCGAAGTCTGCACTCTATTCTTTGAGACTCAGCAGATGTCTTTAAAACACTTAGTCTATTAAAACTTATAAAGCATGATTAATGACCTGAGAGCTGCTGATCTGAGGTGAAAGACTCAGCAGAATTTGCCCAATAGCTTTTGCAGATTTATGCACTCTACATTACAAACCAAAACCATCAGTGTAATTATTTCACTAAAGCTCAGATGTGATGTTCAAAAAACTTTTCTAAAATACTAAAAATCAACTCAACAAGCAAAGATGAAGTGCTCTGCAGCTCTAGAGTCAAAGGTTCTGTTTGCTTCTTCAACTTTTTCCATAGAAGTACACCAAGAAATTTGCTTATTTGTTTATTTTCATAAAGTTGCATTACAATTTTACCCAATTTAAAGAATTTCTTATTTAGATCAAAAAGAAATGAATTTTCTACAGACTTTTCACTATAACCAAGGGCATGAGTTAGTGCCTTTCATGATGGACATTACCCATTTAAAAAAGAGCACCCTGCAGTGCTACCTTGTGTGATAAAAATATCACTTTGTTCAGCTTATAAATAAAGGTCAGACAAAAAAAATACATCAATTTTGTATTCTGTTTTGGATCTGTAAGTAAAGGGAGGTGATTTAGAGATAAATACATGCTTCTCAGGGTAAATATCAAGCTCAAAATAATATATATATAGATGGAAATATGTAATGTTTTCCCCAGGGACCTTGAAATTTAGGACAGTAACTTCTTGGATATTAACAAGCTATGCACAATCTCAGCACTACTTATACTTCATACTGCACTTGAACTTAAGGACTTTAGCTCTCCAGCTGAGAATACAAGGAGCTGTGCATGACTAAGGGGGGAAATTTGTTCTCTTAAAGTCATTGCCATAGAGAAGATCAATATCTAAAAAAAAAATACACGTAAAAGAGATGAAATAGGCTACCTGAGGTTGATGGCATAGTCTACAACACTGATCTCTGCTGCATTTTGTAGCCCAAATCTTCAACCTTCATAAGGATGTGTCAACTGGTGAAAAAACCCAGTCAACTGAATGAAAAATAAATAGTATGGTAAAAGGTAAAAAATACAGTAAAAAAAAAGTAACCCAGAGATTTTTAAGCCAGAATCATTCAGGTTCATTTCAGCTCAAGGCTACATCATTGTTATTTGTCTTTTGATGGATGTTACAGACCTACTAGCTAGACTAAGGGAGACAGGATGAAAAGTATCCAATCCCTTATTAATATGAGCTGAATGTAGTAACCACCAGGAACTTGTGCTTGGTTCTCTGATGAGTTTTTCTCATCATTCAACCTTTGAAAAAGTTGTTGCTTTTTTTGTTATTTATTTTTGCTTACCTGATGAGTGATAAAAGTACTCAGAACATTCATTTAGGGCATTATCTTTTGTTTCCAGTTCATAAAAAAAAATACATTCAATAAAGGCTAACTCAGGCACAGGACAGAAAAAAAAAATTAAAAAAATACAGAAAGTGAGAGAGGTCTCTTAAACCATCTTAAACCTTATAATAATCTAATGATACCAATATCATAGAATCATAAAATCATAGAACGATTTGGCCTTGAAGGGACATTTAAAGATCATCTAGTCTAGCTCCATGAACAGGGGCATCTTCTGATAAACCAGGCTGCTCCAAGCCCAATCCAACCTGACCTTGATTGTTTCCAGAAACGGGACATCTGCAACTACTTTGGACAACTTGTTTCCGAGTCTCACTAGCCTCATTGAAAAAAATTCTTTAACTCTACCCTCTTTCAGTTAAAAAATGTTGCCTTTTGTCCAATTCACTACAGGTGAATACCAGCACTGATAAAAAGGCTTTGTCTTATAAGGCCTTTTTATATAATGAAAGGCCTCAATAAGAACTTCTGGGAGTCTTTTTTTTCTCAAGACTGAACAACTTGAACTCTCTCAATCTTTCTTCATAGGAGACATGTTCCAGCACTCTGATCTTTTTCACGTTCACTCTCTGGACCTGCTCTCACAGACCCAAGTCTTCTTGTGCTGGGGAGGCCAGATCCGAACACAGGAATTCCAGGTACACATAACATTCCAGGGGTCTAAGTTTTCATCCACCAATTTCCCCACATCCTCCTCTGCTGGACTACTTTTAATCCACTCATCCCTCAGTCTATATTGATGTCCCTATTGCACTTCATGGGGTTCACACAGATTGTCATGGTCCCTTTGGTGCATTAACTGCACCACTCAGCTTGGTGTCATCCTCAAACTTGCTGAGGTTGCACTTGATCCCACTGTCTATATCACTGATGAAGACATTAAACAATACTGACCCTAGTGTGGACTCTTGAGAGCCACCGTTTGTTACTGGTTTTCACTTGAACATTGAGCTGTTGATTGTAACTTCTTGAACGTAGTCAAGAACGTAGTCAAGTCCATCCATCAAACCCATATCTTTCCAATTTTGTTTAGTTCAAGCAAGTTGTGGGTAACCTTACAGAAGTCCAGGTAGATGACAATATTTATATTACTTAGGGAGCTATAATGTCACTGCTTTCCAAATTGAACCGTGGAGTTCCTACCAATTTTATTTACAAAACAAGTTTTCCCAGGTACAGATTAATCAATAAGTAAATTCCAAATAAGAATGGGGATAAAACACAGAGAAAAGCTTTGTACTTCTCTTCTGTGGGAATCTACTCCCAAGAACCGTTTGAGTGCACTTCCAGTTCTCTCACTACACAGTCTTTTGCCAGAGGCCACAGCTCCTGTGCTGACACCTTCAAGCCTGACAGGAAAGCCAGGCATGCAACAAGCTCTGCAGAGAGATTTATTGATGCTGACCCTTGTGAAGTCTTTCATAAGGTCATGAAGTCTATGTAGGAGTCAGTAAAACAGGGAAATAATCGAAATGGTGTAAGAAATAACCATGGGGTTTACCTCAGGTTAAAGGGGAAAAGGAGACACACACATACAGTTATGAAACTTTGTGTTACCTAACTTTGTCCTGAACTGTATTCAAACTGTCTCCAGTACACCTGGTATAGGACTGGTGCCATATGTCTAAATGTGTAACAGCCAGTTACTTTTACATAGACATCACTTCGCATTGCCATTCAATATTCAAGATTCAAGTTCATACATATTCTTGGACAAATCCAACCAGCAATGTGAACTCTATTCAGCTGTCAAAAAAATGCAAGTATTTATGGACAAATCTCATCAACTTTATTCCCTCAAGTCCTCTTCTTTTAATGGGATTTGTGATTGAGTAAACATCCAGGTTATAAGTGGATGGGCAATATTGTCTTTGCAAGTCAACTTGAAAGGAATTGGCAAACAGAAAGTGCTCAGTACCCTTGAGTAGTTCTCATAGCCTTTTGTATTGCAGCAATTATGCAGCCAGTCTAATAATCACCCAGCCCCAGCCATGGGGCACATAGCTTATCCTTCCATAAAATATCCTTCTTTGCTGGTTTGAACAATGGCAGCAGATTGCTTGACAAACAGCACAAGGTAAGCCTGTGGTTTTGATTTCTGGTGCCAGAAAGTTTAGCACTACCAGATGCTGAAGGGGACAGAGACTTCAAGGTTTAGAAGCTAATGGTCATTTGCAGTCATGGTTCTCTTCTATCTTGCTGAACAAGGCACCCTCTGTTAGCAGACACTTAAGAGAAATCATGGAAAGGCTGTCACATGAACATTATGCTCATGACAAAGGCATTTCCTATCCCCTCCTGTCCACCATCTACTCATTTCTGCCCCTCAAACTTTATCAGCCCCTCCTAACACATGAGGTTACACTGCCACACAGATTGCTGAAACGACTGGAATTTGAGGGGAAGGAAAAAACCCATATGTGCATACACACCTAATTCAGGATAAAAAAATAATTGAGAAACAGAGAATGGGTTTCTTTCTTTTTTCCAGTTGTGATTATTTCAGTGAATTTGTTTGCACTGCAGCCCCACAAACAAATATGTGTGTGGTAAACTGTCCTGCAGGATCTGACACAAGCAGCCAGGCAGCTGGCAAAAGGTGCCTATAATCACACCTTATGTTTATTTCAGGGGAATAGGCACATTTCTAGGAGTATCCGGGCCCCAATGATTTGGGGGTTTTGTGCTTACCTTCAGGGGTCTCAAAAAGGCATAGGAAGCTGCTACTGGGACACTTTTGATGCTTAGAATAACATCAGCAGAATATATCTGGCTTTTCAAATTGACAATGTCAAAATCATCACCAGGAATTAAGATGACAGTGTTGCATGTGAAAGTTATGATGTTCTGAGGTATAAACCATTCACATATGTGTGAAAAAATACATCACATAAGCAAAATAAAATACCCCTTGGAGGATATTTTACAGATATTTACTACAGAGTCACAAAAAGAAAAATAATATTTTGTCAGAAATGTCAAAGTTTTCAAGGTTCCAGGCAGATGAAACATCTTGTTATCTTTTTTCATGGTTATCTTACATGTCTGATTCTAACTGCTTAACTTTTATTTCTTCATTAAATCTCTCTGATCATAACGTCTAGATCAGATCCAGACTTGCATGGATGTACCAGGATAAAAACAGCCAAGCCAAGTTGCTCCCAGGGCCAAGATAACAGCCTGGTGAGTATCGAGTTGTGAGGCCTTATGTTTAGGTCATAGCACATTGGGTCTGTGAGCTCTTTAAACTTCTATAATCTGGGTACATTGCAAAACAGCCTCTTTTTTTGACTCCTGAGGCACAGACTCTTGAGGGGCATTTTTCAGGAATGGGATAACAGATCAGTCTGCCAGCAAAATCCTGCTCAGCCACCCGAAGAGATTGACTCTTTTTGCCAAGTTCCAGCCTTTTGGACACTCATCAACAGCTCAGGACATGCATAAGCACATACAGTGAGTGTTACAGGAGGTTTTCTTAACCCAGGCACTCTTTAAGCTAAAAAGCGCTTGTGAAGGAGGTGTAGGCAAAACATGATGAATCACCTGCACGCTTTCCTTGCCCTACTTCTTTTGTCACTGCAGGATGTGCTTGAGATCAGCTGCCCTCAAGTCTGTCTTTGGCTGGGTGCCTCTCCCCTGCTGTTGTTTTCTTCCTCTCAGTCTAACACTGCTCCCTCAGCAAGGAAACCACATCCCTATGATTGTCTTTTGGGAGAGTTCCCATTCTCTGCTCTCTCCTCTGTGCAGAGGAGTCTGGTGAAACCAAATTTCCCTCCTAGGCACCCTACCAGCATCCTGCTCTGTGAGCCCCTGTGGCACAGCTTGAGCCCCTATGGCACAGTTCAGGCAGAGTGGGCACCACATGTGTCAGTCACCTGCTACACAAAAATTACAGTGCAAATTATGATTGCAATAACTAGAAGTCCAGGGTGTATACAGGCTGCCAGGGTTTTCACCAGGCTAAGTGTACACATATCTGAAGGTATCACAGTAGGGCTCTGCAGGGTAATTTGGGGGAATATGCATCACTGAGGTAAGATGAAAATATGGCAAACACGTATCGTCCTCATCCCCAGAAAACCCAGCAACCTACTTTCAGCATGCCAGTTAGACTCTCCTACGAAATAATTAAATGTCTCTTGTATCTAACCTTATGTTACACTTGCTGGCACATTTACTTCATAGTAAATGTGCAGCTGTATCAGCTACTCTGCAAGGAACTAAGCATAACAGAGCATGGAAATTTGTCTCTAGTAAATACGATGGGAATTTAACATTATGATTGTAAAAAATAATATTACAGATTAGAAGATATGGGTAGGGAATTATAGTACAGAATTGATGTTTTCTATTCAATAACGTTAAGAGGACTCAGATACAGGTATCTGTGCTATCTGGAACAGCTCTAAGAGGGAGAAGAAAGCGGCACAGACTTCACAGCTCTGAGAGGGGGAAGGCAAGGATTGACACAGTCCTTTGTTATCCTAGATACCTGCTTAGTCTAACGTACAGACCTACAGTTGGGTCTTTCCCATTCTTACCCTCTCTTCCTTCATGAAAATCTTCACAGATGCAAAGAGCTCTATCCAGCTCCTATAAAGACTTTTGTGTAATCAAATGCCACACATTTCTAAAATTTTTTAAAAGTTTATGAAATTCCATTTTTTTTCCCATTATCTCCAAGGTTATTCCTTCAATATTCCTTCAATTTCCTCCCAAAAAGAGTTGTAGCAAGTTGGGAGTCAGACTCTTCTCCCAGGCAACTAGTGACAGAACAAGAGGACATAGTCTCAAGCTGCACCAGGGGAGATTCGGGCTGGACATCACTAAGAATTTTTTCACTGAAAGGATGGCCAGGCACAGCAATGGGTTGCCAAGGGAGGTGGTGGAGTCACCATCCCTGGACGTGTTCAGGAAATGCCTGGACGTGGCACTCAGTGCTATAGTTTAGTTGACATGGTGGTGTTCTATCAAAGGTAAGACTCCATGATATTGTAGGTCTTTTCCAACTTAAATGATTCCGTGATTCTGTCTGCCCAAGCTGAATCCACCAGTACCACTTCCCTTGATATCTACTTACCCTGGGCAGTTATGGCCAAGATGTGCTCAGCATAGACCTGCATAACCCTGAGCACCATTCCAATATTCCTAGTCTTATGTGCTCAATCATTGCCCCGTGTGGAGCAACCTAAAGAGTACTGTACATATAGCTGAGTAGCTATTGCCTGCTTTAGAGCACACTTAGTACACCTACTGCACTGCTGAAGCAAGAAAAAAAAGACAAGGGAGCTTTTAAGTAGTTTGTGGATCCCTCCAGGCTGACGGGATCATTCCTTGGCTGCTCAAGGTGGTGTCAGGGCAGCTTTGTGGCACGGGAATGATATAAAATGTTCTAATGCTCCAGAGGGCCTGGCCCAATGCATTCAGCAGAAAAGTAGGTCAGAAAGGAAATCTCGCTACTACAAACATGACAGTGGCAGCAGTCCATTGTACCATGCACAGGGCTTATGTAAGGCAGTGGCTGGGGCTGCTTCCCTCTGAGTTTCACAACGAGCAGAAGCCTGATGCTAAAAATGCCTTGCTGCTTCACACAAAAGCAGGAACCAGCTTGTGCATAAATGTAGAAGAGCAAACATATCGCCAGTATCATAGTTCTGTGTTTGTGTTAATCTGTACATTTGAGTGCGATTAAAGAATATATAACCAGCCTTTTCTGTCCTTCGTTCACAAAGGATACTCTAAAACAGAGGCAATATCTTTGAAAGCACAATCAAAAATTTGGTCAGCAGTTATTCTTGTAGCTTCCTGCTCTTCGGCTCTATTCCCAGTTATTCCAGTGTTTCTACATGCCATCCCATGAGACTAAAGAGACCTTAAAAGGGTGTAATCAGCTCCCTGACCCCTCTGAAAAAGATATAACTAATGGAAAGGGGTGTCTCAGCAGTCTTCCCCAGCTCTCACAGGATGAGTATATCAGCAGTGTAAGCAGAGAAAGTTGTACTTTTCCCACATTTTCAGCCATCAAAGGCTAATGAGAAAGACGGGCAGAACGATACAGAAAGAATTAGGTATGTCACAGGAGGTCCCATTCTGTTGACAAACTGAGTTGAGACTGAGCCAGATCCCGTGACAAATTATGTAAAAGTGACTTAAAGTAACTTTAATTTACCTTCATCATCTTCATCTCTGCATCAGGGTGTTGGGATCTTCTTCATGCTTCAAGCTACTTCTGGACTTCCAACGATTAAACAAACAGATTGGATTTAGAGATATAGCCTTATTCGGGGAACCAAATAATAAAATGGACCCTTGACTTCTCTGCAACATGAATATTCACTCCTCAGTAATTCTGCTGCTGGCCTTGCTGACTGTGCTCTCTTCTGATCCTTACTTTTGATATGCTCCAGTTTCTAGAGCCAACACCTGAGTTGATCCCCAAAGGCAGCAGCACATGTTTGGCAGTAGCAGTACCCAGATGCTAAAATATATTTTGAAGTATCAGGACCTTCAGCATATTGGTAAGTAACCAGTTTGCTGGAAATCATTCTCTTATATTTAACAGCCTGCCTGGAAAGGGCTGATCAAACAAAAAAATGTCTCTTTCTCCAGTAAACATACCAGGTAAAATGACACGGGGAAATATATTCAACTTAAGAAACCCTCTGGTGGATCATGTGCACATTTATTTTGACATGAAGAAAGAAGAATATTTCATTCTGAATGCTTTGGATTGTGCATAAACTTACCCTGGGCCAGGAAAAACAACAACAGCAGAAAAGTCAGCCTTGGCCTCCGGTCCCTGGAGCAGCCCATTCCCTGCCTTCAGAGTTTGCCTAGCAGAATGACACATTTTCTAACTCTCCTAGGCCTGACCTTTAACTTCTAACCCTCTGCTGACTGTAAATGCCTAGGCAGGCAGGCGGGAGCACTAACTGTAAGACTTTAATATCCCTCATCTATCACAAAGGATGATTAAAGCTGATGCCTATAAACACACAAACCATGGGGTTACTGGGTCCCTTCCACAGCCATATGCTGGAGTTAATGAATTCCTTGCTATACTATTAAAAGACAACTGCATTCCTTTAAATCTTTTTTGGGCCATGTTTCATTGCTTGAAAAGTCAAGACGATGGCCCCACAGAGCATTGAAGGAGCAGCAGAAGTAGACTTTTGGAAATGTGGTGTCCTATAAGGGATTAAAATAAACAGTTCAAACTCTTCATGCATGCGTGCTTGAGATGGATATCAGAGACAGGAATTTTAAGCAATGTGGAAAAAAGGTTTAGAGTAAACAGTGAATCAAATAACTGTGTTGCTGCAAGTTAATTAAATGGTGTAATATTGGTGTCTGGCAAACGCTGACATCTCTTCAGACATTCAACTTCTGTAATTTCTTTTGATTTTTATTTCTAGGAGATAAACATAACCAAACACTATAGCAGATCCCTTGTTAGGTCCTCTCTAGAATTGAAAGGGGCTTTCACAGACACTTTCTCTTGGTTACAGTTTCTTTCAGCGAGATTCTTAATGTTCCTGTACATAATTTTCAGATGTTACAAAGTACTTAACAATAGGCATTATTATGGAACTTTGCCAAATATTTATAACTTGGTTTTGTAAAAATGTACACTTAAATATAGTGTTTAACAGCTTGGACCTCATGACCTTCAGTGTGCAAAATCTCTAACAGAGTTAGGGTAGCATTTTGCACCTCTGATCAGCACATATAGCAGTCCAGTCATTATTTATCAAACTAATTTTACACCCACGAATCTAAGAAAAATTTTTCATAGCAAAACTTTTCATACATCAAAACTCTAAGAATCAGTAACAAAATTACTGTCAAGAGATGATGTAATGTAAATTTTAGGAGCTTGCTACTAGTGCTCATGATATTCACAAAAGAACATTGTAATCATATTCGCAGAAAATGCCTCTAATATCTCATTTTAAAAAAAAAAGTCTCAATAAAGTAAGAAATAAAATTTTGTGCTAGCAACACCATTGACAGGGCAGAGATGAGCAGCAAGCCAGGAAACAACT
Source organism: Cephalopterus ornatus (assembly GCA_013396775.1). NCBI lineage: Eukaryota > Metazoa > Chordata > Aves > Passeriformes > Cotingidae > Cephalopterus > Cephalopterus ornatus. The sequence goes on from VZRE01011980.1 coordinate 246,145, forward strand.
GATCTCTAGAGAGAGACTGAGAGAGACATCCCCACCAAAATGTAAGGTCTCAGAAAGTAATCAATTGAGTACTTTTGGTATACTTTCACATAATTTCATCAGGGTACTAAAAAATCAGTCATCCCTTTTCAAGGAAAAGTTTGGAGGTGTTTGAGTTGGCCTGAGTCAGAAAAATCAATGAAGAGGCAGGGGACCATAAAATAGCCCTGTTAGCACTGGCACACAGACGTCTACTCTCTGAGCTCTAAAATTCCTCCCACACTCATCAGCAAAAGAGTATCTGTGTCATTTTCTGTCTGAAAGTAATTTCTCTTGTGACAGCTTCACTACAGCTCATGCAGTGTAGTCACTTCCTCACACCACCAAAGGTGGCTGTTGGGGATCTCCCCAGTGACAGTGCTCTCCTTACTGCTTCCTGTTGTTCCAGGGATCCAGAAAAGGAAATGAAAACTGTATCTCACCTCTGCTAAGGTACAGTTTATCAACTGCGTATAGCACAAGGATGGGTGGTAGGCTTCCACTCACAAAAAGTCAGTTTGCTAATGGACCACTAGACTTTTTACAAAGTACCTGAAGGGAGCCTACAAGAAAAATGGAGGCTGTTTGCAAGAGCCTGTAGTGACAGAACATGAGGGAATGGCTTCAAACTGATAAGATACTAGGATGAAGATACCAGGAAAATATTCTTTACTGTGAGACTGTGAGACACGCTGTTGTCTGGCACAGGTTGTCCAGCGAAGCTGTGGCTGCCCCATCCCTGGAAGTGTTCAAGGCGAGATTACATGGGGCTTTGAGCAACCTGGGCTAGTGGAAGGTGTCCCTGCCTTGGCAGAACGGGTTGGAACCAGATGATCTTTAAGGTTCCTTCCAACCCAGGCCATTCTGTGATGATTCTATGTTGATGATTACAGGAAGTCAGGTAACAGCTCTCAAAGGGCTCCTTTCATACATATCAGAATAGATCCCAGAGAACAGTTAATTACAGGCTCAATTTCTGCTCCTCTCTCTCTCCAGGGCACTACGCCTGTGGCACACCACTAAACACATTTCTGCCTCCCAGTCTATTCAGAATAAACCATTAAAAGCTTCAGATTTCATGAGACTGCAATACAGTTTTAGAGATTTTGAGGTCATGTGGTCCTTGATTTAGCAAGCCCTTCTTGCAAAATGCAGACCACAGAAACTCAGCAATTTTTAATACTGAGAGCATTGAACTAAGTGTCTTTTTTATGAAGTTGTTTTCTTTAGGTAAGTCAAGATGGTACTCAACAGAAAAAAAAAAAAAAGGATTCATTTTCTTCTCAGTTAAGGAAGTCGCACAAGCTGGAAAGAAATTCCACTGAAGTTTGCTTGACCTCAGAGGGATTAATCCAGATTTACAAGCTGTACTACAGTACTCTGCACTGGGATGAGATTCACTTAAATGCACCTGGTGACCACAGATCAGTCTGTGCAAAGTGACTTCATTGTGGATTTTAGTGCCCTGCTAGTTTCTTGTTCTTTTTTGTTTTTTTTTTCCTATTAACATCGTTACCCAGCATAGCAAAACATTACCATGTAATCTGCTCTTTTTTCAGAACAAATCTGGGTTTAATACAAGTTTGTCTTCAAGATACAGCGAAAATACCTCTATGTTTTTATTTTTTTAAGAGGAGGCTCTATTACAGAGAAGGAGCTACACAAATGCCTTACATAATAATGCCTTGCTTTTGCAAGTGCTAAGTATAATTTAAATAAAGGTGCACTTTCTCTGTTAGGTGTTTGAGGAAAGCTGCCAGTGAAAAATTGAGGTGAAAATTCTGAGACTAGTTTTCCATTCTGTGAGTAGTAGCTGGAGCTTGCACAATCACACAGCCAGGTAAAGCACACATAGAACAAACAGATGAAACACAGGCACAGTTTCATGCAAAATGTGACTTTCATTTTTCTATAATATCGAAGAGCTTCTGCAATCAGGATTTCCAGGAAAAGGTAATTCTTCTAGATCACTAAAATCTAGTAACATCTTTAATGGAAAGGGTTTTATACATCAACTTAGTTGCTATGCTTTGGGTGGCAAGTGTATAGACAGCAGAGTCAGGACAAACTAGGGATTACTAACATTTTTATTTATGTCAGCATCCTTCTATCTGTTTTTCCTCCCTAAAAAATAGCTAGAATGCTACTAAGTGTAGTTAGTAGCACTGAGTGACCCTTACATTATAGCAACTGAGGGCACTGCAGTGATTCATTTTATCCTCCCTAGTGCCTTTGAAGTTGAGATAAAAGAGTTGTCTAAGGTCACATAAAAGGCTGTGGTTGATCTGGAAACAAAAGTCAGATTTTTGTTGTCTAGACCTCTGCTTTATCTCTGTAATAAACCTTGGTTGTAAGAGAAGACAAGGAAAAAGCTGTTTGGAGGACAGTTGGTTACATTCTGGGGAGAAAGTCATAAGAATAGAGAAAGTAAATTCCTCATGTGAGATGATTTTTAGGCCAGTGGGTATGCATTTTATTGAGTTCCAATTATTCTCTGCTCTGGAAAACAAATAAACAAAATTATAAATAGTTTAAATTTTAATATTTATTTTTAAAAATATGGTCAGTCCATTCTGTACATTGATGAACAGATTTTCCTCACACTTGTTTGGTTTTCTACAGTGAAATGACCTATCACCTACTTTGAAAAGAACGGAAGGCATCAGACTGCAACATAAGCAGAAAAAATCGAAAAGATTTTAACTAAATTTCTATGAATAGATGAATTTTTCTGAGAACTAAGGTTTACACTGTTTTTCTTTTTGAATATGACACAAACTCTTGGGCTATATTACTGTCAATTTCTCATTTTTTACTCTCGTGTTTCTGCAATTACAATAACTGAAAAACCTAAAATAACTTTTTCTTTTCAGAGAAAGATTGTAAAAAAATAATAAAAATGGGTAATAAACCCCAAAATTAATACATCTAGACATACAAACTATAGAAATACATTATTATCCTTCATATATGTTTGCATTTTCCTAATTTGAAAATACAACTTTAAAATTTTTAAGTCCTTCCCAAATATGTTGATGCAAGCCCAGACCCACCATCAGTGAAGGCAGAGTTGGTATGTGAACTATTACCAACTAATAGTTGGAGTGACCCCAAGAGTTGGTGTGAATGTGACCCCCACAAAACGATGGGCCCTGGCAATATCCACCTGAGCATGTTAGGAGAGCAGGATGGTGACATCGTGAGGCCACTCTCCATAAGTCTTGAGAAGTCATGGAGATCAGGAGGCACCCAATAAGACTGGAAGAAGGCTAATGTCACCCTCATCTACAAGAATGGGTTAAAGGAGGATCCAGGAAATTATAGGCTAATCAGTCTAACTTCAGTGCCTGGGAAAGTTATAGAGCAAGTTCTCTTGAAGACTATCAGAAGTCAAATGAAGAGCATGATTTGGAAAATCAAGCAAATCATGCTCGACCAACCTGATCACCTTCCATGACAAAGTAACCTGCTCAGTTCAGTGGCAGATTTTCTCCAAGGCTTTTGATACGGTTTCCCCCTCCTAGAGAAACTGATGCATTATGATCTAGACAAGTGCTCTGTGCAAAGGGTGGGCTGATTAAACTGGCTTTTCAGACTGCTAACCTGTCACAAGTTGGGTCCTCCAGGGATCAATATTGGGCCCAAAGCTGTTTAATTAATCTTTATAAGTGATCTGGATGATGGGATCAATTGTATCCTGATGAATTTTGCTGATGATACCAAACTGAGTGGAGAACTGAACACTTCAAAGGGGAGAACCACTCTGCAGGAAGACCTGCATAGGCTGGAGGAGTGGGCTAGACAAGAACCTTGTGAAGTTCAACAAGCGTAAGGTCTCGCACCTGGGAAAATATAATCCAGGAGAGCAGCACAGGCTGGGACCTGCCTGGGTGGGGAGCAGCTCTGTGGAAAGGGACCTGAGAATCCTGGTGGACAAGTTCAATATGAGTGAACAGTGTGCAGCAGCAACGAAAACCATCATCATCAGAGATAAAGTCACTATCCTGCCCTACTCAGCACTTGACAGGCCACACCTGGAATACAATGTTCAGTTTTGACCCCAACTATACAAAAAAAATGTGGATAAGCTGGAGAGGGTCCAGAAAAGGACCACAAAGATGATCCAAAGACTGGGAAGACTGTCATGTGAGAAAAGGTTGAGAGAGCTGGGTTTCTTCAGCCTTGAGAAAAGAAGACTTAGGGAAGACCTTATCACCATGTTCCAGTATTTAAAGGATGGCTACAAAGAAGGTGGAGACTCCCTTTTTAAATGAGTCACTTGGAAAAGATGAGGGATGATGTGCACAAGTTATTCTTGGGGAGATTCTGATTGGACACAAAAGGAAAATTTTGCACAATGAGAACAATGATATCCCCATGGGAAATGGTGGATTCTCCAACACTGGACAATTTTAAATTCAGTAGGACAGGGGGATGGGTCATGTTATCTAGAATATGCTTTTGCCAAGAAGGGTTGGACCAGATGATCTCAGAGGTCCTTTCCAACCCAGCTGATTCTATGATTCTATGATCCTTGAGGTCCCTTCCAACCTGGTATTCTATGACTTATTTTTCCCCTAGTTATTGAGATTTTAATCCAAAAGCTAATCAGATGTTAATCAGAAACAGTTGTTTGGCTTTAGTGCATTTTATATCAGACACCAAATCTTTTATTTCTAGATAATTACAAAATAAATTTTTAATGTAAGTAGTTCTATATAATTGTATAAGTAGGCATCCTCAAATTGATATTAAATATGCTAACGACTCCTGGAGTTAAACAGAAGGAAAAAGAGAGTTTCAGAAAAATTTTCAGTGACTCCAATTACTGCTTCCTAAGAAAAGATTTTTCATTAAGTTGATATTAGCACGTGAATTATTCTCTCTTATCTGTAAAATTTGTTGAATTTATTTTGAAAATAAAAATCATGTGTATCATTGAACTAACACCAAAATTAAACACAAAGCCCCATTAACCTAAAAGAAAGATGCAAAACTGAAAACTAAGGTTTTATTCTGTAATCCATACGAGCACACCACAGTAGGGTTGAGAAAAAGGTAATTATCTCACTATTGACCCAGTAATATCAGAACCTTACTTCTATGTTTTCTTTTTGTTTATTGAAATATGTGATTATAGGCCACAATTCTGTGGTCTTGTGTTTAGTCATGAACTTTATGTCTTTGAGTAAACTGGTATTTAAGGTTTGAATTGATAAATAATCCACTTTATCAAATGTAAAAATCCTAGACAAAGCAAACTGTATTTTGGATGTATTACATAAATTTAATTAAATCTTGAAACAGAATGTAGGTTATTACTAAGTTCATCATATCAAATATAACCTATTAATTCTAAATCATTAGTAAAATCTGAGACAAGTACTTGTGAAACTGGAGTTATAATTCTTAATTCTGATTTGCATGGCTGTATAATTACCATTTGCTCTGTGGAGCTATGAATTGTACAAGTGTATTATGAAGTAAACTGGTTCCCATTTCAAAAACTTTCAGACTCGAAAAGAAATGATTTACTGTGTTGTCTTTTTTCTTCTGAAAAAGCTGTGAAATAGTATTATAAGAAAACTCCCTGACCTAATTCAGAAATTTGCTTTTTCTCCAATCTCCAGCCAGAAAAATCCACATCAATCAGAAAGGATGAGCATAGCTCAGTTTAATTGTTTACAACGCTGAGTAACTGGTCGACTTCTTGACTGCTTTAAACAAATATTGTCACTTTGATTGTTCTCTCTCTTCATCCATCTTTTCATCACCAGAAACAACTGGGAGTAATCATTGAGCCAGACTTCTCTATTGTTTATCCCTACTTTGACCCTAGTTACCCAAATGAGATGTTATTTAGACACACCGCGCTACCTTTTACTACCTGGCATTTCTATGCTTCCCTTTTCTAAAGCTAATTAAACTAGATTACAAACCTGTAGGTAAGCCCCTTGCACTTTCAGTCCTGACATGTCACTTCAGGTGCCATTTTCCATAGCAAGTGATTCAGGTCTTTTTCAGTAGTTGTAGTCTCTTTGACAGCAGCATGTTGAGAGCTCACATGAGTCCCTGTCGTGAGTTAACCCCAGCCAGGAGCCAGGCTCCTCACAGCCGCTCACTCCACCGCCATCAGGGTCAGGGAGAGACCCAGAGGAGTAAAAGCTGGAAAACTTGTGGGTTGAGATAAAGACAGTTTAATGGAGAAAGCAAAAGTCATACACACAAGCAAAGCAAAGCAAAGAATTAGTTCACTGCTTCCCATGGGCAGGTGTTCAGCCATCCGCAGGGGAACAGGGCCCCATCACATCTAACTGCTACTTGGGAGAACTCCATCACTCCAAATGTCCCCCCCCATTCCTTCCTCTTCCCTCCACTTTATACACTGAGCATGATGTCATACGGCATGGAATATCCCTTTGGTCAGTTTGAGTGACCTGTCCCAGCTGTGTCTCGACCCAACCTCCCCTGCACCCACAACTCCTCGCCAGTGTGCCAGTGTGAAAAGCAGAAAAGGCCCTGGCTCTGTGCAAGCTCTGCTCAGCAACAACAAAAACATCTCTATATTATCAACCCTGTGTTCAGCACAAATCCAAAGCTACAATCCATTGGGAAGAAAATTAATTCAAACACAAAAACGGCCAAAACACCACAGTCCCAAATACTGAATGATAAGCAGAAAGAACGTTTGAGTTCACCTCAATCATATCAAAAGTAGAAATATAGAAAGAGGAAATTGCAATTAGTATGTTTTAATTCAAATATCAGAGCAGGTTTTCTGAGAAGTTTAGCTCAGATTCTCTTTCTTGAATATATCCATAGAAATGGAATTTATTTCAGATATAAGAAGAATGAGATTTATGAGATTTCCAAATTACTTATTTATTGTAAACTTTTTATTGCTCTCTATTCTTTAAGATCCTCTCAGTATACACTCTTTTTTTTAATCTATATGTCCTTTCAGAAAATTTAATCTGTGTTCTATGAGTGAGTTTTATTTCTTTAACTTTACAAAATGAAAATATTAATCATATTAATAGTGGGAGTAAAGTTTATGAGCTAATATGTTGGCCTGTAAAGCTTTTTTTTTAATCCAGATGTCATCTCTGTACACCAGCACTTTTGCAGATGGAAAGAAAGGAAAAGAATAAAAAAAGAGCATAGCAGAATACAGAAGTGATAGCCTAAAATCTAGTCAAGGCAAGCACCTATTAGGCAGGTCATTTGTCATGCATAGATGGCTTTTTTTGCCCTTCCTGATGAAACCCCTAAATAATCTAGCACTTTACTTCAGTACTTCAAAACATCATCAAATGCCATACATTACTACTTCAGGGAAACGTATTTATGAATACAAACAAAAATAGCAGTTTCAGTACAGCTTACAAAAATAAATCAGATCTTGGACTGAGATAACTACAATAAAAGAACTCAATTGCAATAATGTGGAGAAATGTCTCAGGGGCAATAGGTTATTGTATCTGTTAGCTTTACTTCAAATTTTGTATTGGTTCCAGTTTTCAGCAGTTTAATAACATACTCCTATGGAACAGTGCTATAACATTTCCCTTCCAACCCAAAAAATATATGAATCTGTGATAGTGCCCAATGAAAAGAAAAATTAATTCTAATAGAGAAAATCTTCTTACAATTATTCCAAATGTATCCCGGTGGAAATCAACTGGCCATAGCAGAGTAGCTGCACGACAGAGAACAGAATTTGGATGGCTTTGGATTTATTTTAATGCAAATTCTCTACAACAGAACTGTACTTTCTTATGTATTTTTGATTGTGTCATTATTAGTTCTCCATATGTAAGATAGTCATAGTAGAAGTTTAATTTGTATCAATGACTTTGATCAATGGAATTAATCAGGTAATTAAATGTCTTGCAAGAAGGCAGCTGTCATGGATTAAACTCAAATGGTGACTAAGTACCTTTCAGTTTCTTGCTTACCCCCTCTCCCCAGTGGTGGGATGGGGAGGAGAGTTAAGAAAAAAGGTAAAACCCGTGGGGTTAGTTAAGAATATTTTAATAATTGGAATTTAATAATAATAATAACAACAATAACAATAATGATGTAATGAAAAGGGAGACTACAAAAACATAAGGAGAAACAAAGCCCAAGACAGGCAATCGATGCCCGGTACAGACGCTCACCACCTGCTGATTGATGCCCATCCTGTCTCCCACCAGCATCAGCCCCTCCCAGCCAACTCCCCCAGTTTATATACTGGGTATGACGTTCCATGGTGTGGAACATCCAGCTTGGATTGGCTGTGTCTGTATCTCCTGCCAGTTTCTTGTGCACCTGCTCCCTGAACATGGAAAACTGAGTAGTTCTCGACTTAGTTTAAGCACCACTTAACAATACTAAACCATTGGTGTTTTATCAGCATTATTCTCATACTAAATCCAAAACACAGCACTGTGTTGGCTACTAGGAAGACAATTAACTCTATTTGATCCAACACCATAAAAGCAGCTTTCAAGATTCAAAATGCCAGTGCAGTAACGCAAAATAAGATATCACACAACATTTTGTATTTTTGAGTATGTGCTTTGGGATTGTTACACTTTCTTTAGGATACTAAGGTTGAGGCAATAAACCTGTCAGGTGTCAAAAATAAGATTACAGCTTGAAAGGTCTTTTAATTTTTTTTAAATGTCTTGGTGACTGAAATTGCTTCATTAATGCAAGAATTAATGAACACCACTGGCATGATGTTTAGCAATGCTGGAAGTCAACACATCTTTTACTTCTCTGTTCAGGTTTGGACAGGTGCACCGTTTGCTGGGTAAAAAATTGACTAAATGGCTGGGCCCAAAGAGTCGTGGTATGTGGAGTTACATCCAGCTGGCAGCTGGTCACCAGTGGCGTTCCCCAGGACTTAGTATTGGGCCCAGTCCTATTTAATGTCTTCACTGATGAACTGGAAAAGAGAATCGAGTGTACTCTCAGTAAGTTTGCGGACCACATTAAGCTGGGTGAGTGTTGATCTACTGGAGGGCAGGAGGGCTCTTCAGAGGGATCTAGAGAGGCTGACCTGATGAGCCAAGGTCATCAGTACGAGGTTCAGCAAGGCCAAGTGCTGGGTCCTCACCTGGGTCACAACAACCCCAGGCAGTGCTACAGGTTTGGGGCAGAGTGGCTGCAAAACTGCCCAGGGGAAAATGACCTGGGAATGCTGGTTAACATTAACTGAACATGAGCAGTGTGAGCCCAGGTGGCCAAGAAGGCCAGTGGTAACTGGCTTGTATCAGGAATAGTGTGGCCAGCAAGACCAGGACAGTGACTGTCTCCTGTACTCAGTACTGGTGTGGCTTCACCCCAAATCCTGAGATCAGTTTTTGGCCCCTGATGACAAGAAGGACATTGAGATGCTGGAGTGTGTCCAGAGAAGGGCAAAGAAGCTGAGGAAGGAAGGGTCTGGAGCACAAGTCTGATGAGGACCGGCTGAGGGAACTGGGGTGTTTAGTCTGGAGAAAAGGATGCTCAGGGGACACCTTCTCTTTCTCTGTAACTACCTCAAAGGATGAGCTCTCGATCTCTTTTCCCTAGTAACAAACAAGAAGAAAATGCCTCGAGCTGCTACAGGAGAGGTTTATATTAGATATTAGGAAAAACTTTCATCATCAAAAGAGTTGTCAAGCCCTGGAACAGGCTGCCCATCCATAGACGTATTTAAAAGTCATGCAGATGTGGCACTTGAGGACATGGGTTAGTGGTGGGCCTGGCAGTGCTGGGGGAACGGTTGGATTCAATGATCTTAAAGGTCTTTTCCAACCTTAGCCATTCTGTGATTCTCTGATTCTGTCAGAGAGTGATTGCCTCTAATAATGCAGTCTGGTACTATTTCGTGCTACCTAAATCACTTTCCTAAGCTAATGACTCTGTGTAAAAATCTAACCTAACAATATAAAGAAACCTCCAGCTATATGTCCAAATACAAGCAAAAATTCTTCCCTATGCCTAGGAAAAGTAAAAGACAAGAAAGAGGGTTTCACCAATAAGAACTGTAGATGGTCATATGACTATTTGTGGAGTTTATCTTTGATGGTCGTCAGAATATATGTTTTTACCGTGTATTGGGTTTGCTCAGACAGGTTTTGGTAGCAGGGGAGCTACAGGGGTGGCTTCTGTGAGAAGATGCTGGAAGCTTCCCCCATGTCCAGCAGACCCAGCTGGCTCTAAGATGAACCCACCACTGGCCAAGGCTGAGCCCATGAAGGGTGGCAGTAACACCTCTGTGATAACATATTTAAGAAGGTGAAAAAATTTTTGCGTAGAAGTAAATTGCAGCCAGAGAAGAGAGAAGTGAGAATATGTGAGAGAAACAGCCCTGCAGACACCAAGGTCAGTAGGAAGAAGGGGCAGGAGTTGCTGCAGGCACCTAAACAGAGATTCCCTTGCAGCCTGTGATGAAGACCATGGTGATGCAGGTTGTCTCCATGCAGCCCATGGAGGCCCATGAGGGACCAGACATACACCTGCAGCCCATGGAGGACCCCACGTTGGAGGAGGGAGATGCCTGTAGGAGACTGTGATCCTGTGGCAAGTCCGCAATGAAGCAGGCTCCTGGCAGGAACTGTGAACTCATGGAAAGAGGAGCCCACATTGGAACAGGTTCCCTGGTAGGACTTGCGACCTCGCAGGGGACCCACCCAGAGGCACTCTATTCCTGAAGGACCGCAGCCTGTGGAAGGGACCCACACTGGAGAAGTTCGTGGGAGACTAACTCCCATGGGAAGGAACCCATGCTGGAGTAGGGTAAGAGGGTGAGGAGTCCTCCTCCTGGGGAGGAAGAAGTGGCAGAGACAACATGCAATGAAATGACTGCAACCCTCGTCCCCCTGTGACACTTTGGGGAGGAGGCATAGAAAATTGGGACTGAAGTTGCGCCAGAGAAGAAGGGAGGGGTGAGCGGAAGGTGTTTTTAAGATTGTGTTTTATTTCTCATTATCCTACTCTGATTTGATTGATAATGAATTAAACCAGTTTCCCCAAGTTGAGTCTATTTTGCCCATGCCGATAACTGGTGTGTGATCTCTCCCTGTCCTTACCTTGCTCCGAGAGTCTTTTGCTATATTTTCTTTCCCCTGTCCAGCTGAGGAGGGCAGTGACAGAGCGGCTTTGGTGAGCATGTGGCATCCAGCCAGGGTCAACCTACCACCCGTGGCTCCAGCACTGTCAGAATTCATCCTTATTTTGCCAGAGTTTACAACACCATAAACATCCTTGACACTTGCACAGACCAACATGACCATCTTTTAAAATCTCATGCTTTTTTTACTATCAAGAAGACATTACTGAGACATTTTATTAAAGACATTTTAAAGATTTTAGATTAGAAATTTTAGGTATTTAGCCTTCACAAAGAACTAAGGAAATCTTTAAGTTCAGTAGGTTTTTCTCAAAGACTTCAGAGGCAGACATTCTCATATGCTGCACCATGTGAGGAAGGGAACAACTTTCTAGAACTGTCAAATGTGATCACTTAGCAAAAGAAATAAAAACATGCTGTTACCACTGTAAGCAAAAGAGTCTATGCAACGACCTGCCTGTACACATCTTGCAGTTATTATTGAAATAAAGCCTATGGCATTTAATCTAGCTCTTAAAATGGTAAAGACAAACAAAATTCTAAGGACAGCAACAAAACATATTTTCTTTCAGCTTTTTATTTTTCTCTATTGCAGTATATTCTTCATTGGGGAACTATTTCTCATAATATATCAAAATACATAAGCTTGTTTAGGCTTAGAAAGAAAGGAGAGACATTTAGAGAGAAAGTACCATGTGACAATGGAAAATACACCACATTTGAAATCAGGCTCAACTCAATTTGGAAAAAAATACCTTCACCACCTCAGGCAAAGAACTACTACATTTCCAATATGTATCGGAAACTAAGTGATTAGATATAAATTTCCTTGGAAGGAAGACTTCTGCTGAGACATAAAGGCCCTTTTTTACATGGGAACATTTTTCAAATTTATTTGCCATGGTTTTTATCTTTCTCTTATCTAGCATCACTGAAGAGTGTTCTTTCAAGAGATGAAGGCAAAGCCCAGCCCCAGGATCTCGTACTAGCCAGCTCACCCTCCTGCAGATGTCCCAGCCTGGATGTCTCTATTGTTCTTTTACAGGGCTGGCAGCAGAAGCTGGCGCAGCGCAGACTGGCGCCCTGGCAAAGGGAACACATCCAGAGTGTGTCACTCTCCGGTGACCCTCTGCTGGATCATCCTTTATGGATGAGAGGGGATTTCCTTGTCTGGAAGGCTGTTTGAAATGGACCTTTGTGAAGAACCTGTGAGCACCGAGTCAAGCACTGCCTTGAAGATTTGCATCACTGACAAGCACGGACAGTGCTTCACACAGCCTTTCAAATTATTTTCCTCCTCCAAACACTGTTGCCTCTGTCTTGGCTTCCTCTCTTTTTCCCCTCCAACCCCCAGTACTCCTGATGCAGACACTAATCTCTTGCTTAAATAGTGTCCTTTGGTGTCTATTACTCTGTTTGGCTGGGTTAGGATAGGTAGTAGGACATCAGCAGATGAGTCATGCTGGAAAGTCTTAATATCTCTTCAAATGAAATGAGAAGAGAGATCCCTGTAGCAGCTCCAAGGGCAGCAGCTGAGCAAAGAGGAGCATCAACTTGGCAGAAAACTGCTAAGCCATTGCAGTATGGCTGTGAGCAGTGGAGACATGCCAAGCTAGGACATCTTCAGCACTAGAGCTTCTGCCCACTCGTCTGCAAAGAAAGAAAAACAGCAGATGATCATTACACGGAAGATTATGAGGCACTCACAGGAGGTTTGCCCATACAAAACACACTGTACATGTGGGTTCTTTTAAGTCAGTTGTGTTGCAGCTGCACAGAAAATAAGTACTGAGACAGGGCTGTACTCTCAGTCTAACCAGTGCATGCGGTGTTTTCTCTTTGCTGCAACAAGCACAAACCCCCACATTTGAGGCTGCCCTCTGGGGCTCAGACACCAGCCTTCAGATAATGTCTGGACGTTGAAGCAGCTAACATGGTGATCAAGCTGTGGGTGGGTGGCATAGCTTTGCAGCAGCATCAGAACCCTACAGAGCAGAAATTGCCAATGAATTCAAATGGGGAGAGAAGATGAACCATGGCCCAGTGCTGCCTTGAAGCTCAGAGAGAAAGATGGTTTAACAGCGGGATAGTGGATCCCTCAGGCTTCTTTTCTCCAGTCAGTAGGCAATGGCACACTTCTAATGCAGGGAGTTTGAGCTGCACAGCAGGGGATACATGAGCTGAAAATACTCTTTCCTTGAAAAAAAACAGGCTTAAAGTGGGGCCAATACCTCAGGAAATTCCCTCCTGACTGGAGCTAGTATAGTTCCTTTATGTACTCTAACCTGCATTGGGACAGAGCATTATTATGCAGGCAAACTGTAGAACAGCTTCTCTGCGACTGGAAAAGGGAAGAAGGGAAGACAGACAAAATGTTGAAGAGTCACTTGACTTCATGGAAAGCATGTGTCAAAGCCATTGGACTTCTGATTTGGAGCTTTGCACAAACTGTGCACAGAGCCTATTTTAAATACATGACATTTTTACTATTGCCCGCAGTCTCTTTCCTATTGTTTTACAGTTAGTTCTTTTTTTCCTGTCTTTAATTAAACTGAAAGTTGCTCAGGGCACCATCATGACTACTCCTATTTATACAATGTTTGGCACATGGATTTTGAGACATTGCCAAATGTGGAGAGAAAAAAAAAGAAACACAAGACAGCAAACTATTAGGAAGCAAGCTCTGACTTAGAAGGCTATTTTTCTAGACTATATAAACTTTGGGAATTCAGCTTTGGAAAAGCAAAATCAGAGAAATTAGTGGAAAAACATACACAGAGAGAAAGATACAGCATATGTCCAGGGAAAGGGAAACATAAGCAGGCAAGAGCAGCCATAGTAGAGAGCCCAGCCTTGGATAAGTAAGGCAGAACAGTATATGCAGGTATCTTGTCACAGGAAGCCAAGCAATTACTATGCATTAGAATAAAACAAAAAATAAACAGTCGCTACAACTGTTCCCCTGAATTCTGTCAAGGAGCAGGTTATTCTAGAGTTTAGGGAGCAGTCACTGACCTTCAGAGCATTTTGAATCTTCAGCTGGGGTATGGGATCGAGATCACATACAGACTTCTCAGAGATCACCACATCTGAAATCAGGATAAAATTACACAAATGAGATCAGGATCAACTCAAGTAATTTCCTATATTTTTGCTAGGCTTCTTCTTCAACAGCATCATTCCAGTGTCATCTGTCCTCAAGTAGTGCTAACAAGAAAGCATCCTGTAGCACAAAAACAGGCTTCCATATAATTTTCCTTGACAGATTTTATTGGACTGTCTGAATTTTATTGAAGTAAATCAATTTATATAATAGTGAAACAGATGAGAAAAAAAACCAGCAAAAACACCCAACTTTTATCTAGCTGACCCTTCGTTGCAGACAAGGTTTTAATTCCAAACTCCTCTGAAATTCTTTCTATAACCAAATACCTCTGGCTATACAAATCTTGGTTCCACTCCAGCCCCATCCAGATTGTGATCTGTAGATCTGACACAATCTGTAATCAGTCTCTGCAGTCAGTAATTTTATCTTGTTGCTGGTCTTGTAAGTATAGTACATGAGGGTGTAACACCCCAGTGTCAAAGCCTCAAGCTTTACTGGGAGCATCGCTTATATTTAAGGCTCTAAAATAATTTGCCACCTAATTATTTTGCAAAGCCTTTTAGTTCTTTAATACCCAGAGGCCACGTAAAGAGAAAGCGCATACAATTTCCCAATAGATTTCTTTTAATTTAGTGAGAAAATAGGCATTTTGGGAAAAGGTTCACAGGGGTAACATACAACCAAGGCAGAAGATTCCACAAAGCACCCAGCACACACTAACCCACAACTTAGTAAAATACTACCCATCAGTTTCAAGTTACCCAAAAGAGATTAAGGAAGAACAAAGAAAGGAAGAGAGATTAAAAGAGTAAAGAAAGAAATAAGGAGAGATAAGAAAGAGTAAAGAAAGAGATTAGAATAAGAGAATTGCATAGCTATCACCTAAGAGTCCTGTGAAAGTCTAGGGCTTCACATGGTGATGGTAGGTCCCAAGAGAAAAGGCAAGATGGAGCCCTGTGCTCCTGTATTGAAGTGCTTTGGCTACCACATCCACCCCTCCCAGGTGGGACATCCAGCACTGACCACTCTACAGCTCTGGGCTGGAGTGAGAGGCAGTGCAGCCACTCAAAGGCTGGGTCAGGGGTTCCTGGGGGCACGGTGTGGGTGGGCTAACAGCAAGGCCTGCCACGGAACACACATGGCCTGCAGCCCCAAGGCAGTATTGGAAGTCACGTAGCGGAGATGTCAATCAAAAAGTCTTCCCTTTGAAGGAATCCTGGTGGATTCCAACCTGGCCCCAATGCTCATAAGTTGGCTGATTCAACCAAATAACTATATCATCTAGTGACTCGGTGTCTCACAGAGGGTACCTGAAAAAACTTGGTTATATCAGTAACTTCACATGCAAGATCAAAAGGCTAAAAAATACCTCTTGCTTGGGAAGAAAAAAAAAACAACCAAAAAAAAACCCCCAACAGAATGGTCCTAACTGGGGACCATTGGCATCAAAGGATAAAAATGTTATGCAATATTCCTTTTCCAAAGATTAAGACCTTTCAGCCACAGAACACCTTAAAAAACAATCAAAGGCAAAAAGAAAAAAAAAGAACACCTCAAAACTCAACATCCACAACAGGCAGCTGTATGCGAACATTTTACACGTCTTAACTTCTGTGATTTGTTTTGGAATATGTTACTACGCTTTCCGCAGGGGTGACCTCATCAGTCAGCCTTAGCAACTGCTGCTGTGCTGACCAAGGAACAGCATAGGGATTGCAGGGGGAATCTAAGCACTTGACTAGGAGAGTAGAGAAGGATGACATGCTCCAGAAAAGCTTTTTCCTGGAGCATAAATGGAGAGTTATGGCAAACAGATGGAGGGAATCAAATCCAAAACACAGTGTGTGACCTATCTCGGATAGAGTCTCCTTGCGTTTCACTTTGGCAAAGCTCAAGTATCCCTGATGCCAACAGAGTGTTCCTGAGATGCGGATCTTGTCAGCAGGCTCCAAGCTGCAGTCCTCCCCCTATCACGACTTAATGGGCAACATAGTCCAGCAGTAAATATTGACTTGAGAGATACTTACACAAAAAGTAACGTTACAGAAAGACTATTTTTTCAAAGTCAAGGGAACCCATTTTTGCCTTCTGGCTATGTGACAGTCTTGGTTTCACATTGGCCAGACCAGGCAAATGTCTCAAGACTCCTAAAATCCCCAGATAGGAAAGAAAATGAACTCTGAATAGCACTGTGCCCCTTTGTTAATCTCCCTAAATCAAAGTGTGGAAACAGGGCCTTCTTTCTCTGTTTGACAACAGTGTGAGAACATCCTAAATGTAAAACAGAAAGGCTCAGAGCCCTGCAGAGATTTGCTAACAGAGACATAGGTCAGAAAAAGAGGAACCAAGACTACCAGCACAGCAGCTGGTATCTGAAGGACCAAGTCCTGAACTTGTGAAGTCTGTGGTTATTTAATACCTGTTCTCTAGAAAGGAATCATCACCCTTTAATGGCTGCTAAAAACTGGGAGAGAAAACAGAAGAAAGGGAAAGAGGCCTACAAAATAGCAAAATCTCCAACTGAAGACATCCTGTGTGGCCTGTCTTCTTTTGTGTGAGTCAGGAAGAGAAACCATCACACAGAAAAATGTCATTGATATTAATAGTCAAGAGGAGACTAACACAAAACACTCCCAGTGAAGACATCTGAAATTTACAGTCTCTGAGCATGCCAGAAGCTACCGCCCTTTTCGATCTGCTGTTTCTGCTGCTTTTGCAAGCTTCCCCCAAACCGTTTCAGCAAAAGCAAACTGGGCTGCCTTGGACAGAAGAAGCCCTTTGCCAGCCCACTCTATTTTGAAAGAACTGCAACCTGTGGGGAGGAGGAGAAGTGATAACGAGCAAGTTGAGAAGAAATCCTCTTCAGCAAGGGTGTGTACTGACTCACAGCACATGTGACTGCACCCAGAACCAGCAATGTTTTCCTTTCCAATCCTTTATTCCTGCACAGCTGTTTTGCTCTCCTTGTTGGCTGTCCCCTACCTGTGTCAGTTGTGAATGCTTGTCTGCCTTGGACATGGAGGGTGTGAAGAACTTTGTTTTTTGCTTCACTCTCAAAGCAGCACTCAGAACGAAAGAAATCAAATCTTCTCTGTGGGTATTTAGAGCTTTCTGTCATCTCCAGCCAGAGATCCCTCCTAGCCCAGAGGGTAGTGGCTGAAGTTGTAGTCTTTTTTCTCTGGTGTAGTTCTGATTTTGTCCAATGTTTGTCTTACATCAAACACATTTTGCAGCCCCTGAAATAGGAACCAAACCCTATCTCTCCTTGCATCCACTGTACTAGAACACCTGCCCTGAAAACAAATTTGTCCCTGGCTGCCATGAAGGGCTGTACCAGGCATTACTCCCAGAGCCTGAGTGGGGATTACTTCCTGATATGCCTGCTGTGGGTTCAAGGGCCTCCTCCAGTCTGGAGAGGCAAGTGCCACCAGACCCATACACCTTCTGCAGCAACAAGTTGTGGTCAGACCCTGACTAACTTGGGGGTGGTGCTTAAGGCTCCTATTTCTGAATCACCAAAAAGCTTTACCTATCTTCCTCCTGCTTTTTCATTATATTTTCTGATCCTGTGGGGGAGCATAGGGTTTATCATGGGGTGATTTCTGTTTATTTTAGATAACCCTTTGTGACTTCTGTCTGGTCCCTGTCCTTTCAGGAGTAGGGTGGTGCTTAAAAATGCAGTAGTCTTAGTCATTCTCAGAGACTTGGACACTGAGGTCCTCCTAAATCCTCCTTTAGTCATTGTAAAATGCTGTAAGTTTTTCTGTGCTGGGGACTATTTCTGACTATCTTTTTATGCTCTGAGAACAATGAGATTCAGATGTGGAAGAAGGCCTGTAGGGGCTACCGTAATATAAATAACACATTAGTACAACATGCCTCTTGAAGTGTGAAAACCATAGTACAAAATCCTAACAGCTGCATTCCTTTGCTGTTCTGGCAAGCGAAACTCAATTGCAAACACAGAAAACGAACGTATGTGCACCTGAAGCAAAACTGTCTTCCAGCCCAAGAGAGGTCTAGTGGAAACTGCCGGGCGGTGTGTGCCAAGTCACCGTCATGAGTGAGCGGTGAGCTGCCTTTCCCACATACCTCCCTCGGGCAACGAAAGAGTTGCCAGCGTTTTTGCCAGCTTGACATTACACAAAAAGCCCATGGGGTGGGTACAATGGAATTTAGGCTGGGCACGGAGGCAGGACACAGCAGCATGAGTCTCCAGCAAACAATAGCAACAGCAGGATCAAAACAGCAGGCAGAAAGTATATGCACAATTACCAAAACAAAATATCTGAAGCTACAAAGACATTGCATCCCCAGCCACGTCTCCAAGCAGGATCCCACCGTTGTAAACGTAACCAGGCATGTATTTCATATGATGCAGGGCATATTATCCAAAAAGGAAAGTGAAAAGCAGAGGGATTAACCTAAGGCAATAATTTCCAGTCAATTCCTCCAGGTTAACACTGTAGTGAAAAAGCCAGTGTTGAGACTTGGTCACATAACAGAGGTACAAACATCAATGCACTGAAGTATCCAGACAGAAACCCAGGAAAGCTGACAGAAGCAGAATCTAGTACAGAAGAGAGTAGGAAAAAAACACAATCATATTTGAAACATAACTGCTCAAATGAGAAACGCTGGAGAAGAAAAGTCCTCTAATTTGTAAGGAAATGTGCCAACTTAATACTCCCTTTTAGAGGGGAGGAGGAAGGGATAAAAATGGTTTCTGCTCTCTGCCTTGGTAGACCATAAACATGATAGTTGAAAAACGGCTAATTTGTTTTGGGACACTTTCAGGAAGAAAAAAAATGTATTGAAAAATGTTCAGTTCAAAATATGAACCGTTTTCTTCTCAGTGTTCATAAGAAAAGCATTTCCAGGTTTAAAGCTTCTGAGAGGCACCTGCTCTGTATGAGGTCTGATTTCTGCCCCACCTTTTTTCATATTGGCATTGAGGATACAGGAAGAGATAAGGATCAAAATGAAAATATGGCAAGTAAAAATGGGAGTTGGTTTGGTGTTTTTTTGTTTTGGTGTTTTTTTGTTTTGGTTTTTTGTTTGTTTGGGTTTTGTTGTTGTTGGTTTTGGGGTTTTTTTTCCCCAAAGCTGTGAATAATTTTGTTAGGAAAAAAACAAAGATGGGGGCATACTGTGCTGGAGGGGAAAGTTCTGACCTGAAATGTTGATCATGTCTCTATCAGTGAATCAGGGGCATCTTCTTATGGTCATCAGAATTCAGCACACCCAGATAGGAGCCCACAGAACTGACTGTATCCTTGGTGATTTAACTTTGTTGGTGTTCCACAACAAGAAAACAAGAAAAGCACCTAGACAGTTTGTCATATTTTTGTAACTAGGCAAAATACTGTGCTAAAATCCTTTCTTACATGATTCTTTGAGTCAGGGTTTTGTGCCACAGAGAGAAAGAACAGTTTTTATGCTACTGATACTTTTCCATATTTGGCATAGATTTTAGAGTTAGACCTCTCCTCTCAGGACGTTTTCTTGCATGCGACACATATGCACCCAAAGTTAGAAAACAGCTAAAAACCCAACCTGAATAAATGGATCCTGTCCGTACTGTGTGAACGCCCAGTAATATGTCTTCAAGTACTACACGGAAGCTTGAATAGGGAATTAAATGATATTTAATTTTCGGGAGGCCTTGCAAATAAAAAGGCCTTCAGTGTACACAAAAAAATAAAACATGCAGCTACTTAAAAACATTTCTGCCTCTTCACAGTAGAGCAGTTCAGGTCTGCCAGCATGGCACTTCCCAGCTTAACAAGTGATAGACACTGAATAGCTTTCAGTCAACTTACAGAAGAAAATTGTCAAGACCAAGGGCAGAATGTGCTATACATTTCAGAAACAGCTGCCTGGTTTAATTTTGGTTTTAGGTATCTAGAGGAGATTTCTAAACCCACTCCCGTCACTATTAAGCAAGAATCTTTGGATGGAAATGGAAAACAAGTTTTACAATCTCTTTGCAAATGCCACCTTTATGATTCCTACGTGTTAATCTCTCATTATAACGGTAGAGACTGGGATCCTTAAGTACAACAGCCAAAACCTTCCACAATTTTACTTGGCTTACAAAGAGATAAAATACCCATAGGTAAAACAACATGGAAACTCCTGACAGGAGTCAGTCAGTGAATATCAGCTTCTGATTTCAGAGCAGCAAACCATAGTCAGTGCATCAGTGTTCATCCCCTTGTGCTTGAACATTTGGCCCTCTTGTAAAACCAGCTTCCAGAAGGGTCTGGTACAAAAATGACAAATTTAGCAGCAGCTTGGTGAGATTATATGTGGCCAAGACTCTTTTCTAGAAGATTAAGAGGCACAATAGCAGAGTAACATTGGTTGATAAAAACTAATAAGCAGCTTCTTAAGGCCTACCTGAAACTTACTTCCTAAAATGGCCTACAAGTCTCATCTTGTCAAATATTTTGTGAAGTGTTTCAGTGCCTGACGGTCAAACAAATGTAAGAAAATAAGAATAAGAACCGAACTAGCCTGGAATCCCAATCTGTCTTGTGGTGGGGAGTTTGGTGTTTTTTGGTTTTGATATAGACAATTTAAAAAAAATAAAAAAATATTTTATTAACAGTTTCTATGATATTCCAGATGTCAGCAACTGATGCTTCAAAATCTGCTGAAACATTAAAACCTCTTTTTGATTAAAGGAAGTCAGCACTAAACTTGTTCATACAGCCTCAAACAACAAGTGAAAAAAGTTCTTAGATCTGATCTGCCATGTGACTCACCTACTCTTGACATTTTCCATCAGCTGAAACGAAATGTGAAGCAAAGCCTCATTCTTCAAGAGACAAACTCAGCACATCGCTCTGTTCAGGCAGATGGCAGGTTCTTTCTAATGATTTTTGTGCTGATGTTGTGCTCAGGTTTATGAGCACAAGCCCGGGGCGGGGGCGGGTGGGAGAGGGGGAGAGGAGCTGCTCCCGGTTACAGAGTAAACAGAGGGTAAGCAGAGGCTTGACCACTTTGCCTCTCAGCTGGAGCCAGGC
Organism: Cephalopterus ornatus; assembly: GCA_013396775.1. Classification (NCBI taxonomy): domain Eukaryota; kingdom Metazoa; phylum Chordata; class Aves; order Passeriformes; family Cotingidae; genus Cephalopterus; species Cephalopterus ornatus. Next base: position 267,407 of record VZRE01011980.1, read on the forward strand.
TGATTGCTGAAAGCATTAGAGTAGCAGCGCTGGCAGCAAGCAGCCCTTCAGACTCCAGGCCACCATAAAACAGGAGCTCCTTTTTTTCCACAAGAAGAAAAGGCCAGTGTCTCTAAAGCAAGAGCTTTACCACATGCTCCTTTTGGTGGAGAGAGAAAGCCTGACACCGTACCTCAGAAAGTAGGGGGAAGGAAAAGAAAAACCTGCTCTTTTCCAGTGCTCCTATACAGCCGTCTTATTTGTAGGGAAGAAAACTCAAGCAGTGCAAACACTTCAGACGAGTATTTTTAACTGTTACATAGTTGCTTTTCTAAGTTCTTTGTCACTGCTTTTCTGCAGAGCCCCGACACCAAACCTGTTTAAGGACTCCACAGGATTATAATGCTACTATTTTTTTATGTAAGATTCCGATGTAACTGGTAGACTTTTAACTAAAAAAATGGCACAGGATCCATGCTTATCAAGAGCTAGGCATTTCAGAGTAACTCTAAGAACAAAAATCCTTTTCCTCTATTTTCAGACTTTGAACATGCTCTGATGCTAGCAGAAGTGTTGCTGTGATTCTCAATCATATTTCACTGACATAAATGGAAATATTATAGCAGCAAACCACCTGAGCATTAAGTTTCTGCCAATGATTTCTGCCTCCCCACACTCCTCAATCTTGCAAACTCTGCATGTGAAATCTTTACTAATTTTTCACTGATTTCATTTTTTTTTCTTTATAGACCAACACCTACCTACATGCTCACTAGCTGGCTTCAACAAACTTAAACATGTTGTCTGGGACCTGCATATGCCACTGCTTGAAGTACAGGTTTAGCTCAATACCTTGAGCAAGGAGAAGACTTGTATGTCAATAAATGATCACATCCCAAAAAGCCAAGTGACCATAAAACAAGATAGGCGCACCTGAGGTCTGCCTCCATATATCATGTTTCCCCCTCCCAGGATGTAGCAGAGCTGATGTCAGAGAAGTCAGCTATGAACACCTTTTCTGGGGCCCTTATACCAGGAGCTGGAAACACTACCACCAACAGTGCAGCTATAGCCAGAAGACCCGGTGGGTATGCACGGAACAGCCCAGCAGCTGAGGAACCGCTTTTCCCACTGTTCATTCATGGTTTTAATTAACAACAGTATTTACCTCCTTTTTGGCAGTTTAATTCTCATATGCCAAGGAGGTTTGAAAAACCCAGTGTTCCTATCTGTAATGAAGGCATGGCAAGAGAAATGATTTCTTAAAGCTCACTCACAGGGTTTATAGTAGAACTGGGAACCCACTTTGTGTCTCCCAAGTAAACGATGAGTGCTTTTACTGCTAGTCCAAACTTGTACTGTATTTAACCAGCTCAATCACATGTGGTCTGGCTCTCTGCTGCAGACACAGCTTAAAATATACATCAAAAGAAGTGATAGAATTTTGAAATTAAGTTTGCAAAAGACTTATCTGGGAGAAATATATTGAAATTCAGGTTTTTGTTCATACTCTTAAGTCGTGTTCAGTAATTTTGCAGTGGAGCCAGACAGGGTTTCAGGTCAAAGCAGCAAAAGCAGAGACACTTGTAGAATGTTTTCATCAGCATTTTGAACAGGTTTTGTTAGACGTTATCTCCCTTGTGCTGGTTGATTGCTTACTCTAACCCTCCCATGGGTCTCAATTTCTTTATTCCCTCCCCAGGAAAGACTAAAATAAAATTGCTATTATTGTGCCTGCATGTAATATTTCTTCTCCTTGCTTTTTGTCCCAACTATTTAAAATCATAATCTATTCAAGACAGAGGCTGTCTGATTTTCTGTGTTGGTAAATTATGTGACATATGATACCCAAACTGAAAAAGGGGCCCTCAGGCACTAGCAAATGAACTTTGGCACTTTTTGATGAAGTGATTAATGCATCTATCTCACATTTCTACCAGAGGTCACTATCATTCTGGAGCAAAGGGAGATATACACTTGCTCTCCAGCCATCTCACTTCACTGCTCAGGGTAATAATATGAGCAGCTTCCAACTGTCTATAAAAGTTACTGTGCTGGGCTGCGCACTGCAAGAACCAAGGAGAAACAATCAAAATGTTCATCCACATCTTCCAAACTATTTTCCTCATCTACAGATCTCCACTTCTTAGAACGAAAATATTATTTCAGTACCAGCACGTTTAACACTTCAGAAGAAGAATTTACACAGAATAGATTGACTGTATAACTCCTTAGTGAACAGTTTCCATCGTTTTGCTGCATCAGTTTGAAAGGAGATGCTGTAGGAACCATAGGAATTTCTCTATAGCAACAAGAGGGCTTGTGTTGCAACCCTGGTTCTACCATCTCAAAGACCAGGATAATTTAGCAATTAAATATTTAGAGGAATTTGTTCAGTGGCCTGAAGCACAACTAGGCAAACTCATCTCCTGCTGAGTCTGAGAGCTGGATTTCCAATTGCCTCTATGCTATGAACAACTCTCAGTCCGAAATCTAACAAATACAACTTGTACTGGATAAATAGGTAATAGCATCATTATTTACATTCACATAGAGTTTAACAGTGACATATTTCACAGCAGATCAGAAATAGGACTTAAGACACTTTTTGTGGTTTCTTGGTTTCCCTTCCCTGGCTGACACAGGTACTGCCACAGCCCCTGTGCCTAACATGTCCCAGTGAGACCAAGGCTTATGGGGATGACTCTTGCTCATGTACCCACACTGTCCCAGGGACTGGCAAGAGAAAGGCAGCCCTGCCTACCACTTTCCTCATTAGCAGATAGTTTCCAAGGTTTCTGTCTCTGCATCCACCACTTTCCTCATTTGCAGATGGTTTCCAAGGTTTTTGTCTCTGCATCCACCACGCTAAATTGCCCAGTCCAAGCTATTATTTGCCATGGGGTCAAAAAGGCTGCCCAGAGCACAAGGGAGATGGAAGGGTGATGTCCACACACGTAGCATACTTTCCTGAGTAGTGTTGTCCTAGTGTTGCTGCAGGCTGGGGAATGGAGACAAACCCATAGAGGAGTTTGGAACCACCAAAGGCTCATGCTTTCTCCTCATGAAACCCATTGTGGAAAAAAAAGGGAGCAGGGGACAGAAAAAGAGATGTTTTGGGATCCAACCAGCCCATAAAGCTAACACTGTCATTTCTTGTTTCCTCCTTTCCCAAAGGCATGTTAGCCAGGCGGAGCTGCACTGCTCCCAGATCAGGTTAAAGGAAATTAGTGGGGAAGTCCTATGGTGGCCATTAGCAAAGAAAAGGAGTAGGGGGAAAACTCTGTTTCTGATCTTCAAACACATTTCTTTCTACAGCACCAAATTCTACCCTTTCTACTAGGTTTACCAAGAATTATCCTCCCTTCCTAACCTTACCCTTACTTCATCAGCCTCTAACCAGCTACGAGGGTGATTCAAAGCCAACCAATGCATTTGTATCCTGTTAGGCCACTTTTATCCACCGTAAGCGTTTGTTATTTGCACTGCCCACTTCACCTCTCAGGTCAAGTCTACACACAGCTCCAGGTTCTGCAGCCCTCCTCTCCTCCTGTGGCCAGAAGGGTTTTATGAGTGTCACTGGGTATCAGTGGTTAGGTTCAGCCTGTGGACTACAACCTGAACAGCCTTGGATTTCGTTGTCATAAAGGACTGATTGAGAAAGTCGGTCTTAAATGCTTCTTCACTTCTCTTTTTGTTATGGTTCAAGATATACCTTTATAAATTGTTCCCTCTGTAATTGTGCAAGGGCATGGATCAGTAGACACGGTTCCAAGATTATGTAAGAACATGTCTTTTATCACTGAAAATGTGGAAAGGTAGACTTATCTATTCCATATTCTTAATTTGTTTTGGGAAAGAGATCTATTTAATAAACCCAGAACTTTCTACTTGTCTAATCTTTCTCTCTCGGAGTTTCCCAATCCACATTCTTCTGAAAGTAGAAGGGGCCCTAAGCAATGACATGTTTGAAGTTTACCTGGCAAGGAAGGAAACCTTGGACTGAAATGTCTGTCCATAGATAAGGTGGGAAATGAACACTTTCCTATGTTAAAAATCTACAACTTTTACTACCATACAGCTAGACTGCATTATTTCAAATATTGGCTGAACACTATTTATAATTACTCTTAGATACAGCAAAAAATTGTGTCATGGTTTGGAGTTGCTTTTATTTGCTTTATATCTTCTTCAACAAAAGAGTGTAGAATGGCTTCCTTTTTCTGCTATAAGTAGAAAGACTTGAAAAGCAGGTTATGAGGAGCTCTAAAACAAAGGCAGACTTAAAAAATAGGATATTTTACTTTGTGTAAAACAAATTAGTTTTGGTTACTTCAACCAACCTTAAATCATGTATTAAGTGCTCATTATATTGGAGAAACAATGTATTTATATCCCCTTGGAAAACCTTACAGATGAACTCCAAAGGTAGTAGATATAATTCGATCTGATGCACATTTAACAAAAAAAAAAAAGACAATTGTTATCATTTACAACTAGCATAAAGTTTAGCAAACGTTTAAAAAGGTTAATAAAAAAATAAAAAAGCATATTAAAAAATGTTGAAGAAATCTGAAGTTTACTAAAAGCTTCCAAGCACTTTATATTTCTTTGTAAAAGCCTGTATAATAATACTTCTTTCAGGCTTTAGGTTATCTTCCATTTATGGTTTCATCCTATCTCGCCAGACACTTCCTATCTCACTTTCTGGCTCAGGATGCTCCACTCCCTTTTGTTTGAGTAGTAGGAAATTCACAGTTCTAACAGGAAGACCCCACCTTCCAAGAGTAATCAGATGTTATTTTATGACTCATTTTTCAGGGATAACCTTGATAATATGAAATACAGTTAATTAAAAAAAAAATTTTTCAAAAAATCCAAACCAAGAAAAAAAGCCCCAGAAGAGTTTTATCTGAGTTTTGGCTAGTCCTCTTTTCTTCCCTTGAATTTACATATACGTGCCACATTTTCACTTTCCTCCAGTGGAAGAAAAAGCTTCCATTTCTCACTGTTTATTAAAGAGTGAAAAATTATTTGACTTGTTTTCTCAGTCTTTACATGCAATGTGTAGTTGAAGGCAATTTCAGTTTTTTTATATACTTAATAGTCAGCTTGATACCTGCTGGCTGAAGACTGATGGACATATGGGACTTCAGTCAGTTGACTACTCTTAGACATATAGGTGTAGAGCTTATCTTTCTAGAGTAAGTCAGGAGGCTACAGGTAAAACACAGAAGCTCTATTCCTTCTAGAGCAACATTTGAAGGCCAGGAAAAACAAGAGTATTTAAAAAAAGATAGGCAATGCTTAACATTAGGCAACTAAATTGAGTGTATTGGGTCTCAATTAATACACAAATTATGTGAACTATAGTGTTGTTCATACTTGATGAGTCCTTTATTAAAAATCTCATGCCATTTCCATGACCCGAGATCATAAAAATTTACTCTGTCTGCCCTTCTGTTAAAGAATTCACCTAGCAACAGAAATTAACATAATTCAATTAAAAGAGTTTGGGTTATAAGAAAGAGAATGGAAACTCCGTAAGGGTCTAAGGCAATTTGGGAGCCTAACAGAAAATGATACAGACTTTTGAATCTGAAGCATTGCAGCAAAAGCAGGAAATATTTGACAGCTCTTTATAGCTTTTCCTGTGATACCTGAGATGAGCAAAGATCCTCAGGGATCAAATCCCAGGTAAAATGACGTGTGAGAGAAAAAAATACTAAAAATAGTATTGAAAAGTAAAAGAAGCTTTATGCTAACTTCTGGAAGACTTACCATAATTTTAGAGTTTTAATGGTAGACGTGGATTATGGCTAAGATCAACTCATGTCTACTGCAGCATAAATTTTATTGTGTTAAAAGTGTAAGTGATTTGAGGTTATAAATTGTACTTAGGTACATCAAGGAAACCTTTAATTGGGAAAGAAGTCCAAAGGGGCCATTGGTTATCTCATGGATCCTTCCTTGGCAGGAGTGAGGTTCATCCCTAATCCCCCATGCATCACAAAAGTCTTATGCCAGCTTTTTAGATGGCTCAGCCGTGCTTCCACTTGCCTTGGCTCATCTTCTCAGTGTCCTGCCAGGGACTTCTGGCACTTCTACTTATCCTGCCAGGGAAATTCCAGCTTCAGATGTTGAAGTAGGTGGCTGTGTCCCAGAAAGTCATGAAACTCAGGCTTATTGGTCTCACTTGAAATAGGAGTGAGCTTTTTGCCTGGCTTTTCACAAGTTATGCAGCTGTCTGGCAATGCAGAGAGTCTCTTCCATATTTCCCTAAGTGGTGAGGAGGACATTGGCTGTGGTGAAGTGGAGGAACAGCTCAGGGAAGGGCAAGGCCTACTGCTCTGGGCCACTCAGTGATAAAAAGCACTTTTCCTGTTCCATCCTCAGACCTGGAGATTATTTTGGCATTTCCTGTTTCAGTGGCCAGGACAGTAGCAAGGGAGAGACATGGGGAGTTTTTGGCAGGAATCACCTGGCTCTTTTTCTTTCCTGCAGTACCCAATGAGGCAGTAGGGAATGGGCAGGACAGAGATGCAGGAGGAGGAGGCAACCCTCTTTCACCCCCCAGCATGTTGTCTGCCTGGCAGGGAGGGCATAAACATTTGTTTAGCCAAGTCACATATCTGTTAGTCTTCATTAGTCAACACCACAGAATCCCAATAATTCCTTGCCAGTGATGAGTGAGAGAAGGAGAAAGATACCTTCCTTTCCCATATTTGTTCCAGATGGGAGAGGAACATGGGAAAATGTGGAAAGAGGCAAGATGCGGTCTGGAGTTACACTGCAGAGATAGGGGATCTCTGTCAGAGATATGTCTTTTCATCACAGGGGTAAAGAGAATATATTTTTGGCACTGTCTTGTGCAGAACCAGGAATTGGACTCGATGATCCTTGTGGGTCCCTCCTCACTCAGGATATTCTATAATTCTATAACTGAGTAGCTTGGTATTCTCAGTGATGCTTAATGAGGAATGGGTGCTGCTTGGCACTGTAACCTCAGGCAGGGGTGGGACAGCCATCCCATCATCTGCAGAAGATCAGAAAAGTTCCCATGGCAAGGCTGGGAATAAGCAGTTTCCAGGGCAGTCTTGCTCAGAAGATTAGATGGTATTTGCAAACATTGAGGGTGAAGCTGTGCAATGTGGACAGAGAAGTCCCTAGCTGGGCTGCAATGAATGTTCTTCACGAGCTCCTGCCACTGCAGCCCAATGGGCAGTACTCCAGCTTTGCAAGTGGCAAGGCACAGGGACTGAGTGATGTAATAGGATCTGATGTGGATGGAGGTGTTGGTTAACAGAGAGCAGGAAAACTCCAGTGCCTGGGAGATTGCTTTCTCTCTCTCTCTCTCTCAGTCTGGCATCAGGGAAGAGTTGTGGTGATGGTTGCCTGGGAAGCATGACAAGACAATTTTTCTCCATCTTTCGCAGGCAATGGAGTGCAGACTGGAAATGGAGAGAAGGAGGAGAGACATCCACAGGCTGTGTTTGGAGAGATGCTGGCAGCCCTGGTTATCCTTATTTTAAATTCACAACTTTGCAGCTGAAGTGGGAGACTGAGGTCAGTATCCAGGGAAGAGGTAGAACAGCCTCATCAGTTTCCTTGCCCAGGCTGGTTCAGCAAAGACTGTCATAGAAGCCTTGGATAGAATGGGAGCAGCCAAGAGCTACAGGGTATTGCTAAGTTCCTGGGGGTTCCAGCTGAATGCATGACTGGGAGTTGTGTTGGTGACAGAAGGTGACATGAAGTGGCTTGGATAGCTGACAAGCTCTTCAGAGACTGGTACCTCTTGTGTGGAATAGGGCTGGCTCAGAAGTCTGTATTCATCAAGGTGTGGGAAAGAATTGGTACCTTCAAAAAGAAATCTGCATCAATTCAGTATCAATGCTTTGGCCTTGGAGTCATTCCTAAGAATGAGATCTCTACCAGTAAGTAAGACTAACATACTGTAACATATTGCTATCCCCAGCTATTCAGTTATAGAAATTTATCAGTAGCATTGGTAGCCACTTCGTTGCTAAACTGAAATCCTCTGGAGTTCTCTCCCAAATTAAATCAGATGATGTCTCTATAATCTTTATTTTCAAATACATTTAGTTTCAAAAAGCTGTTTTGATTTCATTGTGATGTCTGTGAGACGTATGGAAATTAAATCTTATACATTCTCTCAAAACATTTTTATAGAATCCTAAACTTGAGTTTACATCAGTGTATTAACACTCCTGGACCATCACTACTCAACCTTTGTCTGGCAATGATGAGATGAACTCTGCTCTCAGGGTGTGCAATGACATAAATTCATGGCACTTGAATTTACTTTTCAGTTGTTCATTCCCTGGCAATGAACCCTTTCTGTTCACAAGCTGTACACTTGCCTGTCTCATGCACACACATCCACTGCCATGTAATCTCAGTCAGCATCCTATTATCCTACAAAGATCGCACTGGAGCTGGAAGGAGGAATTCTCCATGCAGAAAACTAATCCAGTGACATTTTCAGTGTGACAAGAAACAGGACGTGCTGTAATTCTAACCAGACAGTCTGTTATTGAAAGATAGATGGTCCAATTTCTTGTCTAAAATGCAGCTTTTAATAGAGACCAGAACTTTGGGGTGTTAATCTAAGCCAAATTAAACTTTGTGTACTTTGAGGCTTCACTATCATTACCATGTTGTGTACTTCAATATTGTGTAACTCTTTCACTACTTCTTGTTTGCCATGTAATGTCTTCTTTTTTTTTAATGGAAACCAATGCAAAAGTTAGGGGAAAAAAAAGAAGCAGCTCTGAATGTTAGACATCAGTTACACTTTAATATATTTAAATGAAATAGTTTATTATTCTTATAGGGTTGATTCAGGAAAAGAAAATATCTTCTGCCTGAATCTATAGAAGGAGAGGAAAACTTCATATGAGAAATTCAAGGGAAACAGGAGCCATTGAAAGAGCACAGTGTCTGAAGATAAAGTCAGCTGGCTAGCAGTCTTAATTTAGTGTTCTCTGGCAACTTTGGAGACATTTCTGATTTAAAAAAATACATTCTATTCTGAAGTTAGAAGTTATGGTCAATAGAAAAACAATTTTGTTAAAGGCATGATTGACCAATCTGTGTTCTGTATGTTAGGACAGAGTCCCTTAAACTAGGAAAAAAAAAAAAAAAAAAAAAAAGGAAATCTATGCCGCTCTCCCTGAAAAGTTGCCATTGATCTGCATATATTATGCAGACCAAAGTCTCAGTAGTGCTGTTTTCTAACTATCTCCATCTGGATCGCTGAGTTCTGAACTAACAAACCTCTTCCCATTTGGATCATAATTTTGACCAGAGCATTATATATCCCAGAACTTCTGGGCCAAGGGAATTTGCGTCATTAAAATGTCCCAAGAATTGTATTACTGAAGGTGTAAATCATAGGTTGCTGTTTACCACGAAATGCTATGGGTTACACTGGCTAGTACCAAATCAAAATGAGGAAATACAAATGCTTTTGTACATTTTACATCCTGAATTGATCATGTATAGCAGCACTGTTTGTGGAGTAGATTTTCCTTCTGGAACATCTGAAAAAGTTACAATTCCTTTTAAGATGATCTCAGTACTTGTAACACTTTACATCCCCTAAATACAAAAAGCCAAAAGCAAACTTGTTCCAGTGCTCCAAGTTGTTTCTTTCACAGAGTCCCACAGCTCTGACAGGACCCTGACTGCCTCGAAGCACCCAGGGATTGGCTTCTTGGGCTGAGGGTCAAGCTAGAAGCAGTGCAGCTGGTGGCCTTGAAATAAAGAGCCAGGAGCAGGGGGCTTTCGCTTTCTTCACCCAGGGCTCCTGCTGCCAGTTCCTGCCCATGCTGCAGCTGCAGTCACCCTGCAGGCTGTCCTGTCCCTCACCTGGACCAGGACCTTGCTGACTTCCATGACTTTCATGGTGAGTCTGGGTGATGTTGGTGACCATCTGTAGGAATGAGACCTAAAGCCGTGAGATGTGACATGAGACATGGTGAAGGGATTTCCATGAGATGTGCCATGAGTTGTGTGGCAAAGGGATTACCATGGGCACGATGGCATGCTGAGGGTGTGATGGGTGGAGGCTAGATGACTCCCACTGCTGCCTCAGCCAGATAAAAGAGGGACTGATAAAGTCTCATGGTTCTGTTATTTCTCTGCACAAGACCCACATTCTTTGTAATCTCTCTCTTTGTATCTCTGGATTTCCCTAATTTACATATAAATTGGCTGCTCCCCCACCCATGACATCATTAATAGGGTATTTGACTGCAGTCTCATTTCCACTTCTCTCAAAAGTATCATTTGGCATTTGAAATCCTCAGTGGCAGAGGATGATAATGTAACCATCTTCAGACGAATTGACAGGCTTGCTTGTCTCTCCTCTGCAAACCACGGACACCTCTTTGGTAAGATTTGTGCCTCCAACCTAATTGGAGTATACCCAGGAACACTTGTGCATAGTGCTACACACTTATATTTTGTAGATCTTGTGCAGTTGTCACTGGCAGTCTAACACGAGTCTAAAACCTGTTGCTTCAATAAATCTCACTGTTGGTGAATCGACTTGTGAAAGTTCTTGTTGAACTTGGTCAGACTTAGAGTGTTGAGTTGGTAAACCACACTGCTGGTGAAACTTTGATCATGAATGACACCAGACTTAGAATGTAACCCACACTATTGGTGCCTCTTGGATCTTATTGCCTGTGACTGGACTTAAAATGCCACGTTGGCTATTATCAGAAATTAAGCCCAGCTGCACCCAGCCCCTCTGATTTCTGAGGACCAGCTGGAAAGTAAAGGGATTTATTTTCTTCCAAATTTATGTACTTCTAATGCAACAGTGTCTCTGCACCTGACCCTGCTCTTGCCCTGGGGGCTGCCTTCTTGGCCAGGCCTGGGGTCTGTGGTGGTTCTTTGCAAAGGTCAGGCTGTGACTGACTTTTGTCACTGTCCTAGGCCCAGTCCAGCCTGCATTGCAGGGCACAGATTTGCTGGCCTCTGTCCAGCCCTCCGTCCATGACAATCCTTTTATCTGGGCACATAACAGATAAATTAAAAGGCATTGAATAAAATAGTTTTGATTTAATCTCTCCTCTAAACAGTGACATCTAATACTGAGCAGCATTTAACTCTAGCTCTGGGTCCCAAGGAAACCGATTGCAAAGCTCTGTTCAGATGAGAAACCCCTGTCAGCCATGGTAAAGGTGCAAGCTGATAGGGATGATTAATATTTTCCCTCCAAATGCAAGTACAATGGTGGAATGTGAGAGGGTTTATGAGAAGTACCAGGCTGGCCCTGCTGGAAGCTCCATTCTTCAGTTTTTCCGCAGACTCAGTACAACGCGGACGGCGGCAATAAAGTGGTGTTCTCACTGCCCGCCCTACTGAAAAGTGTGTTCTAAGCAATTGCTACATGGGGTGGAAAGTTTAGCTCTGTCTCAGTGCCCATTCTATGTTTGTCCTTTTGGCTGAGACTGCTGAGGAGCGGGTTGTGTGAGGTTACTTTACATTATATGTATGGTTTAGTGACCCCCAGCTGCTGGCACCTGACTGCCCAGGCCTATCACATATGCCTGCATGCCCTCCAACACATACACAGCAGCCAGTTCTGACTTCCAATCACCACCAGCCTGGTCCGGGTTTGAATAAATGGCTTCAGCCAATACAAATCCCTGAGTCACCCTGTTACACAGTTAAAGAAATTCCGAGATGGAGGTCCTTTTTGTTGGTCCAGATATTGAAGACTTGGACCTATGGATGACGAATTAGAATGTTTTATGTGTCACAATGTTCTTTTAATCCATGCATGCTACATAATGAATTTCACATTGGCTCCTACAGGTGTCAAGAAGTTTCAAGCTGACTTTATCTGCATGCCTGACATACATTTATATTCATAATTTTAGCTAAATTTCTCTTCATGAATATAAAAATCTTTATGAAGGGTCTAAAGTTTTAAACTATATTAATATTCTTATTTTCATAACATAAACAGCTCAGTTTTAAATGTCACTTTATTTGTGTTCAACAGATCACTGAATCTTACGTATAATAATTTCCAAGAAACACAATAGGTTTGTTTTTGTAAACTAAGAGAGAAATAAGACAGATTTAGTACTAGCAGAAACAACAACACTCCCTGTTTAAATAAGCTGTTATACAGACATAAATAATCCCAAATTCAGATTTTTATATTTATATCATATGCTGTGATTTGTTACCCTCATTTTAAACAGGTTCACAACCTTTTTTTTATGTATTCATTGTCTGTTTGGCACCTAAGCTCAAAATCCACAGATGACATACAAACTGACCACTCTTCTCACTAGCTTCAGACAAGGACTTTAGGACAGTGCTACATAATGTATATTTAATTCTCATTAAACCATCTTTTAATTTTCTTGCTGTTTGAGAATCTAAGACATGTGTGTGCTCAGAACAACACTGACATTAATAAAAAGGTCAAATAAAAGTGCTTATAATGAGCCAACAAAGCTGGGATCTGAGCCAGGCGTTTATGGACTAGCTTTGGCATAAAAGCAGACTTTCCACTATTCCTGAAAGCCAGATGTACTTGGTTGCTGTCCTCACCAGTGCAATCAGAATTCTTTGATGATTCTGGAACTAGTAAATTACTGTTTAACCAATTATTCAGTTCCTCCCTTACATCTATACCAGGAATTGGAGTGATGTCCTCTTCTGTCCTAGGCTTTTTCCCAGATTTGCATAAGCAACCCTCTCTGCTGCCTCTGTGAAAGGAACAAAGGAAGGGACAACTGCATACAAAGGCCTCCAACCTCTTAACAGGAGCAGATGAGAAAATAACTAGCAACCCCCATTGGTCTGACACTATGAAAGAGTTTGTTGGGGCAAGTAAAGTCTAGGAGAGAATGAGACCAAATGCTAAGTATACAGTAGAATTGGCAAATTTACCCCGACGTTAATGGAAATAGTATTGCATTAATTCTCCCTCTGTGGTTTAGACATTTTCTTGGACAAACTCTGGTATTAAGCTCTCTAAGTATTTTTTCCTCCATAGCTAGTGTATTTTAGTCAAAGACTACCTATAGGGTAAGGTATTACTCAGACTAAGTGACTATTTTGTTTGGGAGGAGCTAAACCTGTATTGCACAGTGACACGAGAGAAGACATATCAGTACCGTGACATCCAGAAGAGGATGAAGAATGAAACTTCAGCTCTTCACCCTAGTGCCAGGATTCAGGGGCATACTAATGAGGTGCTTAGCTCTCTATGGATACTTCTGATAATAAAATCTGAAAGTCCTCTTATCCTCCACATAAATTCACACTCATGTTGATATTGGAATACGTTCTCTCTTTCTGAAAGATTTTCCAGGACAAAGTAATGTGGTCCATAACTCAGGTTTTAAAGGACCAAACTACTGTATGCATAAAATAGCTGGAGCTCTGACAATTCCATCCTCACAGCTTGCTCTCCAGAGCCGAGCTGGCAACCTGAGTGGAAGGAGGTGTCAGAGGCGTTTGCTGCCTTTGGGACAAAACCTGTGATTCTAAGAATGTGGTATTTTTCTGGATTTTCTGTCTTCCCGAGAGACAAGAAAACAGCAATCATTTCACATTTGGGGTCTGCTGGCCATAGAAATTAGACACTATAGATATAGGTAATATCTAAATGTAATGTGCAACAATGCACCTGTTTTACTTGCAAGACACCAAAACTATAGAGGCAAAAATACCCATTCCTTGTATTTTTCTTTTCCCACTGTGGATTAAAGAATTTTGTAATGCATATTAAAATAATAATAGTAATGATAATAGTAAAATCCAGGCTTAAGTTTATATGAGTACAAAAGTGAAGCTACTATGTTACTGTCAGAGGAGCTGTATAGTGTGGCTAATATATAAAGTGGCCAATCTGCTTTAGAGATTATTTTAAATGAACTTTCATTATCTTAGGGTATTAAACTTAAACTCAAGGTGGAAAACCTGTTTAATGTAAGTATTTCTTAAAAAAAAAGGAAAGTTTTTCCTAAAAATGAAATATTGCCACTATCCTAATATTATTACTCAGACTTAATGAAATTTGCCAGAGCAAATACTTCCATCACCATCCATATCATTTCTTGCAGTCTTATCCAGTATTGATTGGGCTATAGGGAATTTTCCCTTTAGTTTGTAGAAATGGGATATAGTCTTGGAAATTACTTTGGGAACTTTTAGGACAGAGAAGAACACATTTTCTCTAGAATTTGTATTTGAATCACCCAGGGAGAAGATAAGAATTTCCCTATGACCTCATAAGAATTTGGAGGTTTAGGCTTTGTACCTTGGAGACCAACACTTGAGAACCTACTTAGGTGGTGATATTTTCCCAACATTCCCAAGTCTGTGTTTCAGATGATAGGTCTCGCAGTTTGGAGCTCCAAAGCTCCTACCTCCACTTGACTTTTGGAACTTCTAGTTTCTGGTCTCCCTGTCATACAGACTTGCAGAGGAGCTGGAAGCAACCAAGCTCAAACATCTAGGTTTGTATTATACCTAACAAAATGTTTCCATTTTCAAAAAGTTTCAATTCTTCACATTTACCTGTTTGACAGATTATACTCAAGGCATGTTCTGAGAGAGAGCAACATCCATTTTTGCAGCATGTCAGATTTCCCAAAGAGCAGAAATGCTCACTGGCCTTTACTGCCAGTAATCAGCTGTAAAGCTGGTCAAGGGAAAACCCTCAAAATCTTTATCAGAAACTAAAATCTAAGGCCAGAAGAGGATCCACAGCTCAAGCTCTAAACTATACTTTTGAAAAGCCCATGAATGTAACTTTTCAGTCCTGTATGTATTTAGGTCTGGACTAACGGATTTCAGAGATTAAATCCCTATTTTAAAAAAACTCTTGCTTTGCAAATTCACAGGACAGATCTCCCTTGGGATTCATTTTAAACATAAAGTGATATCTAGGGTATGATGCCTTAAAGTTGTCAGAACTGAAGAGAATTCCTTTTCATTACACTCATACGATAAAGAGCTTAAGTTCAGCCTAATGGTCAGTGAGTCTTTATATGACCTACAAAACCTAGAAAAATAAAATGGAAATGCTGAGAGAACAGTATTTTAACATAACTACTTATTTTTTTGGCAATTTAGCATCTTTATAAAAATCAGGGGTTTTTTTGTTTTTTCTAAAGTCACACAAATCCTTAAAATGTCAGCCTGCAATTTTCTCCTTGCCAGTTATTTTTCTGGTGTGAAATGCAGTTCTTTTTATGTTAATTTTTTTCCAGATTTTTTTTTTTTTACTGAATAAAATAACATGACTTTTACAGTTACACTATGCCTATGTTTTATACTCATGGACATGTATTTGAAGCCTGGATAGCCTGGATACAAACTGCTGGAAGCATATTTACTGATGTGAGTTCTTTTCTGCAAATGTGTCCATATTCATTTATATCTATGAAAGAATAATTAATACATAATTAAGCATATTAACTGTGGTATAATAACAATCACAGAAATACCATATCCTCAGCACTTCTTTGAAATTATTGTTTTAGTTATAATACACACTGGAGAAAGGGACTGCAAAACAGTTACTCGGAAGAGCTGAGTTAACATTATGTCTGATCTCAGACAAGAGGCTGGGAAAAGTCCATTTCTCCTGTCTAGCTGACTACATCAAATTTTTACACAATCACAGGTTCATAACATAATAAGGTCCAATACAGAAGCCTGCCAGTGAACCACTAAAGGACAAAAGACCACTGAATCAAAGAATCTAGACTAGTAAGTTCAGAGACGAACCAACAGACAAAAAAAAAAAAAACCCTATTAAAAAAAAATTAAGTTAGTTTCAAATTCTGTACATACTGTGATACTTCAAAGAGAAGAGATGTTTCATGATGTACCCCATCCTCTTATAGAAAGGCAGTCATCAGAAGTTGGAGTAGTAGGATCATTCCTGAGGATTGCAATGGATGGTCAATAATGGATGTATTTTTTGGCACAGTCCTGACAGTATTTGTTGTAAACATTTGCAACTTTTCTTGCTTTCTGGGGAATTAAGGATAATTGCTATTTTTTTTTATTTTATTTTACTTGCTTTTAAGCTACCTGAATAACAACAAGTTGTTATATAGCTTGGATATGAAAAGAAAAAAGCCCTATCCCAATCAGGATAATGAAGCAATCACAGAATCATAGTTGGAAGTGACTTAGTTGCTCAGAGCCCCATGCAACCTGGTCTTAAACACTTCCAAAGATGGGGCAGCCATCCCCACTGCAGGAAGTGTTCTACAGCCTGGCACACACATAAAACCTAAAGCTAAACACCTATGCACCGAGAAAATCCATGTATTTATGTTCTGTCCTGAAATGGGGATCCTTTGAATGGAGATTCTTTTAGAGTGTGACTGCCAACACATTAAACCACTGAAGGTGAAGCTATCATTTGAAAATAAACTAGAAGGAAAGCTGGAAAAGATATTTTCTGTTACAAAACTTTTAGTGGTTTGTTGTTGTTTTTTATTCTCTTAAAAACACAAAGTATTTTTGGTATATGTCTCGGTTTGAGACAATTTGGAGGGGCAGAGAGCTCAAATGGAAGCCTCCTTCCCCCAGTTCAATACCCTTGGTTCTCTCCTGTACAGAGAGAGACAGACAGACAGACCATACATGCCCAGATGTAAGTGAGATAATAACTCTTTATCAAGAAGAATTCTAAAAAATACCAATAAAACAGGCTTAAGCTAACCAGAAAAATTCCCACCCACTGAACCAAAACGAGATGGTGGTTGGCCTCCCCGCACCCATTAAAACCTGGCAGGAATGGTTTGGAGGGTCAGTGCTGGAGTGAGGCTGCAGTGCTGGCACAGGCAGTTGGAGCAGGGCTGCGACTGGAAGGACTCACAAGAGACCCGATGGATCCAGCAATGAGACCTGGTCTCTGCAACTCCGATGGTGGTTGTGGTCCTGATCCTCTGAGGTGGTGGTAGAGGCCTGGGTGGTAGAAGTCTTATGAAGTGAGGAAAGGAGACCCTCAACCTCCTGAGTCCAAGTGTAGTCTTTTACTGGGCTCAGGATAGGTGGGAATGCCTCTGGTATCTCCCCTGGGGCAGAGAGTTCTTTACAGGATGATTAAAACTAGATCACGGGACAGTTCAAGAGTCTTTGACACCTTCTAAGCACTCGTGGATCCATTATGGCCATCAGCAGAGATGAATATCTTCAGGCCATGTGAGTGAATTGTCCTGATGCCTCCCTGAGGGGAGTTGTCACAGATGAATTATTTGTGTGAGGACAAAGAAACAACACCCAAGCTCCTATCCTGAGGCAGCAGGTGTGCACTTCCTCAGAGTCATCAGCCTGCCAGTCTCTTCACACTGGTGGATACATTCTTCTCCTAGGAGAGTACCGCCCTTAAGTTCCGCCCCACAGTCTAAATTAGTAGACATATTTTGAGAAAAGAGAAAAGAACAGGTGGATACCAGAATTTTTTTTGTAACCCAAGACAGTATGTTTTGATCCTTATTAGTATACATTTTATTCAATCATATAAAGCAACTTCATGATTAAAACAGTGTTGGGTTTTGACCTCATTCTACTGTGTCATTTATTGCCTGTGTGTGAGATGTTAATTCATAATGTAACCCCCAGTTTAAGAGCTGGGAAATACTAGATGCGTCGTCTCTTTTTTCTTAATAATATGTTAGTCCAGGGTTTTTATCCTTCTACACTTGGTGATTTAAAAATCAGTGCAAAATCATCCTCAAAACTACTAGAAATTAAGTGATCAAAGAGAATCAAGCTAAGTGAACTCACTAGTCTACAAGAAAGCCTTGTTGTGGGGCTTCATCATTTTCTGTAAAAGGCACCTTGATTTTGAAAAGAAGAAGTTGGGTGGACATCTTCAGAAACAAGCAAGAGTCTAGCAAAACAAAAACCACAGTTTCTCCATCCTTCAGCTGTCTATCTACGTAAGGTTTCACCCAAGCTGTTCCTTTTGTAAAGGTCTTCTGGATGGACCAGCAAAGATCAGCCCACACAGCATGTGAGGATGTTGATTTTCCAGGCTTTGAAAAGGACACTGGAATATAATATCTTGTAATATCTAATGATTAAATTAGCTTAATGAGAACCAGACAGATCCACTCAGAGTGTGGATAAATCCTTCACATGCCAAAAGAGTTCAGTTAAGACATACAGCATTATCACAGACATAAAACATAAGTAAAAATAAATATTTCTAAATTTTGCTTTTGCAAAATAAAACGTAATTGTCTTTCACTTTGACATCAAAGGCATAAATCATAATTTTAAATAATCATTTTGCCTTTTGAAGTCCTTATTAAAATCAGGCATTGTCCCAACGTGCATATCCTACTTCCGTAAGGAAATATTTTATTTCTGCTTGTAGCTATAAAAAGAATTCTTTCTACTTTTTAGATAAAATTATTCTTTTTAAAGTTGACAGGTTAAAGGAGTTGGACATCAAAAGAAAATAGAGATGTTTTATTTTTAACTTATTCCTTATTTGAAGACTGAAGGTTTCCTGGGCTTTCTGAATACTGTCACAGGCCTGATAGAGGTCAACCAAAAAGAAAAACAGTCAGAAAATTGAACAAATGTATGAAAGAGCTAAAGATAAATACAAAATTATACAATAAGTAGCAAGAAAAATTCAGCTAGTAAAAGAAGGTCTATAAATGCAAAATTTGACAATCAAAAAGGAAAAAAAGAAAAAAGGAGATTAATAAAAGAGGAAGTATGCAAAAAAATTTCCCAGAATCTTTTACATAAACTGCCATAACATTTCCTTTAAAAAACCGCTTTTGTGGTTGGCAGTTCTCCACTTTTTCTGGCTTTCTGTGCTCCCAGAAATCTTGGAAGAAATAGAGTAATTATGTGCAGCAGACAATGGTTGCCTGAGTTCAGCAAGGTGAGCAGAGATTTGATTGTGAGGCAGCAGTTCTAAAATTCTTCAGGATTCCTACTTCTACAAATCCCAAACAAATAATCAGTTTGGTAAAAGGACTGGAATGTGAATGAAATATTTTGGAGGCAGGTAAAAATGTAAAACATATCAGTACTCCTCAAGAAAGAAATCTCTCACCAGAGGGAAACCAATACCGGGTGAGAGAACTATGAGTGCTCCACATTAGATCTTCTTTGGAATGAGTCACACAGAAAACAGCGCTTGTTAGAGAAGTTTAAAGTGACATCTGATATGACAACTGAAAGTTGCATCTCATGATGCTCCTCCCATCAGGCAGGCCAAAAAGCAGAGGTATGATAATTCTCTGCTGACGTCAATGGGAGTCCTGCCACTGTCTGAGACCAGGGCCAGGAGTTCACTCCAGGATTTTTTTCTCAGGTGATTTATCATATTTTTTTTATTTGTCAGTTTCATAGCTGAGAATTCATTTTGCCTTTTTTATATATTGCATTAGAATATATTCCTGTTGTTTATAAATGGTTTTCTACTAGCTGACACATATGTTAAAGAAAGACATTAAACACAAAGATGGGTGTTGAAATCATGCTCCTGTGTGCTCTCTAATATGCGTTATTTTACCCTTCTAATTGTGGTTGCTTCTGTTTGCATTAGAGGGTGTCCTGTGGATTTGCTGGAGATTTGTTTCTTCCTTTTGTGGTTCCTGCTTATCATCCACATTTGAGTAAGAAAGCCTCCTATTCACAGAGAGGTAACTTGGAGCTGAGGACAATGCTATTTCTGTTTGTTGAGTCCTAATGGTAGAGTTCAACTTCCATGTCTGAGAGCACAGACTTCAGACACAGTAAAATGCAAACAGTAGCAAGGTTAACATGAACTTCTAGATGTCCTATCTAAATACCGTGAAAAAAAATACTCTCTCTTTCTCTTTACTAAGTATGCAGTCAAATAACTCTTATAAATTCTCTGCAGAAAAGAATCAAAATACAAATAAAATAGTTTGAGAGTTTCTGGTAAGAACACATCCTTTCTGTTAATGTCATACCACATCAATAGTTCATTGAAATGATAGTGCATAAATATTTTCAGATACTTGAATGATTGTTCTGGTAGAGTCTTTACCTTATAGACTATCAAACAGATGATGTTTTACTCGTGATTGCATGATAACATGCAATATGGGAATACTTTTGTTTCAGTGATGTGCTCTAGTTCTTGGATTTCAAAAGTTCCATTTTTCTTCAAATTCTGCTTTCAATTGAAATAGAAAAATTGTACAAAACAATTTAAGATGAAGGATGCTGAACTTAAAATCCTCTTAGAACATCTATACTGTTTTTCCTCTTAATACAAGAGCAGAAATGCACCACTTGCCATGTCCCATATATATCCCATACACATAATAAGAAAATTCAAATAGCAATCAGGTTATTTTTAGAAAATATTGATTTGGATATTAAAAAGTAATATTCCAACCTAATTGGTTAAAAAAGGGAATAAAGCAGACTGAGCATGACTTACTGTGTAAACTTTCTTTCCAACCAGAAAGTGAAGGGCTAGGAAAGGCTAACAGACTGAAAACCATGGTTTGTTCTGTTGGGTTAACATTGTCTTAGCAAACCCTGGACACTTGCCATTATGCTCAACTTCAGGTAGTTTTGTCAGCCCAGTTCAACTGGGTTGAATTACAGAACTCTTTTTGAATCTTAATATCTTTACCTATCCGTGTATATACAAGAACTGACAACTATATTTTATATTAAGTTAAATGTCCAGGAGCAGGTTATTGAAGCTCTATATATGAAAGGAAAATAGAGTGCAAAGAGAGTGCTTGTATATCTAGCAAAGGTCAACTGACCAATCAACTGAAAAATGTTTCATATGATTCTGCACTGACCTAAAACCGCAGGGGTTTTTATATCTAACGTAGCAAAGTACTTATCTTATTATGCTGATGAATTAAAAACTTTTCATAGGTCTAGAAAAAACATAAGTAGAAACTCCAAAGACAGTGGGATAACTTACAAAATAGCCTGTTGACAGGGTTTTTTCATTTCTGGATACAAATGGAAAAGGTATACCAAAATACTATAAAACAGGTGACTTCCATGATTTTCCTGAAGTCCTAAATGTAACATAATTAACCTAAAAGGAGAAGCATTTAAAAAGATACTTATCAGTTGCCAGTGCTTACATGCTTAATTGCAACTAGCACATGCTAGCATGTAATTAACTATAATTCAACAATATAATACAAAGCACAATTAATTAATGAAACAAATGCTTGGGGATATTTTCCTGGATAAGGAATGTGGAATTTTATAACATGTTCTGTTATATCATATAAATGCAATCCCATAAGCAGTATTTCCATGTGCATCTGATTTCCAAGATTTTTTTTCGAAGTGGCATGTTTATGCAGGTACAGGTATGTTCATGCAGGTACGGAGTCATGTTTTAGGAAGACAATACAATACCGTCTCATGAATACATATAAATATTTTTATGAACATAAGCACCAGCTAGTGGTTGCTGGCTGGTTGCTAGCTCAAGTAATGACAGAAAATTGTTTGGCTTGAAGAAATGAAATAAGACAGTGCAGCAGAAATACAGTATCTTGTTATTTTTCCTGATGAGTGGACAGTGAGGTGGATTGAGAACTGGCTGAACAGCAGATCCCAGGGGATTGTAATCATGGTGTGGGATCTGGTTGGAGGCCTGTCACTAGTGGTGTCCTCCAAGGTTCAATACTGGCCCAGTATTGTTTAACTTATTCATCAATTGCTTGGATGAAGGGGTAGATGCCTCCCCAGCGAGTTCCTTGATGACAGAGCTGGAAGGAGTGGCCAATAGTCCACAGCGCTGGGCAGCCCTTCAGAAGGACCTTGGCAGGTTGGAGAGATGGGCAGAGCAGGAACTTGTGAAACTCCACAAAGGCAAAGGCAGGGTCCTGCACCTGGGGCGTAGTAACCCCAGACACCAGGCCAGTGGCTGACCTGCTGGAAAACAGCTCTGTGGAGAAGGACCTGGTGGTCCTGGTGGACAACAGGCTGTTTGTGAACCAGCAGTGTGCCCTTGTTGACAAGGCCAGTGAGATCCTGGGGTGGATTAGGAAGAACATCGCCAGCAGGTCTAGGGAAGTGATCCTGCCCCTCTACTCAGCCCTAATCAAGTTGCATCTGCAGTGCTGTGTCCGGTTCTGGGCTCCTCAGCACAAGAGAGACATGGAGCTCCTGGAGTGGGTCCAGAGGAGGACACAAAGATGATGAAGGGACTAGAACATCTCTCAGGATGCTCAGGAAAGGCTGAGGGAGGTAAACGACTGAGAGGGGATCCCATCAATGTCAGTTAGTATCTGAAGAGAGGTATCAGGGGATGGACCGGGCTCTGCTCGGTGGTGCTGAGCAATAGGACAAGAGGCAATGGGCAGAAAATGATGCACAGAAACTGATACACCTGAACACGCGGAAGAACTTCTTTCCTGTGCGCGTGACTGCACACTGGAATAGATCACCCAGAGAGGCTGTGGAGTCTCCTTCTCTGGAGATATTCCAGAATCATCTGGATGTAATTCTTTGCCATGTGCTCTTGGATGACTCTCCTTGATCAGGGCACTCGGACCACGTGATACACTGTGGTCCCTTCCAACCTTACGTGATCTAGGATTCAATGATTTTATGACTCATACAGCCAGCGCTGAGTCCCTTCCACAATAAGGTGTTCAACTGCACAACCAGCCTTTAGGGCAGAGGTTAGGATACCTCAGAAAAGAGAAAACATTTTGCTTAGATGGTCAGAAAATAGCTAAGAAACACCATAGACAATGAAAAAGATAGTAGAGTTCAGTACAGAGGTGGCACTGCTTTCACACCATAAACAGACTTTCGAATTATATGTGGGGTTTATCTTTAAAACAGACAGGGAATATTTTACGATTTTGTAATCGTTGTCATATGACAAATATGGTTTCCATTCTTTAGGGTGGAACATACATGGTAAGTGGATGCACTTGATTACTAAGGTGCACATTATTACTAAGAATACAAAATCTATCAAAATCACTTGCAGAAAAGTTCAGATTGTGGGATTACCAGATTTAAACACAGGAAAGAAAACACATGACATCCCTCTCCAAAAAACCAGAAGGCATGAAAAGGAGACCTGTGAATGACATGTAATCTATATATGGTTTACACTTGCAGGTAACAATTCTTCTGTGATTCACTGTATTGGAACTGTAATGACCTATATTTCTGCAGATAAAAAGCCAGATGGATAAGTCAGTATCAGATTTCCACATCTGAATACAAATAAGAAAGTTTAGCAAATAAACTCAGTCCAGAAATCATTTTTTTTACTTCTGCTTTGGATTAGGCTTGCCAAAGCCAAGACTGTTGTTTGATTCCCAGTGAGTAACACAGATCTTCATCCCATTTCATGATACAATGCTCAAAATTTAGCGTGAATCTAAATTCACAATATTACAGAAAACATAGCAAATTAAAATCTTTCTACTTACCACCAAGAGACTCATCTAATACTGACATTTGCAGGTCAGCTCTTTTCTTAGTTATCTATATTTGGTTTTCTCATTAAAAAAAGAACATATAAAAACTACACAACACTTGCATTCTAAATAAATTATTTCAAAAAATAATTAAAAAAATAATATTACATGAAAGCTATTGCAAATATTTTGTATCATTAGCAGTGGACTCAGCAGCTAAGAGATCCTTTATGTCTTTTTGTGTGTGTGAAATTTGGCAATTTTTGGCTTTCAAATACATTTGGAAAATGAGAAATGGGCTGGGCAAAGCAGAATTTTAAAAAAAATGTCACAAGCTGGTAATTGGCATCACTAATATTTTTTTCAGGAATAAAATTGCAATATTTTCAGTTCTTGCCTAAGTCTTCTGTTGGGGTATATATTAAAAATTAAAATGAAGTCTAATACATTGCAAATGTATATGCATTAAATAATTATTAAATTAATTTGACTGTTAGGTTTCCATATTTCACAAAATATTATACACTGCCATCTCCATACAGACTTGGATCTAGTCCTCAAAATGTCCTTGGCTCCAGAGTAGCTTACAATAAAGTCTTGAGCCAAAGAAGGCATTTTCTTGGCATTAGCTACAACTGTCTCTGCCTATCCCAGAGAAAGTATTGCAATAAACAGGACTCAGTTTACAATTTTAAACAATAAATGTATTAACTATTTACTCAATTCTTTGCAAAAAAGAAAAGAAAAAAAAAGTGTCCGATAGAAGAGATATACAGGCCAGGGGCAGTGTGCAAGAGTAATTTAGAAAAGGATAGGTTATGGATAAAAATAAGCAGTGAATGTGACTTCTCCTTAAAATACCGAGATACTTCTATTGTACTGATATATAAATGCTGATAATTGCTGTCCTTTAATCAGAGTCCAACAGACAGTGAACTAGAGTTCTGGCAAAATAAAAATATGTTATTCCTCTAGCTTAATTTATCTATGTAGGCCAGCACTAAGTATCACCACAAGGGTTTTTACTGCCAGTTTACTTCCTCAGTGGATTCATTTTTTGTTGAGAAAGATATCAGTGTGCTGGCTTTTGTCTTAACAGGGTGTTTCACACAATTAGCTTTTATCTAGGCCTTAATTTAAAAGGCAGACCTGAAAAAAAAGACCATCTTAGTCAAACAGCCTGATTATATTAAAAATCTGCAGTATGGTTTTACACACAATGAGTAAGGCATTGGATCAGTTACGCTATTACTGCTATTTATAAACAGCAAAACTCTGTATACGTTGCCTATTATAAAAACTTTAAACAGTCCGGAACCCTTTTCTGAAGGAAAAATAAATTAAAGAAAAAAAAAAGGCAAGAAACAAAGACAAAAATGTAACATTTTGAAGTATACTCAGCTTGGACTATTTCTGTAGTATTACCTCACTGCTGGGAAATCACTGTACTGCGGTCATTTACTGGAAAACTAAATGCATAGAATATGGAAGACATAAAAATTTAATAAACTCAAGGTAAAAGCAGTGAACTATGCTAAAGTCAAGTTCTGAAGGATTTCAATTAAACGCAATTAATTTATATGCAGAAACCAAAAATGGTCTTGAGAATTTTCACCTTCTTGTCATGGTTACAGACAGGTCAAAGGCTTCCAAGAGCTATCATTTACATTTATTTAACTTACTCGATCTTTCATTTAATGTCATTAACATATGGTTAACCTCAAATATATTTAACGCCAGTTTTACAGCTTAAAATAAATCCAGTGTTCCAACTCTGTTAATTTGTTTCAAAGCCCAAGCTGTGGGTGAAGGAACAGTTCCAGCTCACTTTTAAAATCAATGACATTCTTCTGTTGACTAAAGACAATGTTGATTCAAGCCACCCATCCAGAGCCTCAGGTTTCAGGTGACGCAACTTAACTCATGTGCACTGGAGAACCTGTGACTGGGATCCCCGGTAGGCCCTCAGTTCTGTTCCCTAAAGGACACAGCAATACCAGAACACTGCCTTCCCTACTGCCAGTTTAGCAGTAAGGCTGAAAGGACACATGTGGCTAAACATTGCAATCATGAATGACAGCCGAGTCGCGAAATGCAACACAGCAAAAGAAGGCCTGTCATGACATCAATAACCACCAGTTCCCTGGAGGCACATTAGGCTTTGGACCCGTCATCTCTTCACCACAAACCTTGTCGGATCTTGTTTGTTCCAGAGATACAGTAAATGTATAAAATAATATCTTCATGGAAATACGTGTTCATTAGGAGTAAATTTTAAAATTTGTCTTTGAAGTCTAACATTTCCCATGCAACTTCAGGCCTATCATTCCTCTGATCAGGAATTGGCAGAATGCTTAATTCCATGTCTGCTGTCATACGATTGCTGCAATGTGAGCTCTCATTTCACATTTAATTAACAAGTGCACTCAAATAAGAGGTGTAAGCACCTGCTTAAACCTCAGTTAGCTGCACCAGCTTCCTGAGCAATCATCTCAACCTGCTGCATGGTGACATGAAACCAGCAGTACCATTTCAGTGGGGTGAGAAGAGGATGGTGCCCACCACTCTTGGCACCATGACAGAGCAGTTCTGACGAGCCTTAAATGAGGCTGCTGCTGGGAGACACTCTGACAGACAAAAATGACAGCAAAACTCATTGCTCATTCAGAGTATCCTTGATCTCATCTGATGTCACTGTACTGTAGAAAACCAGGTTTAGTCATGCAAACAAATATTACCACAATGCTGATCTTGACTGCAAAACTTCTCATTTCAAAGCAACGTGGAATGAAGTGGGTTTTTTTCTTCATATAGGAAGTATCTTATCAGGCCATGTAGTCATATTCTACATAAATATAATTTAAAAAATGGTGCATCTTCTTGTTTGTATTTGCTGGTTTCCTATAAACATAAAGCTAAAACACCTATAGTGTAGAATTACTTCCTTTGAAAAAGTATATAAAATTCCCAATTATTAATTTTCACCAGAAAGTTCAGCACCTCATTGCAGCCATCTCATTGATGCATGTTTTCAGCAGTTTGGTAAATATAGTTGCTGGAGAGAAATACTATTTATTTTCTGCACCAAATAATCATAGACTCATAGAATAATTTGAGTTAGAGGGGACCTTTAGTCCAAATCCCCTGCAATGAGCTGGGACACCTTCCACTAGACCAAATTACTCAGAGCACCATCTGACTTCACCTGGAATATTTCCAGGAATAGGACATGTACCACTTCTCTAAGAAACTTGTTTCAGTGCTTCACCACCCTAATTGTAAAATTTTTTTCCTTAAATCTAGTCTACAACAAGGCCTGATAAGAAGTTTCCCCCCACCTTTGTTGTAGGCTCCCTTTAGGTACTGGAAGGCATCTATAAGATCATCCTGGAGCCTTTTCTTTCCTAGGCTGAACAGCCCCAACTTTCCCATCATTTTTTCATAGGAGAGGTTCTCCAGCCTCCTGAACATTTTTGTGGCCCTCCTCTGGACTCACTCCAACAGGTCCATGGTGGTGGGGACCCCAGAGCTGGAGGCAGCACTGCAGGTGGGGTCTCACCAGAGCAGAGCAGCGGGGCAGAATCCCCTCCCTCCCCTGCTGCCCACACTGCTTTGGATGCAGCCCAGCACACGGGGGGTTTCTGGGCTCCCAGTGCACATGGCCGGGTCATGTACCACCTCTCATCCACCAGCACACTCAAGTCCTTCTCAGCAGGGCTGCTCTTGATCTGTTCATTCCCCAGCCTGGATTGATATTGGGGTTTGCCCAGACCCAGGTGCAGCACCAGCAGTTGGTGGTGTTAAACCGCAAGAGGTTCCCATGGGCCCACTTCAGGAGCTTGTCCAGGTCCCTCCAGATGGCATCCCATCCTTCAGGTGTGTCAGCCTGAAAGTTGTCGATCACTGAGCTTCGTATCATCTACAAACTTGCTGAGGGTGCACTCAATCCCTTTGTCTGTGTCATTAATGAAGATATCACATTTAATATCTTATGATCCCAGTCCACACCCCTGAGGGACATAATTTGTCACCATCTCCATATGGACATTGAGACATTGACCACTAACCTCTGAATACGACCATACAACCAGTTCCTCACCCAGTCCACTCATCAGATCCATTTCTTCTAATTTAGAGAGAAGGATGTTGCTGGGGACCATGTCAAAAGCCTTACAGAAGACCAGAGAAATGACACCTGTATCTCTTTCCTTGTCCGCAGATGAAGTCACTCTGTTCTTCCCTTTCCCCTTAAAAGGATACTAGGTTGGTCAGGCTGGACTTGCCCTTGCTGAAACCATGCTGGATGTCTCAAATCAATTGCTTGTCCTCTCTGGGCCCTAGCATAGCTTCTAGAAAAATCTGTTCCATGATATTACCACGCACAGAGGAGAAGCTGACAAGTTGGTAGTTCTAGTTCCCAAAAGAAAAATTGGCTTTTTCCATTTTTAAAAATGGGTGCAATGTTTCCCTTTTACAGGTCACCAGGGACTTCACCTGAGTGCCATAACTTTTCAAATATCAATTTCAAATATATGGAGAGTGGCTTGGCAACTACATCAGTCAAGATCCTCAGATGGTTATGAACCTGACATTCTCTTGCAGTGGTCAGGAGCAGGTGCTAAGGCCAGGAGTGTGAGCAGGTCTTCCCCCACCTGGGTATGACCTCCCTTGTTATGGAAGACTGTGTCTCTGTTCACAGAAGCCCTGGAGTAGTTTACTTCCTTTATGAACTGCTCTTTACATCCAGCACTCTCAACATCCAGGGCCAGTGACCTGTGTAGATAAATTACATGCTGTGTAAAAGAGTAATTCTTTCACTTGTTTTAACACTTCTGTCTTGTGCCTGATCTACCCCCTCAATATATTTGGTTCCTTATACTTTTACATGTTCTCCTCATATTTATTGCCCCTTTCTCTGACAGAAACTATTGCACAGTATTTTCATTCTTGTTAGTACTTCTTGCATTTCCTTATTTTATTATCCTTTGCAAAAGGAGCTGCCTGTATTTAACAGGATGCAGCATGATCTGAATTTAATTCAGAGGAACTTTTTTTTTTTCATAAGAAGTTTTGGTCTTGTTTTCTTCTCTTTCCTTTTTTTTTCCACACCATTGTCAACATGCTGAACAGGGAAAGGGTTGGCACAGACTGCAAAGAATCTACTGGAAATTCCTTCCATTGTAGAGCTATCTCTTAATGCATCTTCTGCTTCATCTCAGCCCAACCTATGTTATATAATTTTACATATAAACCTCTCATGAGACATTGTATTGCTTAGCCCATTTACTGTCTTCTTCAGAGAGCTCCCTATGAGAATCATGAGACATTCCTTTCATCTGTGTCATTTTGACTGTCCCCATGATATCCTATTTAATCACATCTACTAATTTGTCCTATAGAGATTTCACAATTTATTTAATCTTTGATTTCCCTTGAGGTTTTGGGTTTTTTAAAATCACTTTACCATTTGCCATTTCTTTGCTTCTCAAACTGAAATGACTAGTTAGACTACAAAATGGATTGGCATTTTTGTTGTTGATTACTTTTAGCATACTTGGCTGAAAATCAATCATTTCTGTTCACTCCTTACTATATGCATCATCTACTATTTTTTCTGTCACTCCTGTTCAAATGATACTTTGCTCTGAGACAATTTCTCCAGCTCATCCATGCAGAATGTGGCTCTCCATAAATATCTCCACTCATAATATTTGTGATTACATTTCATTCATCCAGCTTAGTGAATTTTCTCCTCTCTTACCTTCCTTGATCTCCCATGTGTGCTGGTTTTCGCTGGGGTAGAGTCAATTTTCTCCACAGTAGCTGGTGTAGGCGTGGGGTTTGGATTTGTGCTGAACGCAGTGTTGATAATTCAGGGATGCTTTTTTTTTATGGCTGAGGAGTACTTGCGAGCGTGAAGGCCTTTTCTGCTCCTCATATCACCCCAGCAGGTGTAGGATGGAGGTGCAGTAGAATCTGGGAGGAGATACAGCTGGGACAGGTGACTCCAACTGACCAACGGGATCCCCAGACCATATGACATCATTCTCAGTATATAAAGCTGGGGGAAGAAGGATGAAACAAAGGCATGGTTGGAATAAAAGTTTTTGTTTTCTTAAGTCACCATAATGTGTGATGAAGCCCTAATCTCCTGGACATGGCTGAACACCTGCTAGCCCACGGGAAGTGGTGAATGAATTCCTTGTTTTGCTTTGCTTGTGTATGTGGTTTTTTCTTCACCTATTAATGTGTCTTTATCTCAATGCAAGACTTTTCTAGCTTTTATTCTTCTGATTATCTCTCTCATCCTGTTGTGGGGAGGGAGCAAGTGGTTGTGTGTTGCTTCGTTTCTGGCTGGGCTTAAACCACTACATGACTAGAATGGTAACCACATATAAGTAGAATAAACCTCTGTAGAACTAGGACAGTAAGCATGGAATAGATCGCGAGAACTGTGAAAGGTTACTGCACACAAAGAATTGCAGAATTAATCAAGAAGCTATATTCAAATCCCCAGAGTCCAAGTTCAGTGCCCAATCTCCAATATCTCCTCCTAATTTATATTAACAAACTAATCAGTGCACATGTACTTTCTTTTGAAGTGAAACCTCTCTTTCCTGTTTTAATAGGTAGTATTTAAGCAGGTAAATTTACAGGGACTGAGGTATTTTTTTTTTTTTTAATGTAATAATAGGCAGGCTATATTTTTGTCCAGTGTTAGACCTGGAAGTATTTGGGTAGCACACAGCTTTGCTTTAACCTCACTAATGACCGAGGAGTTCGGTCAGAAATATGTATGATCCTGTGTATGATATGTATGTTGCAACTGCACATGGAAAAGGACAGAATTTAATACTGATGTGGCACCTTGATAAATTTGTTAATGGTAATCACCTGACAAAATTGTTCCAACCTCCATCAAGCAATAAATTAAAATATTAAGTTTGGGGTTGGTTTGTTTGTTTGTTTTCCCCCTTTCTTATTTAAACCTATACGGTCCCATTTACTACCGGTGTGTTTTGAAAGTGAACATTTGAAAGAAATTATGAAAATGAAAATCTAGGAATAAACAGGTGATGAATGCATTTTTGTAAAACCAAAATATTTCTGAAAATTCAATAGGTGTTCTTCTGCTTTGGGGCTGAACAGGCTTATCCCTCTCAGAAGATCAATGGTTTCCCACCAGTCATCAGATGAGTAAGCTTTTTGTACTTCAAAATATTTTTTGGTCTGTAAAGATGACATTACTTGTGGATGTACCTATTATGTGGCAACCCAAATCAATGTTTAATATTAATTTTTATTTTGTTTTCTTTAGCATGTTTGTAGCCATGTCAGAGTTCACAAACAGAAGAGAGCTCCTCTAAATTCACGTCCTTAGCCATCTGAATGCCTTCTTTCAATTCCTTCAGTCCCATGAGAATATTCCTTCTTTTTTTTTCTTTCATTTCCTCCCTCTTGTCTTCCACTTACACAGAAGACTATTTTTTTCCCACTGAAAATGTCAACATTTATTGCTTTGTTGGGCCACCCCTGAAGAAAAAAAAATTGACCCAAGGTGTCAAGTCTGCTCTCTTCCGTTTCCTGTTCTCCCTCCCTCTCCCATAAATTAAAGCAAGGTTAAATAAATACTTTGCTGTGAGTCTTAGAACAGGTAGGTCTCTGTCAACGTTTTCTTATGCTTTCTCATACAAGGTTTAAATACATACTGGAAAAGTCTATCAAAATTTTCTCCATCACTAATTAACATTTAGTGTCATTATTAATTATTTTAATATGTCATAACCAGAGTCGTAATCATAGTTTTGTTTTTATACCTAGTCTCCCAAGCCACTCAGCTAGTGAACCCATCTGGTGTTCAAGTCTTCCAATTCTGAATACAAAAATCTATATCAAGCCCTATTGCAGACGTGGGAGAAGGACACCATTCTCTCTGATTGATCCAAGACGTGACACAATAACAAGTCCGTGTTCTTTCTTTTGAAGATTTTCATCAATTAAATCCCCAGTGATAGGATATTAAGCACAAAGACAATAAAATGCTGACTAGGCAAATAGGGATTTTATTCACACATGCACACATATCATAGAATTATAGAATCATAGAATCATAGGGGTTGGAAGGGACCTCTGAGATCATCAAGTCCAACCCTTGATCCACTACTAGCAGTTACTAGACTATGGCACTAAGTGCCACATCCAGTCTCTTCTTAAATACCTCCAGGGACGGAGAATCTACCACTTCCCTGGGCAGCCCATTCCAATGTCATATATGTGTGTATATAGTCTTCATCTGGGAGAGGATAAAAAAATTTTCATAAAAGAAAATAAGAAAGAAAAGAGCACTTGTGAAGGTTCAATTTCTGAAGAAACAATTAATATACCTGATAAGTTTTCTAAGTTTCTGGTTAAGACTATGTGAAGATAATTTCTATTTGACTGCATTGATTAAATAGGTGAATAGTCTGTTTTTTCAGCTCTTTTTGTCTCTTGAGAGTGGTGATCTTCTAGCTTCTTCACACCTCTGTTTCTTCAGAGTAGAGTACTTGATAGACAAGTCCCTTTTAGGTTCTGGGGATCCCCAGAGAAATTCTGAAACATGGAGGTCGTTCCCGTGTTTCAGGAAGCATTATGGGTTTTGTTGTTGTTTGTTTGCTTTACTGTTTGCTTTTTACAAACGGTAGATTTCAGTTTATCACATTTCTGTAGACAAGTTGTGTGTAATATAATGGTACCATTATATAATGGTAATATAATGGTACCATTTTATTCAAAAGCTGAAAGTTGTTTGTTTAATAGCATTTGCACAACACCTTAGGAAGTGGCTGCTTCATTTAAAGGTACTGCTGGTAGCATAAAGGTGCTTTCATAGCAGTACCATTAGAATTGAGTGTTCCCATAAACTGGGAAGACTGTGGTGAACCTCAGGCTTGAAGCTGCTGGAGAAGTAGTTTGGTAACCAAACCACCCTTTTGTTGCCCTCATTAGCTGACTGTGGTGATTGGTTATACTTATACAGCTCACTAAAGGACAGTGAGAGCTAATAGGAGCATTATAATTTGGGATAAAGTTGCTAGTGAGTTGCCTCCATTAAAAACAGCTGAATTATTTTCCACATTATTCCTTAGCTGCTTAAAAGTCAAATAAAGAAAAAAATCTAAGAATTCTTTTCTTTTTGTTTTTTTTAATAGAAAACATTTGGCACAAACAAATATTTTCTAATCACATTTGCAAATACCCAGCAAAGTAAAATTATTGTAGACAATTTCAGGGGAAACTATCAAAATTAAGATGATCAGTGAGAGGAAACAAAGACCTTGCTGGATTTGGAGGAGACATTATTGATACTAATTAGAACTATGTTCTCTCAGTATCCTGAAGGATTAGGCCCAAAGGAAATATATTCTAGCATTTCACGTTGAGAGTGAGCAAAACAAAATTGAAAAGCATGTATGAAATATGAAGAGAGCTATGATACTGAAAGAAATGTTAAAGAATGATAGAATGATAGAATCATAGAATGGCCTGGGTTGGAAGGAACCTTAAAGGTCATCCAGTTCCAGCCCCTGCTGCCATGGGCAGGGATACCTTCCACTAGACCAGGTTGCTCAAAGCCCTGTTCAACCTGCCCTTGGGCACTTCACGGGATGGGGTAGCCACAGCTTTTCTGAGCAACCTGTTCCTGTGTCTCACCATCTCCACATTTTTCCTGATATTTTTCCTAAGATTTCTAATTTTCCTAATATTCCATATTTTTCCTAAAATCTAATGTAAACCTGCCCTCCATCAGTTTGAAGTCATTCCTCCTTGTCCTTTTCACTACATGCCCTTGCAAATAGTCTCTGTCCATCTTTCTTGTAGGCCCCCATCAGACACTAAGATTGTATGATAACGATTGGTCAATTACATTTATCAAGAGTGTTCTTTTAGCAGCCAGAACACGAAAGTGGAAAAGAACTCAGAAATCAGCAAATCAAAGAATCACGTTTGGTTTGGAAAAGACTTGTAGGATCGTTGATTTCAAGCATTAACGCAGTACTGCCAAGCTGACCACTAACCCATGTCCCTCAGTAACTCAGGTCAACAGCAGACGCTGTCTGTGAGCTCCCGTCCCCTTCATAAAGGGCCTTTCTTCATTAGCCACTTTTGTCACTTCATCACCACCTGGACCATGTGCTCTATACATGGCCTCTGAGCTCAGCCCCTGCTCAAGGCTGAGTGCATCATGAAGTTGAGATGAAACAATTTCATTCAGAACTGCCTGTGCTGCTGAGATAGTGCAAGGGAAGAAGCACAAGGGTGGCTCACATTTTTCATGGCCTGACAAGTTTGAGTGCATTTCCATATAGACATTAATCTGCCTTAAGGCACAAAACAAGTCATTTCCCTTGATTTCCTTCCCACTCTTACCAATTTTGAGCAGAAGTGATCACAGTGCTGGGGGTTAACTATGCTTTTGTAGGATGGAGATTTGAATTGAAGGCAGACAAAGGTTAATAAAACTAGTCACATAGGACCATTTGAACTTCTTCACAGCAGGGACTGATTTGCAGTACGTGTTTGGGCCCAGAACAGCCAGGCCATGATTTTCACTAGTGTCATCATCTAACCTTAATATAAATAACCACTACCTTATGTTCAATACTATTTGGTAATAAACACTAGTAGATAGTAAGCTGACCTTTCTTTCTCTGATATTTAGTCTTTATTTTAAAAAGAAAATAGGTCTGCATGGAATTAGGTTTCGGGTACTGGCAATTGACACAGGTTCCTTCTCACAGAAGCTGTTTTGCTGACTCAGTGCCTGTCAGAGCCTGTATTGCACAGAACAAGTGCAACCCAGTTGCTCTGGCGAAAGAATTCTGAATAATTTCTCCATAACACCCACCTTGATCATGTGGTAAATTAGATGAAATACCCTAGTTTTCTGGGGAGAAGTTTTCTCACAAAGAGGCAAAACCCACAAAACAAAATGAAAACAAAAACAAACAACAAAGACACCAACCCCAAAGCCACCCCCCCCCCCAAAAAAAAAAAGGCAGAAAAGAATTTAACNAAGGCAGAAAAGAATTTAACAAGTTAAGCAAGGAAAATTTGGTAAAGGAATTGCTAAGCAGGTCATAAGAATTATCCTGCACTGATAGTCTTTAAGAAAATGAATTGCAAAATAAGGATATTAACTGCTGAAAGTGCTCACAAGTAGCAATTATTTTGATTACAGTTTTAATGGCTAGTCTTCCTACTGGGTGGTACACAACAGAGAAAAGAAAAGCAAAATAACCGGGGCAGAGGCCTTGGGTTTTTTCTTTGTTTGAATAGAAAATATAATTATACTATTAGCAAGAGTTTGTTTATTTCTGTCAAGAAATAGACATACAAACAGTCTGAGCTTTTCAATGACAAACTTACTGTGTTGTAATGTTTCTAACTGCATTTTACAAGATGCACAACTCTGTGGATAAAGACAGAATGAGAGGTACTAGAAATATAACCTAGACTCAGAGAAAAGAATATAAATATATTCAAGCTGAAAGCTTTGTTTTTAAAAATGTATCTTTCTACAAATACTTGGACACAAAGAATTTTAAGAAGAAATTAACAAGTTTAGTAAGACGACCAGGAGCAATGATGAACTGATATGAATTTACTTTACGCTTACCAAATTAAAGGAATTTAGCACATGATTTCCTGATTCACATCAGTTCAAAGTCAGATTGCAGTCTCATGCCATAATAAATCTTATTCCACACATACCTTCCATCAAGGGAGCCCAAGCAAAGATTTGTTGTGATACATCAGGGACTACTGGCCAAAGTGACTAAATTCCTATCCACCGCAATCAATAGTTACAGTGAAGAAACACTACTCTAGTCAAAATGAGATGCCAGCCCCTTTAAGTATAAAAGCAGGTAACAATTATGTGTATGCAATACTGCTGACATTAAAATTCCAGATTAGAAGAATAAATCTGCTGTAATAACATTGGAAAACACCAAAATAGCAGAGAAAGGTACTTCTTGTCTGTAAGAACTGAAGAGGAAAATAAGTGCTGTTTTGGAATTACATAGTCTAGGAGAACAACAGTAAAATCTACTAACAATTATGGAAAATTTAAAGTCATCCTTCCATATCTCAGGGATGACAAAAGTAGAGATCAGTTTGCATAGCTATTTTAGATATTACATACTTGATTTTTCTTTCCTTCTACAACCTCCGCCTGTATTGATATCTCTGTCATAATAAAATCCAAGTAGTAAGGATATGAACACAAGAGATTTTGATTGTATTAGTAACTAGATAAAAATAGAAGAGCTAGGATTTATTTCCTAATATTAAGCAGATAACGTACATTTTCTTCTATTTAGATAAGACTTTTTATCATCTTCTCTGTTGTAATACCAAGAAAACTACAATATCTTTTGTTATAATTATGAACTGCACTTATCTTTGTCATACATACAAGGAGTTTAATCAGTGAAAGTCAAGTAATCATCTAAAGCTGTATGACTGTGGTAAAGGAGCATTTTAAACCTTTATCAGGTGCTGCTTCTCCCCACAAGTCTGTGGACATACTAGCTTTTTCACAATGCATGGACAAATAATACCACTCAGAAAGTAACCAGCTGTATGTAGCATTCCTCTGCGTGCTTTCATATGCATCCCTTGCACACATCGACGGGCTTACGTCTGGAAAAGCCATTCACCGAGAGAGAGAGGAGAATGTTCTTTACAGCTGCACATTGCAAAGCACACAGGCTGCTTCATTCTTGAAATAGTTAAGTTCTTCATTTCTGTTCTCCTGTACATTATTAGTTCAGGCAGCAAAGTGATTTGCGTGCAGTCTCCCCAGTTCAGGTGTTAGAAGCAGTCAGGTGTTTAGCAAAGATTCCCAGCGGAGACCCATAAAACTGACTAGAGTGCTGCCTCTCCATAATATCTTCTTTTCATAGCACTTGGGAAGGCTTCCTCACTATTCATCAAAGGCGTGCGAGTGTTTACACTGGCAGCCCTCTCCGGGACAAAGACCTGTTGGCTGTTTGAGCACGGTGCGTAATGTGCTATGAAAAGGTTGTTCAGAGCGTGAGGCCCCAGTGTGCTCTGTAGGCCAGTATTTCAGCCATAACTGGTGGAAAACCAGGACCGTCAGGTCAGGCCTGGGCTGTGATGTCAGAGATATATCAGCCTCAGTGAATCATTTTATCTCAAGCAGAGCCTGCCATGGTCTCATGGAAGCTCCTCTCTCAGTGAAGTGCTAAGATTTACTGGATCGTGCAGCAGCAGGACCAGTGATGTGCCCAGAGCAAGCACCACAGCATGGGCTATCCATACATCTCTTCAAGGAAGCTGAGGCTCAGAAAAGTTCCTTGTTTGAAAGCCTGCAAAACACAGTTCTCTGACCTTACATTTTTGGCATGTGCCAGAGGTTCAGCTGGTAGCCTAATCTTACCCTCTTGCCATTTTATTTCAACACCAAGAAACCAAACATAGTTGTTGAGCAGAGAAATCCACTCATTGTCATTAAATTTATCACCTCTTCTAACTGGAACCAAGAAAAACACTGAAAAATACTCATATTTTCAACTCTATTTCAAGTTGCTCTATTATTTACGGTCATCTATTCATAATTTTTTTGAAATAGAGGAACAGTTCTATTTTGCTTTGGCAAACTATCATATATATTTTATTTGTCTCAAAATTTCTGCCACCATGTCTCCATCATACTGTAGGTTCACTATAAATTCTTTTTCACATTGTCCATTTCAAAATATCCTTGAAGTTCTACTCCCATGCATTCACCAGCCCTTCAAGAAGAGATTTGAAATTATTTGTCCATTGAAAACGTTGAAATTTCAAGCTGACTAAACTGTTGCAAAGAAATACTTTTTCAACTAGATTTTCTAGACTTGAGAGCTTGTGCATCTTCCCTTTTTCCTTTCTCCTTTTGTTCTTTCATAGTGACAAAGAAAAGGGAAGGGGGGATAAAAAGGAAAAATTAGACATTGGAAAGGAGAAATAACTAAGACCTGGAAATAGTAACTGTTTCTTATTAGAAGTTAAAATCCCAAAGGAGCTAGTTATTTGTTTCAATCGGTTATATGGATATCTCAAACAACATAAGACTTGGACTCAATTCTCTTCATTATGAAAAACTTGATAAGATTAACTGCAGCTGTCTCATGGAGGGTTTGTACCAAGTGTAGAATGAAGAAGAGACAAAATGAAAAGTAATGAGACTTGCTGTCTCTTAGGTGCTATCTCAATGCATTGGGATCTTCTATGACATTGTCTCAGTTTTTTGTGTTTTGAGTTTTTTCCTCTTAAAAAATCATAAGTTCTTCATTTAAATTTGAGGTCTGGGTTGAATAAGTCCCAGAACTCACAGTGAAGCATAGCAAGGACTGCCAAAATTTAGTGCAGCTGTAAATCAAGGCAACTAAGGATTCCTGCTATCACCACCTAAAACAACAGATTGGCCAGGTTCTCTTAAAAAGTGACCAGTGTGTCTCAAAATTCACTGTGTACTCTCTGGCCCAAGCAGAAAATTAGTAACACTCTAAAATTAAATAGAGTTTTGTCTAGACTTATTTCACAGTTCCAATAAATGGAAGTAACTGCATAACAGGAAACTAAGCAGTGATGGTTTACAGCCTACTCAGCATATTTGGCCCATTTAAAAAAAAATCTGTAGTTTACATTATTTTATAAAATATTTTTATAACTGAATTAGACTATGATATTCAACAGAAATTAGACATGTTTTCAAAACCAGCATGGGTTCCACATCTGTTTATCCAGTCTGGAGCTATTAGGTTGAACTCAAGTGAAGAAGGACACTGTTCATCTCTGATAGTTCAGTTCGCTTTCCCAATAGTGCATTTACCAACAGCAAATCAAGTCATGGTGATGGACTTGTGGTGTTCAGATCCATGACTCTGAGAATTTTTATGAATACACAGATGTATTGTTTTTTACTACACTTCTTAGAAGTTCATTCAGCATACCAGTAGTTTTTGGTTTGGTTTATTTTTTATAATTGTTTGCTGCTCGAGTTATTTGCTTTTAAATAAGAGAGAAGTGCCTCCAAAGTGTTATTTAATGCATTTTCTCACAGCATTGTTTAAGAAGCAACTGTTTCACTCAGGTAGTCTTCTTTCTCAGACTGAGTTCCACCTGTTGTCTAATCTCATCTACAGAAGGAAGCTAAATAATGTAGAACAATAAATAATTCTACAAAGGGTATTTTTGTGTGTTGCAAGTCATAAAATTAATCAAATAAAACTTAAGCTCTACCACTACATATCTTAAAGGTAAGCCCTCTTGATATGCTGTTCCACAATCTGAAGTAATTTGGTCAAAAAAAATTAATCATTTTACTTCCTCAGAAGTACTTGCTCATGCTTTACAAGAACTTACCTATATTAAAGGCAATATAAATTAAAACACAAAGCAAAAAATTTATTTAAGCATTCATTAGCACAATAGAAAGAGAACAATGTGAACTTATTCCACCATTGCAAGAGGTACTATCTGCAATATCAGTAATGCCCTACTATAGGTTTTGGCTTAATGATTATATAATGAATTATGATCATAAATTCTAAGCTTATAAGCAGCCTGATTGACCTGTATAAGGTCAATTTGTAAAGCTTGCCACTAAAGTGTAAAGTACTACACTTGGATAAAGGTTGACCATGTCAGGTTCATTTGCCTCATGTTGTAGTAGTCTATCTGTACAGAAAAGAAAAAGGTAACATACTTATGTGGAAGGTTTGGCCTTATCTACATTTATATTACTGGTATTTACCTGCCAGAGATAGGATTTCACTCTGTGTGAATAGCTGTGAAGCTCAAAGAATTGCACACAACAATGCATTACATTCATGATAAATTGATGAAAGGCTGTATAAAGCTGCCTTCAGTAATTTAATATGTAAATTGAAATAAAAACCGATCTTTATTGCTTTTCTGATTTTACCTTTAAGATCTTAAGGGTTCATACTAAAAAGTTCTTTGTGCAATCAAACGACCAAACAGATCTTAAAAATTATGGAATTCTTGTTACCCTACGTGGAAAATATAAAATATTCAAGGGGGTTTTTTTTAAGTAGTTAAATAGACACAGTAGAACACCTAGAGACACACTAAGCAATGGGCAAATTTTCCTTACTACTAGTTGTAGAAAAACTAGGAAGAAAATTTGTAATTTTCTATCTGTGCATATTTTCAATAGCAGAAAAATATAAATAATAAAAGCAGAGAGTCTACCCTTGTAAGTATTGGTCACCACAGTATTTCACAGTCTTCCTGGAACCACAAATAAGTCACTGAGGAAATTCCATTAACATATTAAGAAAAACCATCAATTTTTTTCCCTTGTAGGAGACAAATCTGAGTATAATGGAATGAGAGTTTATAACTTGCCGCAGGAGATGAGAAAAAAGAATTTAAATTTTTTATTTTGCTCAGTTTCTACAGAATTTTATA
The DNA here is from genome assembly GCA_013396775.1 of Cephalopterus ornatus. Taxonomy (NCBI): domain Eukaryota; kingdom Metazoa; phylum Chordata; class Aves; order Passeriformes; family Cotingidae; genus Cephalopterus; species Cephalopterus ornatus. The sequence continues at coordinate 307,318 of VZRE01011980.1, forward strand.
ATGAACTAATAAGCTTCTAGAAAGCCTGAATATATATTATCTATATGAAAAACTTGATTTTTCGTCCCTATCTGAATTGAACAAGGAGTGTTATGTATATTTTATTTTAAAATGTTAAAAAAATTAATTATTCCCTAGAAAGCTTATAAAAATGTCCTTTACAAATGGATTTTATTCTGATGAAACTTGGGGCCAGTCATATGTTGCTTGCAAGGATGAATTTACAGCTTCAGTCCATCTGTCAAGGAAAACTGATGAACACGGAATGAAATCAGCCTTACTGAACTGTAAAAACTCTGAAGGGTCAAAACTCTGATTAGAGGGGGGGAAAGTTTCATTGTATGCTTAGTACTGGTCTGTATTAAGAGCTGGGTGATCGCTATGGAATAGAGGAATATAAGGAATACAACCTTAGTGACCAGGAGACAGATCCAAAATGTGGTTTAGGCACTTGGAGGGAACATGAATTTAAACCTAAAGATGAATTAGTTAGTTTAGCTACTACCTTACCTGGAAAGCAGATTCCCAAGGCACCTTAGCTGGCACCTTTAAAAGGCTCCAGCCACAGGAACATCCTGCTGTTGGTTCAACATCTCAGCTGCCAAGGTGTTTTTGAACAACCCCGGGCATGGATGGTATCTAGGCATGAACGGGCTACAGGGAACGGGCATTTCTTTTTAAAGGCTTCAGCCCCGTAGGTATTCTTAGGACATGTCTAAGTCATGCCAACAGGATTCAGGACAAAATTCATTCGTAGTTGCTTCTCTTTAAAAACAGAAGGCAGTTGAAGGAACTGCTGTTACTGTGAAGTAATTGATTCTGAAGGAATGGAAAAATGCTCCCATTTGACCTGGAACAGAGAGTTCTTAGAGAGCACTGTCGGGGACCAAGTCTCTCTCCTTCCAAAATACAGACTCAGAAACCATTCTAAGCCACCTTTTAAACTTTAAATCTTTAAGGAAGAATTAATTGCTAGAAAACACAAAAATGCAGAGCAGGCCAGCTGCTCTGCCATTTGCTACCTGCAGACCAAGTGGTATAACCATAGTGGAAAAATGAGTTTTCACTGCATGCTCAAGGGGCAATGAGAAGTGTGGATCGCTGGGGAGGAGTTTTACTGTAGAGGGAAGTAATAAGAAATTTGCCAACATCTATGACAATCTCGGACTGACTGTGATGACTGAGGACTAGGGTTTTCCACATACTCTCAGAAAGGCTTGATAAGACTCAATAATCATTTGTAACAAATCCAATGGTATTTGTAGTGCCTCTAGTCCTTGATCAACACTGCTTTGTTTTTAGACTGAGTAGCTGGCATTATATTGCATTCACATCATCATTTTATCATGTCCTCCTGGTGGATTGTGACTGTGGTCCTTCCTGGTTCTCTCATGTAGCTGAGATTTTTTGAATTAACAATATCAGCTTTCTACTCTTAACTGATTATTGATAGTTCTCATTGATTTAAAAAAGGCTTTTATAAATCATTGATGTCTCTCCTACTGCCTTGTCTTCAAAAGTGGATAAACCATGTTGTTAATAAGACCCAAAAGACTGGAGTTTGGGGTTGTTTTTGGTTCCTGTAGGCTAATTTAATTTTGTGAGCTGGTTACATGATATCTACTTTCTTAATAAGCATGTGGAATTTTGACTTGCACAGAGGAGGCTGAATAAAGTTTTATTTAGACAAAATGAGAATTCACGTATTCTGCAAATATAAGGAAAATATGTCTGCTTAAGCCTAAGGAAACTTAAGTCCAAATTTAAAAGGGATTTACGACTGTTTGTGTATTAGTTTTCAAAATTGAAATTGTAAATAAATAATTATAAGATCACACACAGATTGCTTTTGTTACTTCTATGTTAAATTTTTATTATGATTTAGAAAAAAATCCTAAAATTATTAGAAATAAATGATACAGAGGCAGAATTATTGGGTAAGGGCTCGTTAATGAAAATAAAGGAATTCAAGAACAACAGATCTAAACTGCCAGATAAATTGGACTTTTTTTAATACAGTCACATGGGAGGATTTAGGTGAGATTTTAGAAAAAATTAAGACACCAAAAATAGGCAGCTATAGATACAAAATTAAGATTCCTAAGTACAAATAAATTCAGTTTTAGCTTGCACAGTTTATGATCCCAGAGAGTACTGAACACACTCAATGGAAACTTCAAGGGAGAGCACCACACCCCTTACCTATTGAAACCAGTCCAAGAAGAAAAAAAAACCACCAAACGTACAGCTTATTGAATCTTCCTAGCATGAAGTTTACCTTATTCTGAAAAAGTAAGAAAAAAATTACCCTGATTGTTGCCTATAACCATTAATACAACACATATTCTTCCACCTGTAAGCCTGTTTTTCACCCAGTAAGTGTACTGGGAAGAAAGCAAACTAATACAATATCAGCAGCTTGGCACATGTCCCACATCTGACACCTTTGTTTTTAAAGTTAATGAATAGTTTAAGAGTGCTACAACCTCACAGAAGGAAAGAAGAAATGGAATGCCACTGTAGAAGGAAGATGGCTTGCTTCTTGGATTTTTGCCATCTTAAGATATATAAGCCAAACAGAACATGATACTGGTGTCTGTATATATCATAAAATTTATATGTATATAGAAATAAAGTATGTAAAAGTAAGAAGTCATTTGTGATCTGAAACTTTATGATATAAAGAGCTATTTTTCAAGGTTGTGTGTCATACCTCTTAGTACCTTGATGTAATTCCTAGGACTTGTCTAACAACCTCAGTCCTCCATACAAATAAACATACATGTAGAAATATACTCACAGATTTTTGCCTTATTTTGTTCTCTCTAGATAAGTAGAGCAAGAATTGCAAACAGACTTAAATGTGTGGGGTTCATTTCTGTGTTGATAAAACTAATGCATTTCACTCTGGTTTGAAAGGGTTCAGTGCAAACTGAAAACTAGCACTCCATTAACATTTCATTAGCTCACTGAGAGAGAAATTGCATTATTGTCATCTCTGGAAGGTGAAGTTTCTACACACTGGCAACATGAAAGGTACTTTGGGCATAAAAGACATGCCAGAGAGTGTAGTTAAGGCAGAAAGGGTCATGAAAAAAATTTAACAACAAAACATTTGTTGGTTTGGAGTTTTTTTCAAATTCGATATAAAGCTAAATTTCAAAATCCAGAGTTAACAAAGAAAACATTTCTCACAGTGTCAGCCTATAATAAAGCACCCGATATTTGGTGATGAATGCAGTCTGCTGTGAGTAACAAATATGAGGGTAGTGAGTAAGCACTTGCTTTCAAGATGCTTGGAGAGTAGCTGAGGGTAAAAATTAGGCTTCCCAGACACCAGCAAATCACCCATGGCATAGACACTATTGCAAATCACTGCCTTCAGTTGTTGCTTTGTTAATCTTTAACCTTTCTTCCTTTGGAATTTAATATTCTCGGTTCCCACAAAAAACAGGACCTTTTTTTTTTTTGGCCTTAATTCGTTGCAAAGAGAGGGATAGTTAATCAATTAATATCTTAAAAAGTAAAAAAAAAAACCTTTTACTTTTGAAGCAAAGAACTGCAAGTCAGTGAGGTATAATTTGTAGATGATGTTAGAAATAATATTGTTTTAAAAGTAATTCCTTGGGTATTGTTTGTTTGTTTTTTAACTGTTGATGTTTAAACTTTATGTTGCAAGTGCCAAGTCCTCTTAGTTTCAGTAGTTTATATTGACCTTACAGAGTATCTACAACCGAAGACCTTTCCTGTGGTCACTGATTTCATCTTATCTGCATATTCTTCTCTGAGTAAAAAGATAAACATTTTTAATGCATTTTTCCCACTTTATTATTATAATTAAACTGTCTAATTAAAAGAAAAATCCATTTCCATCCATGCCGCATTTAACTGAAATATAGTCCAAATACTGTTATGCAGACCCACACAGTACCAACAACAAAACCAACAAAATAATAAGAATTACCATCAATATTCTGACTTTTATGCTTATTCTGAATACAGAAATAATCTGAGGGTAACACAAAAACCGTGCTAAAGAGAAACTGTTTCCTCACAGCAATTATCTCAACTATCTTCTTGTATATATTTTCCTTTATAATCATGAACCCTGTACCTACATGTCCTAGGAAATCCAGGTCTTCTCTCGAACCTCCAGAAATGCTTCCTTCTTGGTGCATCTTGTGTTTCTCTCCATGAGTAACCATCATCCCTCTCAAATTCCAGGACAGGTGGAGGTTTTTTAAATCATGATTCTCACAACAGGGGTCCCAGTGAGAATGTGAGAAACTGCAGAGCTGTCTCACAGAATGACAAGAATACTCTCAACTATTTTAAATATTTCAGTAATTTTTATAAACATACAGAAAATCTTTAACTGCAACTATAACTTACACTTCAAAAAAGTTAATTTTCTCAGTTCAGGGGACTAGCTTTCCTAAGAACAAAAGTCATGCCAGAGCCAAGCCCGTAAGGTCTCCCCAGAAATATTCCTGTTTGAGGTTTTTGTTGGTTGCTGTTATAGCGTATTTTAGGGAAAAAAGAAATCTGTACACTAATGAGGAGAATAGAAAGACAAGGTCAGGTATACCCTCTGTGTATGCATTTCATCTTTTTACAGAAATTATGGGAATACAGGTTCTGATCTCACTAGGATCTGTGTCTCAGTATGGGTAGAGTTTTTCCAGAAAGGTAATAGGAAATTGATTTTTTTTAATTAACAGGAAAATAATCTGAAAATTTGCATAGTCTGAAAATAAAAAATTTTGTCAGCACAACAAAACAAAAACAGAAGTCTAAAATTTGGGACATAAACCTGGGCTGTAACAATCTCTATAGGTATATTTTCTGTTTTATACCCAAGTCATCACAATTCTACACATCTTGAAAACTCTGACTCAAACTGACCAGAAGCTTAGAGGGAGGATGGGTTAGCCTAAAGAATTTATTTACTTATTTTATTATTATTTTTCAGTCGACTTGGATTTGCATAAGAACCAAAATCCGTACTTGTATTACACAGAGGGCCATTTTTCCCTCTTACATACATGCATTTTTCCTCCTGCTCCACCTGAACATAGACATGGAACAGTTCACCCTCTCTTAAAAGGCTGTTATAGGCAAGAGCCCTTTGTTCTGCTCTGCAGAGATTGTCTAGACCAGACTACTCCCTCCATTAATATCCTCTCAGAACAGGACTCAGAATACTTTTCCACACCAGATAATACACTTAAGACCAGAAGATCAACAGCCACCAGAGTCACACGTCACGGGAGGGAGCGGAGAGGATCAAAAGCATCGCCAGCAATGCAGTCCCTTGGGGTAGAAAAGGATTTAGAGGTAAATTCCTAGATAATTCCATTACACATTCACCTTCTCCAAGCTTTGCTTGCCTGCTAAAGAAGGTTGTTATTAAGCCATTAAAGCTGAGGAATGAGATCTGTAGGTTCTGGTTTTTATTATCTGAGCTCCAGTTTGCTGTGTCTTCTTGCACACCATTGCATCTGTGCCTTTCCACATCTCTGAAATAAGTGGAGCTGCACAGGCTGAAGCTCAAACTTGTAAGAAGTTGCAAACAGCCTTGCTTTGCTGCAGACATGCAGACATCACAAACGCTGTGATATTCTCACATTTGCTATGTTCATAAATTAACTAAAACTGAGATTGATTTGATTTATCTAGTAATACTGTCATAATAATCCACCCCCATCAGTTCTTCTATTACATAGAAAATTAGTAACCACATTTAAGAAATCAATAGGGATAATAGGTAATTGTGTGTCAGACTCACAACTGGAGTAATATTGCAGCATCATTTTCTCATTCTGTACTACACAGTTATGGGATATGGGCTAAAATCCTGGCTCCATTAAAGTAATTTCCAGAGCTCTAACTGTTATTCCTGTGATGTGGAGAGTTATATGAGATATATGAGTTATTATAATAATAGATTTCAGCTGAAAGACTTCTCTCTCATCAAATGTTCACTTTGCAGTGAATGACTTAAAAAATAAAGTGGCCCATTAACTTTTTTCCTGTTCATATCCAATCCCTTGATTTTACTATAACAACTAATTACTGCATCTGGGATGGAAAGGGTATGACCATGATTTTTAGACAGAATGGTAAAGATATGAGCATGAAAACCTGAAGAAGGGCAGAGATTTGAAAACCAATGCAATTTTGTTTTACCTTCCTGTTTAATATAAGGACAAGTTTTGTGGCAAACCCTTTCAAAACAAGAGATCGCCGTTATATCATTTATGTGGAATGCAGTTATTGATGAGATTTTAAATAAAACTTTGATAAAATTGACAGATACTATTATCAGATAGGCAGTTCCTGAAAATGAGCTGATTCCTGGAAGTTTATGAAATGTCTGGTATATATATTGGTTTGGATATAGAAAAGGAAAGACAAGGAGTTATTGCAAACATGCAGACAGATGACATACACCAGTCATTTCTTGAACACTTCCAGGGATGGTGACTCCTTCTCCTACCCAGGCAGCCTATTCCAAGGCTTGACAACCTTTTCCATGAAGAAATTCTTCCCGATGTCCAACCTGACCCTCCCTTGGTGCAGCTTGAGGCTATTTCCTCTTGTCCTGTCACGGATTGCCTGGGAGAAGAGACCAACCCCCAGCTGGCTACCGCCTCCTGTCAGGCAGTTGTAGAGAGCATGGTCTCCCCTGAGCCTCCTTTTTTCCTAGGCATCTTCTAAACAAAAAAATCATAACTTTTAAGTGTGCTAGATTACTGATCTGAACATTACAAATATCCTTGTTTAAACACACACAAGTTCCCCTGGCTTCATGTCTGCACTACCTCTATACTAGAAGTTATTGTGGATCCAGAAACAGAAGATAAAAAACTTGATACAAGTCTCACTCAGATTATTCAGTATGTTGTGAGTAACTGTACTGGTCACTTGTAATTTTCATTAGCTGAAAACTTTGCCTAGGGATAAAATCTGTTCATGTTGAATTTAATAGGCACAAGGAAAACACTGCATTGGATATCCAAACAAAGTTCTACAAACCAAACCACTCTCCTTTTATCATGATCCAGACTTTTTTAGGAGTGGACCCAAGAATGGATAGGACAGACCAAGGAAAAAAGCAACTAGCTAACTTATGACCAGATTTAGATAGGCTAAATACAGTTATGGAATAATGATAAACGTACAAGTAAGAATGCAAAGGAAACCAAACTATTCAGATTAAGCAATACACAATCATAGTCTGAAACTGTCCCTAAAAAAATTGATCCTAAAACGTAGAGGAGGAGGGGACAGAGGAAAAACAGATGAGAGATCTCCATGACCACTTTGTGCTCTCCAGTAAAGTCACCATAAGACCCTCAAGATTCTGTAACCATAGCAAGACTTAAAAGTACAGGCTTATAGAGTTAAATTAGTATTTTAAGTGTCATTTACATGAAGAAACTTATTATTCAAGAGCAAATAAATTATGCTTTAAAATATTTTTGTGTTGTCATTAAAATGAAGTGTATTTCTTATTACTTTCCCTACCAAAAAAAAAAAATGTCAGTAGTCTTTTATGTCAAATGATGCAGCATCTGTAATCATTGCGTATTAGAAATAAACGAATAATTCTTACTGCTATAAACATTAGACCTATGGTTTTATCCATATTTCCAAGTTAGTACCAACTATGAAGGTTTGTAACATGGGCAGAAATTGTTTAATAACAGGTGGACAGATGCTTAAAGAAAATGTCATGTCAGTTTCTGATTTCTTTTCCTTTGCAATATTAACTTGCCCTCACAAAAATAAGTAGCTTTATTAAAGTCTCTATCCACTACAGACATGATGCACAGTCTCAGGTCAATGGCATCTCCAGATATTTTGGTTTCAATTCTTTTTTGGCTACAATGCCTTCTGTATTGGATACATCAATAGTTTATAAAATATTTCATATTTTCATTCTTTCTTCTCTGGAATCTGAGCTTTTTCTTTCTAACTTTAAGCAAGTTTAGTAACTTCTTCACAGAAGAACTACTCAAGGTATTTCTCAATTCTGTCTGTTTTGAATTTCATTTGTTTAAACAAGGTATTTGGAGATATATATGCATACATATGTATATAATATTTATTAAAGTAACCTCATTTGGCATCTTTGACCTGAGTGAAAAATTTCAGTCAGGCTTCAGCAATGCAGAAACTGCCTTGGTGAAGACATGCGGCTTGATCTCCCAGCAGACCCCCATGCAGATCCCAAGTTTTTTCTGCGGGAGGATACTTCTAAAATGAGTAGCTTTAGGATCTGAAGTAAACTGCAGGAAAGGTATCATAACTCACATCATTCTACTAAAGTCTAAACTCCTGCATCCTGAAGAAAACCACAGAGCGGTTCCTTTTGCCTGGAACTCTCCTAGATGGCATATGTGACCAGGTGCAGGAGGCATTTAGGAAGAAGAGGAGGTTGCTGCCTTAACCCTCTTAGCTGCTTTGTCCTTGGCTCTTCCCATAGTGCCTTGGTATTCCCTGACTTTTCAGATGAAGCAAAATGTTATGGCTTGCTGAAGTCTGTATGAAACCATGATTTCATTCTTCACAGAATCATAGAATCAGAGAATATCCTGAAGGGACCCTCAGAGATCAGTGAAGTCCAATTCCTGGCCCAGCACAGGACCATTCCCAAAAATCACACCATGTGCCTGAGAGCATTGTCCAAACACTTCTTGAACTCTGGCAGCTTGGGGCCATGACCACTTCTTCCCTGGGGAACCTGTTCCAGTGCCACCTCTTACCTCTAAGTACTTCGCATAGAGTCATGGAGCCCTACACAGGGAACCAAATATACTCTGAAACAAAGCCTCTCATGGGGAGGATGACAGAAGGTTGCTCACAGCTTCAGAAAAATTTCCTTATCTGATGCCTGGAATCTCAGTGATTCCCAAAGCTGCTCACAGTTGAGATGGTCATTCTTCTACTCCCTGAAATAGGTGGGAAAATAAAGAAAAGGCCAGTATTTCCTTAGTTCACATTAACTATGCACAGAAAGGAGTAAGATTGGCCAGAGTGGGCAGGAAACTATCTTTCTGTTAATATCTTGTTCAGAGGAGTTAGACTGGCATATGCAGTCCTCAAAACAGAAAGCAGTTAAGTAAATCTGATCACTTTCTTAGCTGACAAACAAGGACAGAGTGATGTATTCCAAACCTATCAACAGGAGCAGCTTAAGATAAAAAGCAAGTTTCTCTCTGACAAATCTCACTACCTTTGGATCAGCAGTGCAAGTTACTCAAGAGTCTTGAAAGTTACTTAAAGAAGACAGATTAAAGCACTCAACTCGGGGGCACTATGTGTTAAAAACTCTCTAATTTGAGTAAAAGTATCAAGAAAGGAGAAGCATGGGTTTAGCAAGCACTGCACATAGATGAAAACAGAGTCTGAGCACTCAAATATGACTTTGAGGAAGGCTGTGGTGTGATGAGAGGCAGAGAAAGGCTGGGAAGAAAGTCCACTTCTTGAAATGATGGAATATACCGTAAGATCTAGAATAAGATGTACAAAATATATAACCAAATAACTTTTACAGATGGTAAACAAACTAGAATATCAGACATAGATATAACAGCTGAATCCATGGAGTTAGTAAAACTGAGTAAAATACACTTAGAGAAAATCACAAAGGACAACGCAGTCTCACAGCATCGATATAGGATTCCTCTGTAATGCAGAGAAACAGTCCCAATCCAAAAGACTTAATAAAAAATATTAACACTTTAGATAGAAATGCAATGATACTACTAATCATTGCTGTTCCATTTCATTGTTTAATTTTGTTACATCAAGGGATATCTTTGTGTTTCAGTAAGGATACTGGGACACCTATGGTATTCCCAGGAGTTTTAGCTCTTTGGCTTTAATTATCTTTTAAAATCAACAAAAAGGATTGCAATTATTTTTATAACAGAAAGCATTATAAAACATGTATCAGTGTGCATTCATATCATATAAATTGTATCTTTTTCTTTTATTCTTGCCTGCCAAGACTATAGAATCATAGAAGCACAGAATAATTCAAGTTGGAAAAGATGTATAAGATCATCCAGCCCAACCATTAACACAGCACTACAAAGCCACTGCATGTGAAGCCTAAGTAACTTCAGGTGAATCTCATTCAGCCCCACAGACTTGTGTGTGTCTAACAGGTGCAGCAAGTTTCTGACCATTTCTCTTTGGATTATGGGGCCTTCATTCTACTCCCCATCACTCTCTTCCAGCTCAGGGGGTGGGGTACCTGGGGAACAACTGTTCTTACCATCAAAGACTGAGCTAAAAAAGGCATTAAGTAACTGAGTCTATGTCACTGTGTTTCCCCCCACGTCCAATAAAGGATGGAGATTCTCTGTAGTTGGCCTTTTTTTGCTAATGTATTTATAGAAACATTTTTTATTCTCTTTTATGACTGTAGCCATATAAAATTCTAATTAAGCTTTGGCCCTTCTAATTTTCTCCCTGCATAACCCCAGAACATCCTTGGAGTCTTATTGAGTTGCCTGCTCCTTCTTCCAAAGGTCATAAACTCTTTTTTTCCCCTGAGTTCCAGCCAAAGGTCTCTGTTTAGCCCAGCCAATCTTCTTCCCTACCAGCTCGTCCTTCGGCACATGGGAGTGGGCTGCTCCAGTGCCTTCAAGATTTCCTTCTTGAGTATTGTCCAGCCTTCCAGGACTCCTTTGCCCTTCAGGACAGCCTCTCAAGGAAATCTGTTAACCAGGCTCCTAACAGACCAAAGTCTGCCCTCTGGAAGTCCAAGGGAGCAGTTCTGCTGAGCCCCCTCCTCAGTTCTTCAAGAATTGAAAACTTTTCATTTTGTGATTGCTGTGCCCAAGACATCCTCCAACCATCACATCATCCACTAGTCCTTTTCTATTCACAAACGTCAGGTCTAGCAGGGCACCTTCCCTAGCTGGCTCACTCGTCAGCTGTGTCAAGAAGTTCTCTTCCATGTGCTCCAGGAACCTCCTAGACTGACCTCCTCTGCTGGGTTGTATTTCCAGCAGTCACCTGGTAAACTGAAATCCCCCATGACAACAAGGGCTGGAGATAATGACACTATCTCCACCTGCTTATGGAATATTTCATCTGCATCTTCATCCTGATTGAGGGGGGTCTACAACAGGCTCCCACTAGGATAACTGTCTTGTTGGCCTTCCCCTTGTTTCTTACCCATAAACACTCAAACCTATTGTCACCATCATTAAGCTCTAGACAACCAGAACACTTCCTGAAGTCTCTTTTGGTTGTCCTTGGACTTCTAGTTGCAAATAAATTTCCTTAGTTACCTTAGGCACCTTAGAAAATGCATATTGATAAAGCAGATTACTTTTGGCCTAGTTCTGTCTCAACTACATATTCCTCAGCCCTGCCTTGAACTTAATTTTTAATGATGATTAATATATATAGACAGGACCCAAGAAAACAGCCTGAAGTTGTGTCGGGGGTGGTTTAGGTTGGAAGGTTCTTCCCCCAGAGGGTGGGTGGGCGCTGGAACAGGCTCCCCAGGGAAGTAGTCTCAGCACCAAGCCTGACAGAGTTCAAGAAGTGTTTGGACAATGCTCTCAAGCACATGGTGGGATTGTTGGGGATGGTCCTGTGCAGGGCTAAGGGTTGGACTTCAATGACCTCTGTGGGTCCCTTCCAACTCAGCATATTCTCTGATTCTGTGATTACAATTATGCCTTCCAATGCAAGTGTAGGCCTCCCATGGAGTTCTGTGGAAGCTGTGTGCATACGTCAGAGGACAGAAATTGGCTCAATATGTTTAATAAAAATCATCTCTTTTGCCCTCTGCCTCCAGGCAGATTCCCATTTGTAACTCTAGTATCATTCATGATTAATAATGCACATGTGTTAGAAATGAAAACTGCCTTTCTCCCTATCATGTCTCTGCACTCATTAATAAATATGTTTGTAATTAAAATCTTGTCCCCAGGCCGCCTTCTTGCCAATAGCAGATTCTCAACACAGATCCCACTCTTATGAGCCTTGATAAATATATCTGAAGTCAAAATCATCTTTCTCCAGTTCTGGAAGTCCTTTGCCATCCGGTTTTCATATTGAACTCTTGCAAATATTTTGGCAGTAGATATGACTCCTCCACAATGTATCTGTTAATCTGATTGCCACTTGTTCGAACTGATTTTAACAGGCTTCTTTAAAGCAGGACAAACCAGACTGCTCAGGATGTCAAGAGTCCTGCTTCCAAGTGCATCTTGAACTCTCAGATTGGGCACACAGTACAAGAGCAAAGTAACCAGAGTAAGAGGAAAACTGGCAAAAAAATGGGCAGGACCATGATTTTCATGCCACTCTATGTATTTGTAATTGAAAATTGATCTCATGAGCTCATGGCTTTTCAGCTGAACAATAGTTTTTCCTTAACAGGTTTCCCTCTTCTAGGCCATTTGTAACAGGTAAAATGTTGTCAGTGATATTGTTTCTTGCAGTCACTGTTGGTAGCCCAAATAGTAAACTAGAATCCTTGAATTTGTAAATGCTACTCCTAAAGGTATGTATTGAAAAATAAAGGCAGAAGGCTACCATTATAAGAATACAGAAAGTGCAACTATTTGGGTTTGTCAAGTGATTGCCCAAACACAAATGACAGTTGTACTTTGGCTTTCATTCTGGAGAGAATCACAAACCATGATGGTTTTACGATTCTCCTGAGGCCTCCTGAGGTGCACAAAGTTAAAACAAATGCTTTGTAGGAGCGGGGTACTCCATGGGTGTGAGAAGGAGGAATGCTGATTAATGGAACCCAGGGACCAAATAAACAACTAATAAATTTAACACAGCCAAGTAAATGAAGATAGGACATATAAATCAATAATAATATTTCCATTTCATCTCACCCCAAAAAGGCTCAACAGCCATTTTTTTAATCAGTGAATAAAAAGGGAGGTGGGAGGGGACTCCTTTAGTACATTAGAAAGGTCTAAAGTTATTCAATTGCAGGAGTCCTCAGAAGCATATTCCACAACATTTAAAAAGAAAAAAAGCCTTCTGTCAACACTCAGATTGTGCTGATACTCAGCTATGCTCCTATTTAGTTACAACAGAATTTAAAAAGACCTCATGTTTGTCTCTACAGTGAGTGCTCTGACTGTAGATCACAACAGAGTTACTTGGACTAGTTTGAAATTAGACATCGCAGATGCTACAACAGAGATGGTATTTATAAATGGAAACATTCATAAAAGGAAACCTTTATAAAGGTTAAAAAAATGACAGTACTGTCTTACTATGCCATGGAAAAAACAAACCAAACCAAAATCCACAAACCAAACCAAACACAAATCCAACACACACACAGACACACATGAAGAAACAAAAAAAATAAGAAACAGGATCCGTGAAGAAGATAACCAATTGTACTTGAAAGACAGTGAAAAGATCCATGAACCTCAGGAATCAGGTATCCCAGTTTCAAAGACGGGAGTGTGTTCTCCAGGCTCTGGTTTTGCAGAACAATAATGAAAAAAACTGTCTAAGGAAGATTATGAAGAGTATGAGACAGAGAAAGAGATACATTTGTTTTGGAAGAGCAGGCTGTCTCCATAGGCCTATTTGGATCCAGGAAGGATAGTCCTTGCAGAAGTCTGGTTTTCTATTTACTGTTTTTCTTACACCAGTTTTAGAATGAGTTATAGAATCATAGAATCATTTAGCATGGAAAAGACCTCTTAAGATCATCGGGTCCAACCATATGCTTTGTTGCAAAGCTGTAGGATGTGAGAACATGTCACAGGAAACTGGACTGGAAGTTAAGACCCACCTCAAAAACTGGAGAATTACCAGAGTCAGGTAACCACTTCTGGCCAGGGACTTGATAATGACAACTTAATGAAGAACATAGAACTTCAAACCTGCATTCTGCTAAAGAAAAAAAAGCCCTGCATATACCTCCTTGTGAAAAAAAACGTGTAGAAGCTTTGAGGGATTGATCGCCCATTTCAAGTCTAATTATAAATTCTATGTATAATTCTGTATAAGCTTTTATTTTGTAGGAGGTCTTAGGAAATATACAGATTTTCTGAACTCTTATTATATAGGATTCTGCAAACCCATCTGCCGCCCTTACTGCCCAATATACCAGGGTAGACTTCAGAAAGAAATGTTAAGAACCTAGCTCAGAAAAACAGCATTCATGGTCATTTTGGATGTCTCAAAGGAATTTACTGGAGTTCAGAATTTGGCACAGTATACTGAGGACAGCATGTTTGGAAGAGTTCCTGCTGGCTGTCACATGTCATGAAGCTGTTCAAAGCTGAAAGCTGCAACCATTAAAATGCATTTTTGGTGCTTGAACTTTTGAAAATTGACAATATTAATAATAATATTAATGTAAAGTAACAAATAAAAAGAAAATTAAGTTCTAAAAAAATTGAAACCCGTTATATAATCTAGTATAATTTTTTTTACTTGTTTGCCTGAGAATAAAATTGCATTTATGTTCTATTTAGTAACAATATTAAGCATTCCAGTCATGTTTAGTGCAGAAACTGAAGTTGACAAGTCATACTTACTATGCAATCAGCACACACTCCAAGGAAAAGAGTCTTCTCATATTAAATGCAACATTTGGCTCCAGTTCCAGGAAGCTGAAATTTTATTATTGCATTCTTTAAAAACAACATGAGCCTTGTAGCAATTATAAATGATTATAATCAAGGTCAAGATAGGTGACATTTCCCATGACCTCCTCTGAAGTCTTGGGTGTCCTTTGTCTTACACTGTTTTTCTTCCATACGCTTGTCCTGGACTCTGCATTGGGCAGACCAGGCTTCGTGTTTTCACGGTTGCGGATTTTTTGGAGGGGTTTGTGAGTTCATAGGTTTGTTTGCTTGTTTTTTAATGGGATATTTTGCCATTGCACCCTCCTAGGGAAAGTGCATCATCTTAAGGTGTTGTGGAAAATACATAACTATCGTAAGCGGTACATTATCAAACAAATATCTTACAAAATTCTATTTTCTGTAATACGTCAAGGCCAGTCTGTTGATCAGGTCTCAAACCACCAGTAGTTAGCAGTATTAGTTGGGCAATGTAATTGTAGAAAAGGAGTTCCTGACAAGAAGCCTCTACTTTTAAATAAAATTGTAAATGCACACTTAAAGGATATTTTAAGCTTCAGGAATGTCCATTTAATTTTAAAAGCCCTGGGGGTACATTTATAAACTCACTATTTCCACTCTGTCTTTTACGAGTCCCTCACCATTTCCTGAAGGGGACACCTGCTGGAAATAAAAATCAAGGACAAAAAATAACCACTGGTGGTTTCTGCTAAATTCTTGATTGCAACTGCAGGAATCTAATGCATGCAATCATTTAATTCCTTCAGCACATGCTCTTTGTATTCAACACTGATGTCTGCAACATTATTCATCTTGTTCTACTGCAAAGTGCTCTGATTTGGATTCTTTTTATTTGGAAACTTCTCAGTGCATTAGCTAAAGGGTTCTTGTTTAAAGACCTAATAAAAGGCACACTTCCTAAGCACCTTACTCATCTGTTTTCTGTAAGACTAACACCTAAAATCTTGCTTTAGCATTTAGTTCTATTTCTAGATACAAGCAGAAAATGAAGCAATTTCAGTGAACCAGTTCCTCATATACTGGGAAATAAATTTTGGAAAAAAAAACAAACCAGGGGGAGATATGAAGTCTGAAGAAGAATAGTTTCAAGGTGCATGTAGATCCAAGGAGAAACAATTTCCAACATTTGGTCACTAGTTCTTAAATAATAAAAAGATAAATAAAAGTTACACTGTCAAAACCAATAACACATTAGCAATAATTTTACAAACAATGTTATTTTGTTGTTGATTCAACTATTTCATAAACAGTCCACACATCCTAATTCTCTGTAAGCAGATTCTTAATGCTCAGTCCATATTGCTGTTGGTGCATTTTAGGATAATGAGATAATAAAATGCTTGTCATTCAAGCTTCAATTTAGTAAATACATACTTTTCACAATAATTCAAATCTGAGCTCAAGCTTAAGCGCCATTACAAGTTAGCCTTCATTAGAAAAGAATCAGAACACATAAGGAGAAAGATAAATAACAACACACAGAAATTAAAAAGCGTTCAAAATGTTATTGCACACTTCATACAAAGCATTTATGAATGTGAGAGCTCTTGATTTCCTTGGTTCTTCAGTAATTCTTTCATGATCTGGTACAAGATTAGAAGTAAAAAGTGAAAGTGGAAATTAGTGATTGGATGTTATTCCATTGAAGATAACATTTTCTCAGCTTAGTGAAGTTCAGTACATTGCATCTTGAGTTAATGGAGCTCACAGAGATAGCCAGAAAGAAGATAATAGGATTTATGGGTACTGACTGTCTTATAAAGGACAGGTAGCTAAATCTAAAATATAATGAAGCACCTATAAGAACACATTGTTGTTGTGTGTCAGGAATGGCATTCCCCAATTTAGTGCTCCCACATAGACTCTCCACACCGTGAGTTGCTCAACTGCTGCGCCCTGTCCCCCCACTCTCCCCGCTGTGGTGGGATACAGAGGAGAATTGGAGTCGCAAACTGTAAAGACCACAGGTTGAGGTAAGAAAGCAGGGAGGCTTTGCAGAGAGACCTCAAGAAATTAGAGGACTGGGTAATCACCAACCATTAGAAGTTTAACAAGGGGAAGTGCCGGATTCTGCACCTGGGATGAGGCAACCTCAGATGTACGTACAGACTGGGGAATGAGATGCTGGAAAGCAGTGCCATGGAAAGGGACCTGGGAGTCCTGGTTGATGACAAGTTGAATATGAGTCAACAGTGCCCTGGCAGCCAGGAGGGCCAACCCTGTCCTGGGGGGCATCAGGCAAAGCATCGCTAGCCAGTCAAGGGAGGGGATTGTCCCTGCTCTGCACTGGGGCGGCCTCACCTTGAATATTGTGTGCAGTTCTGGACAGTGCCATATAGGAAAGATATTAAGCTGTTAGAGAGTGTCCAAAGGAGGGCAGCGAAGATGGTGAAGGGCCTTGAGGGGAAGCTGTAAGAGGAGCTGCTGAGGGCACTTGTTCTGTTCAGCCTAGAGAAGGTGAGACTGGGGGGAGACATTGAAGTTACAACTTCCTCACGAGGGGAAGGGAAGGCGAAGCCACTGATCTCTTCTCTGTGATGACCAGTGACAGAACCTGAGGGGCGTGGGCTGAAGTTGTGTCAGGGGAGGTTATTAGGAAAAAGTTCTTCCCCCAGAGGGTAGTTAGGCACTGGAACAGGCTCCCTAGGGCACTGGTCACAGCACCAAGCCTGACATGGTTCAAGAAGAGTTTGGACAATATTCTCGGGCACATGATGTGACTCTTAGGGATGGTCCTGTGCAGGGCCAGCAGTTGGGCTTTGATGATCCTTGTGTGTCCCTTACAACTTGGCTTATTCTGTGATTCTGTGAAGAACAATTTACTGGCAACAGCAAGGAGATAAGAAAAAAAATAGTAATAAGAGCAACAATATTAATGACAGAGGGTAGGAGAAAAGAAATGTTATTGCTCACCACACAGAAATCCCTGACAGCAGACACCCAAACATTCCCTCTGGCTTGGAACTGGGGCCACCCCACCTCACTCAACCAGAAGGAACCCCTTCTGTCCTGAGGAGGTTTCCTCACCCCCCTGCCCCTGGCAATGATGTAAGGTGGTACAGAAGAGTCCTCCCAGACAAAAGGTGCCAGGACAGAAAGGTCTTGCTGGTCATGGAGTGCTCTGGGTGGCCCACAATCTGCAACTGAGACTCCGAGGCTCCAGGCTCTCTTTGCTAGGGAAAGTGCTGTCATTCTTTTGCAGGAGTCCAGCTCTGAAATTGCCAATTTGCCTCCCAGAATTTATTACAGACAAAGATTCCTCCCACACAAAAGGTGGAAGGACAGAAAGGTCTTGGCTGCCTGTGGACTCCTCTGGGTAGCCTACATCATGGATCTAGGCACGGCAGCTTTAAGACTTGATTCCTGTAGGTGAATGACAGCACTTTCCCCCAGAAAAGAAATCCTGCAGCCTCAGGGTCTCAGGTACAGCTTATGAGCGACCCAGAGCACTCCACCTGCAGCAAGACCTTTCTGTCCTGGCACCTTTTGTCTGGGAGAAATCTTCTACCATGTTCAACTTAGAGACTAGGCCTGGCGACTTCAGTGCTGGGCTCCTGTAAGCGAATGACAGCACTTTCCCCAGGAAAGAAAGCCTGTAGCCTCGATGTCTTGGGTGCCTCTGGGTCTGAGCCATGGCTACATCAAAAATTAACCCTGTCCTGGCCAGAACCATGACAATCCTGAATAGAACTGAGGTGCTAGCATCCAGAATTCACATCTGGACAATATGCTCCACTGCCACTCATCAATGTAGATGTGTTTGGCCTCCACAGAACTGAGACTGTTGTCACCTGCTTGATGTATGGCCTTAACCAGAACCCAGCAAGGTACTTCTCCAGCTCAGAGGATTAACTTAACCCACAAAGTGACACATCAGACCTCACTTCTCCCTCTTCAAGGAGAATTTCAGCCTTTGCCACCTGCTCTGCCAGCCAGCATCATAGCAGAGGACTCTGTGTTGCAGGGGGAGATTCAACGTGCTGGCCTCAGCTCCAGGAGCTCGTGTATTTGGTATGAATCAATCACAGTCATGGCTGTTTCATAGCTTATTTTAGTAGGGGATGTATTTGTATATTTATATATTTATGTATCTATAAATGCATATTTGCAAGGCTTGTTACATGTGGGGGGAGAAAAGGCTGAGAAGTGGCCTTTTTTTTGAAGGGATCAGTGAACAGGGTTAAAAAGGCATTTGGAAAAAATAAGGATTAAGGGTTTCTTCCACTGCTATAAACAGTACTTATACGTTAACTCTAAAGATGTGGTTCTCGTTAGTCCCAGAAAAACATAAGACAAAAAAGAAAGAAAAAATATAAAGCGCAAAAGTGATTTTAACCAGTGACACCAAGTATGCACTGAGTCAGTACAATCCTAACATTAATGAAAATGTGTCAAGTGGCTGCTGTAGACAGTAAATTTTCATGCTGCTGGTGGTTTCTCTATGCATACCTAATCATGCAATCATTTTTCAAGTGCAAAACACTTTAAACTACTTTTACACAGCCACAATTATATTAAAACCTCTGAGGGTGCCTAAAAAGTTGTATCCCAAAGCTTTTTTTCCAGTTAATTTTGTGCCCATTTAACATGTTTCAATTTAGAAACTGGAAGGGAACAGTTTCTCTACACTCAAGGAGGTTTCCATTTACTCTTATCCAGAGTGTATACACCTGGAACATATCACTCACTCTTTTCTGTCACTGTGCTGCATTGCAGGGCCGAACAGCTGACACTCAGATAACACAGGCCATAGCGGGAGAATCAGCTAAGATATAAACTCTAGTGAAACTTCTAATTCAACTTTGAAAAGAAATCATTGCTGGGAAGCATTAAAACTCTAAGAGAACAAAAAGTAAAAAAGAAGTTCAATACTACATATACGGTATGGGTTTTTCTCCAATAGGTCTTCAGTAGAGTAAGTCCTCTGAATAATTTTCTTGATATTTTTAAAAGATGTGTGGCACAGTGGTACTACACAATGAAAAAAGAATTATCGTTACTGTTTCAGATGAGGAATATTGAAAGACCTAGGACTTGAGTTTGAAGTTTGAGGCCTTGGAGTTTTCCTTCTTATTACTAATATCTATGCCAACTTCAGTATCCATTACAAAGAGGAAAAAGCAGGAGTGCTTTCTTGTGTACGTGATCCCGTTTACGTGCAGCCCTTCAGTATCTGCAGCAGAGACTGGAAGTGTGCTCAATCTCCACTAAACATAGTGAGAGATTCCAGTGGCTAGATAGCAGTCCTGTTTATCAGCTTGTAAACAAAATCCAGTGATAAAATTGTCCTTTTCTTCTTTTCCATAAATCTTTCCTCTGGATTTCTTTTTTCCTAACAACTGTCATGATACTGATGAAGAACAATCTCTTTGCCTTTTTGAACCTGATATCTCTTATGACAGCAATCCTTTATAAAACCTAAGAAAGCAGCTGAGCAGCGTTTTAAGGGGGTGGCTTGGTGGCTTTTATTAAAAAACAGTAATTCCAGCAGAAATAAGTGAAGAAAAACGGTTGCACCTAATATCTGAAACAGTTGGTTTATAAATAGTCTTGGAAGGAACCTGAATTATTTCAGGGAAGTTAAGTGGACTGTAACCAACCGCAAGTTTAATATCCAAAAGAATACTGCTGATACTGGATTTTTAGATTCCCTTACTTAATTTGTAAGAAGATGACATCAGCTAAAGACTTACTGGGATTACTGGATGTTGGAGGATAGTTTATCTACACCTTCCAAACCAGACTGAAGCTGAGAATATTTAAGTGGGTACAGCATAAGGCATGACTAACTATGTCCAACTTGCTGATGCTGGAAATGTGATTTTTTTCTTCACAACATTTAAAAAGTTTGGTTCCTGTCCGCCCCCTCTCCCCCCAGTTTCATTTTGCATAAAATCCACTTTTGACAGAACAGATAACAGTCAAGGAAAAGCAAAGCAAATATGGAAATATGAGGGCAGCATGTCACATGCATACTTCTTTCTTCTTTTTTCCTTTTCTTTCTGTTACAGTTTTACCTGTGCTTTCTGCCTCTCCCATTACATTCTGCTATAAGCAATCCTCAAAAAAGGACTGATTTAATGCTTCTTTAACATAGTGAAATAGGGAAATACAAATATCCGTAGACAGCTACTCAGTGAGTACTGGAATGGACTGGAGGAGGGTGGAAGAATTATTTTTGTTTGAATTCCATTCCCAGCTAGCAGAGAGAATATAATGAGTTCACAACAGTCATCCTCCCATTACAGAGTAATCTCCCATTATGGAACACCGTCGATAATGGGGCATAATTGTTGCCCATCACATCCAAATGATTTCTCTAATATCAAACCTTTGTGGGTGCCTCACAGAAAGGGAGAAAAGGTGACCAAATATAAATATGTCTCAGAACACTACCAGAGAAAACTGAATGGCCTGTTGGTAAGTATATGTTATACACTAGCCCAAAGTTTCACTGTAAAAGTCATTCTCTGTAGTATTTTCCTGTCTTGGAAAATAGTCCCTCCAAATGAATATTGAGGAAGACAGCAAACAGTGTTAATTATGTTTTAAATTTCCTTCTACATGGCTGGAATACCTTTCTATGGGCAGCATTCTTTCTCCATGAAGGTGTATTTTGTGTCCACATAGACAGATTTTATTAAGGGTATTGTCAGCCCATTCTTCTAAAAACATTTCCAGGGAGATAACATGGGAACATGCAGTGACAAGGGCATGACCATATGGTACTTCTTAAGAAAATTCTGGTAGTAAAGATACTTGCAAAAAAACAGCAGTAAAGACAGTGTTGTTGACTCTCCAAACCCAATGTGAACACAAGTAAGTAAATATTTTGTTTTAACATGACCATTGACTTTGGTGAAAAAATACCTGTCTATATAACAAAAAGTCCACAGAAATCTAGCGAGGCATAGTTACACTTAAATTGCAGTGATTTAAGTAGAGGTGATGACACATGGCCATAGCCATGCACTTCCTAAACTCTAGTAACATAAATCCTTATAGAATAAATGGTTTCTTTTGATTTCAAAAATCTGCAATATTTCAAAAGGGACATTAATGAACAGTGATTACCACCAAAGAGAACAAGGGTCACCTATCACAGAATCAGAGAATCATTAATTTTGGAAAATACCTGCAAGATCATTGAGTCCAACCTTCAACAGAACACCACCATGTCAGGTGGAAATTTCATCAACTTAGAGGTGTAAATCCCATTTGAGAGACTATCCATTTCTCGCAATTTTTGTCAGGCTTTTCCTTTCTTTCTATAACAGAGAAAATTTTATTTTTTGGGTTTCTTTTAAGAGGGAGGGGTAACTACATCCATACAGAGAAGTAGTGAATAGATAACAAAGAAAAATATGTTCAAAACTGTACACTATTTTAGTTTCCATTATCTCCTTTTTACAAGCATACTCCTGTACAGAAAATGCAGAATACTGAGAAATGCTAGGAAAGATTATACCTTAATATGTAACAGCTTGGAAAGAACAACACTGCTCCAGCTGTTTCTAAAAGAAATGAGGGATAGTCATGGAACTCTCTTTCTACTCAGTTTTTGACTCCTCTAAAAATTTTTCATTCCTAAATTCATGTGGGTTTTTTTATACTGTTATTGTGGTTTCAGATTCCCTATTACCTCAGTACCGGAAACACAGAAAAAACACCCCAGTCTCTCATAACTTTAGAGACAGTCCCTATTTTCTCCACAGAGTGGTCATTGTTTGATGCTATCAGCATCCCTGCCCGTCAGAATTAGCTGAATCATACACAGGAGAAGTAATTAGGGACCATGAGATGAGTAGGAAGGAAAATGTGTTGTTCTGTTACTTCCCAAACAAGCAACCCCGCTGAATACATGCTGAAAATAAACATCTAATGGTGGGCTAGATAGGTATATAAATGCCAATATGCCTTGTCTGAGCCACAGACTCCTACTCACCTGTAGGTAAATAACAGGGCATTTGTTTATGATAATAACTATTCCATACCGCACTTCTTCCATCATACATATAGGAAAGAAGTTGTTCACAGAAAGGTAATTAAAGTACGCATTTTCCCAGCCTAAGCATACAGAAATCTAATTTACTATCCTAGATTGCCTTATATGAATATATTAAAATTAATATATTAATTTTAGTTCTCAAAAGTAGAAATCTTAGTATACCACAAAAATAACAGTACCTGGGCTGGTAAGTGAACATGCATCTCTGCATACAGGTTTTCTGGTAGTCATAGTCTGGCTTCAGAAACTTCAGGTGCTGATTCTCCCTGAAAACCACCATTATAAGGAATAATTCACCATTATACATTATACAAGAAATGTCTAGAAATTTGCTAATGGAAAACCAAATCCTTATTTATCTTGGTTATAAAAGAAAATTAAAGAAAAAAAGAGGCAACTAACACATCTTTATAGAGTTGGAAAAGGTTGAAGCTGACAGACTGCAGCTCAGAGGGCCCTTTATTTTAACCCATAAAGTGTGCGAAAAACACTGGGAACTGGTCGTTTGGATGTTTTAATCACCTGCTGAATGAAGTCTATAAGGTAGTTTGGTGATGTCAAAAATCAATTAGTACTCAAGAAAGATTTGTAATAAGCAATGATCACATAAGATATCTCTCCTAGGTAACCTCTGTTTAATTTTTATGACTTTTTAATTTACTTTTTGTTTATAAGATGAAAACACGTTAAAATACTCCTTAAGTTTTCTTCTGCCTTTTTTGTTTGTTAGATAAATCATTCTCTCTTTAGGCTAAGTCCGCACCCAGATAACTCTCAAGTATACAAATATGTGGTCCATGTAGTCATTTTGCTTTCCAATGTGTTCAACCATTTTCTAAGAAAAATTAAGTATGTGAATTAGTCATAAATGTGATGCAATTCATCTAATTTATACAGACCTCCACTAGCCCAATTTATACCTTTCTATAAGGCTATAACTTACAAATATCCTTCAGTTAATAAGTGTCAGATTTCTAGTAACTCAAAAAAAACACTGAAATAAGGTTTGCTACTTTAATATTCTTTACAAATACCAAGAAAATGTTATTTTGCTGCCTGAAACACTGTTTTCCGTTTGGTGCTGCTAAAATGAGATAGAAGTAACTGGACTGCCTAGACCCAATTCAGTATTTTAACGTTGTACACCAGGCAGGAAATGCAAGAGGCTGAAGTGAAACTAATTCGTTTCACTCTCCCTATGTCCCTTTGCATTGCAGGACTAACATCAGTTTTAATGGGTGCCAACTGGAGTTAGGTACCCTAGCAAAGATTTGACCCCAAGTTCAGCTCACAAAGAACATTAAAACAGTCATAAACCAGAATGGAATCCACTTTAAAAGGCTCATGCAGTTCAGAAGGATTTTTTTTTTCTTTTGTCTCTTCTGACTGATTTATAATTTAAATAAAGAAAGGAACAGAAGCCTGGAGCATGCAAATTTTTTGGATGTAAAGCAAAACCTACTTGTATTTCAAGTTAACTGCTGTGCTGTAAGGCAAGTTAACTGCTGCACTGTAAGGTCAGCCCCCAACAGTGTTCATAAAGATCCATAAATAGTATCAGTTAATGGATTAAGATAGAAAAAGTAGCACTTTTTAATTAGGAAATGTGTCATAGATTTTAGAAAGCTTGAAAATAAGAAAAACTCCTCTTAAGCTTGAAAGAGTTAATGGCATTCACTAGCCCATCAGTGAAAAAATGTATTCTTGTCAAGGAAATCAGAGGTGGAGTGCTCATGCCTTTGAGTATCACACACTGATTACACCTCAGGAAGCGTTATCTCGGCTGCTTTGGGCCATCCCACTTCCGATTGGTGCTTCCTCTGCAACCTCCCATCCTTTCCCTGTTGTTTTATGTGGAACTCACCGGCTCTGACACTTTCTTTATTTAATTCTCCCTAGGGGCATCAGCAGTGATTGAAGTAAACAGTGCGCTCTTGTTTCCAGTGTACATGCAAGCCAGAGAAAAGGCTTAAATCTTGGCATCCCTCATGGAGACTGCTCCGTGCCAAGCTGTGAGTACAAAGGCACTTCAACAAAGATGGCTTTGGTAGTGCCTGAAATTTCCCTCATTTTGAGGGAGTCTCTGGCTATTAGAACACCGGTACCCTGGACAAATAAGCATCTTTCCAGCTCTACCCCTGGAGAGTAAAGCTGGTTTGCAAGCTGGTTTATTTCACTAAGTGAAAAAAAGTGTACCTCAAATGCTGTTCTAGAGATTCAGCTCTTCATATGGCTGAAAGGAGGGCTCTTGCAGCTGGATGTAAGTTGAAGCAGGCCTGAGCCTATACCAAAGTACGCTGGGGTAGAGCATGCCAGGATGCTGAATATAGCATTCAGTCAGTTTTGTGCTCCCATCTCAGATTTTGTACCACGTGGAATTTGGCTGGAGCTACCCAAACAATTTTGTTGCAGTCCACTGCTCCTTAGAAAAATTCCAACAAACCTTAATTCTTGGTTTTATACCAGTACTGCCACTCCTTGCTTCTCTTGTAATATGGCACAGACAACAACTACAAATCTAAACATCAGTAGAGAAATTTCACAGATTTGTTTTTTTTATTTGGGTCATACCCTTCTTAAAGTGCACTCTAGGATGAAGATGTAGTTTTAAGAAAAATAGTCTGGGTGTGTTATGGAATGCCCTTAAACATGGCAACAAATACCCTTCATTTATTGTGTAGTGCCTGCTGGCGTTGCTCTGATGCTTCTTGTAGCTTGGGTTACATCCACTAAAACATTGTGAAAATTATTCTGAAGATAATGCAATTTGCTGCAGCAATAAGGTCATTGTTTCCATGCTGAACTCACAGATCATTCCCCTACACACTCCATGTTTCAAAGTGACATTTAGCATATGCAAATGTGTTGTGGCGTGCTATTTTTGTATTATGCTTCTGTGTCCTCTGCTCTTAGAGCTTTTACTATGTGCTGTACTATCTCAGACTACACACATTATGTGAGCAAATATCTCAAAGTTTTGAAAGTTTTCCAAACATATCCTTAGTCTTGAGAAAATTAATGGGCATCTAGTCTGAATAGGATTAATTTAGTCTTGTTCATCTTTGCATACTTCATGGGAAAACACAGAATCAAGTCTGCTTCATGATCCTAAGCACAAGCCAAATACATAAACAGCCTTTTCACTAAAACTGCTGTCACATGACATTAGTCTCTGAGTCGGTAGATTCTTCAGTTTGCCAAAAGTCTTCTTTAGAGGGGACAGCTATGGCCTCAGTGCTGTTTTTACATCTACACAAACATCTCCTTTCTTCCCGAGCCTGGCTAAAATTCTGAAGAAACATAAAGTTCTTTCTGCTTAGATCTAATTGTACACTAAGGGTTTTTAATAATTGATTTTCCCAGACAGGCCTATAGGGCAACTGTAAACCAAAAATGTTGGTGGCTTGGGGATTCAACTCTATGTCCAGGACCAGGGGGAAGAAGACTTGTACCTATTCCAAGTTGCATCTTCCGAGTCTTTGGCACACGTGCACACATCAAATATAAAAAAAAAAATCTTGCTTTTCCACTGTGGTCTACACTATCATGGAAAACTGTACATGCATTTATAGATGTGAAAAACAGCATTTCTTCTCTAATAATGCTGCACTGATGGCATGTGCAGCAAACTGAACATATCATGCCAAAGATGACAAAAAAACATAGGGATTTGGATTTAGGTTTAGCCCCTTTTATTTAAGCACAAAGACTTTCATTGTTTTTAGGAACTGAATTTACCTTATTTCTGACTTAATTTATCCTGGTTTGAAATGTTATCAGAGAATGTCTGTGTTAAAAAAAAAAAAAAATGTGTTCACACAGTGCTGCACCCTTCCAAAGAGGGTTTCTAAAAAGAAAGGAAATTTATCTGAAAAGGGATAGAGAGGAAGGGAGGGGGAAGGCATTTTTTGTTTGAATCAGAGTGCACTTGCTTGTTTTAAAAAGCTTAACTGTGATCCAAGATCCAACCCTCAAAACCCCAGTGCATTTGCTTTTACAGTGTCTCTATTCCTCATCTCCAATTCTATTTTGCAGTCAGGGCACCCTGCCAATGAGAGGGCGAGAGCTCAGCACACAGTTTCAGTGTTTGAACATGAGAATTCAGACCTTCATCTCTCAGACTTTGACCTACTGAAAAAAGTCTACTGAATTTTGAGTTGCTCATTTGTAACAGGACCAGAAAAACAAGCAGACAACCAGATACCAGGAGGAGGAGACTCTTCTCTGCATAAAGGAAACAGCGCTAGTACACAGGAATTTGATCACACAAGATACGAGAAATTAATGAGCCAGAAAAAGCACTACACAATGACACTTCTTAGACTTCTACTGTGGAGGAAGAAGCTGCTGTCTTGATGTAGGCTTGAGGAATATCTTACAGAACATGAGTAATTTTGTACTTGCAGTAAGTTTAACTGCCTGAAATTTCCTCACTGTGCATTTGGAAACTGGACTTCTGTGTTCAAAATGTATATATAGAAACTGGGAAACCTTGTACATTTCCTGGCAGCAGTGTTGTCCTTTGTCTTGTTCATGAATATATTCCTCCAAATCTAGACATTCTGACTGTAAAACCCAGTGTGACGATTTAATATTAGTGACAGGAAAGATGATCATGTCAGAGAACTCCTGCTTGTCAGCTTGTTTGTTTTTGCTAGAGTGCTGGATTATCAGCCCAGCTTCAGAGCCCCCATAGATAAACACGAAAATCACTGCTCTGTGTAAATAATTTGTCCTCAGTTGTTCTTACAGATTGCCAATCATCAACACGTGGGGTTTTAGTCAGTTGAAAATTAAAACGAAGTCTTCCTTTTTTTTTTTGTCTTCTTAAATCTGAGCAATGCTTTGACTGACCTTTCCTGGTTTGTGACACTAGCATTGCCTTGCTGCTGCTGTTGATATAAAATGCACATCTATGATGTTTTAATTAGTATTGTTCAC
This sequence comes from Cephalopterus ornatus, assembly GCA_013396775.1. Taxonomy (NCBI): domain Eukaryota; kingdom Metazoa; phylum Chordata; class Aves; order Passeriformes; family Cotingidae; genus Cephalopterus; species Cephalopterus ornatus. The sequence goes on from VZRE01011980.1 coordinate 334,894, forward strand.
TATGGCTTTTTTCTGTCATATAGTTGAGTAAAAATCAGAAAGGAAATTGTACATTTTATATACACAACAATAATCTAATTATGCATCATCTTTACAGTTTATTCAAGTAGCAATAAGGAGCTCCATATCTGCTATCTGATGCAGCACCAGAAAACTCTCTCAACAAGCTTAAATAATTTAATCGGCTGTTCTTTTAGCTATATTACTTAGCAACTAATTAAACATATAATATAGAAGTGGTCTTTAATTTACTGGCATTCAGCAGACGTGTTAGGGCAAATCAGATTGCCTGCTTAGTCCAATTTACAGAAGGTTACTGTATTAGGCACTGAATCAAACTCTGACAAAGTGCACTGCCTCATAACATGCTGAAACAAGCAATGATAGATCCCAAAATACCTCTATCATTTCTATTTTTGTGTATCCTACTGTTTTAGAGGGAAATTGATATGTGCTCTTCCTCAGTGTTAGGGCCCTATATTTATTTGCAGAATGAAAAGTTTTCTAAGCTTTTAATGTAGGTCAGACTAAACTCTTAATGGTGCATTCAACCAAAATGCAGTTTTTAAGCTTCCCTTTAAAACATTCTCATTTCCTAAGTCAAGAGCCCTGGCTCAGTGCTGTAATTATAAACTTCAAGTTCCAAAATTAGTAAGTGGTAAAGGTGAAAAAGGATAGAAGCACAACACACCTATGATTCATTATTCACTGAATGAGATCGAGTATTGGATGGGAAAACTAACAAGCACTTTTTACTTAGAGCTGATTTGGCTGTTTCTACAAAATGCAGAGAAAAGTAAATTTTCATTAAATGAACAGCAAGCATAGCTCCCAATCCATAGGCAAAGATGCTCCCTCTTGCATTAGTGTGGAACACTGGTGGCCTCAGATGATCAGGAGCCTTATCAGATCTCTGCAAGGAGAGATGAGGAGAGACACACTGCAAGTGCAGGCATCGGGTGTTCAGACAACATGAGTTAGCTTTGATCAGGTGTCTGGCAGAGACCAAAGCAACTATTTCACAGTAACAATAAAACTTCTGTAAATTTGAGATTGAAATATTTTAATATTTTTTCACTTGAGATAGCAGGTCTTTAGTAGGAAAAGAGAAGTATTCAAGCATTTGGGCAAAAGGAAAATAACAGGTTTTCATTTATACATAACAATATATTCTGGGAAAAGTCGGTGGATGTGATGGAGGCCTTTTCCTAATCCAGAAATGAAATTTCCTAATCTGAAGACCTTTCTTCTTACACAGTAAGCAGGCTTTATTAAAACAACAAGGCAAATCCATTCATTTCATGTTTTTCTTCCCTGCTGCTTGACTTAATTCCTTTGCTTCTATCATGAGTAGTAATTCCCCCTCACATACCCTCCCCTTCAGCCACTGAGTTTCCACATTACTATAGTAGGACTAGAGTGCTGTTTAGCATGGAACTAGCATCAGATTACCCAGCTTAAAATAATATTTTTCTAGAGTTCAGTAATTGTAGTCAAAGGATGCTTTATTTGTCTTTCAGATAGTAAAAGTACTAATTTTTCCTCTTTATATTTGAAGGGAATTTGAAAAACCTAGGTTGAGAACAAGCTAAGCCTTTGTGTTGCTCAGAAGATCTGAAGTCTGCTTGAGAAAAACCCAACCCAACATTCAAAATCTTCAAGACTCCAAGTCATACCTGTACTGTCAGAACTGGAGCTTAGTACAGAGCAGAGAGCAGGAGGCAGCCAATAAAGGGGCCATTGTGTGGGAAGCAGCAGTATACAATTATGCATTTATGGAGGATTGACTGTTCTCTCAATTTTTTAATCAAGATTTGTCTCGAAGAACTATGGTCAAATATCCAAGCGGCACCTTTCTTTTCAAGTGCATCCTTCACTTGATTCTCAACATAATACATCCTTCTTTATAGACAGTCAATGCTTTGTTTTATTAACAAGATCACCTTCTCTTCTTTCCCTCCACCACCCTCATTGCCTTGAACTGGGCTGCTCTTTTAAGCTACCAGACTGATTTCTAGTGCCATTTTTATAATAAATTTTCTCTTTCTCAGCATAAACACTAATAACTAAATAGAGGTACATTCTAAAAAAGTAATATTTTTTGTGTCCTGCCAAATTTGTAGCTTTTTTGGAGTCTTCTTGGAACTTAAAATAAAAGAAAGAAAAAGGGAAGTGCAATTGCTGTTTTGTTTCTCTCCAAGCACTTTTTTTTCATGAAGCAGATTTGGTAGAAAAAAGTGTGATGACAAAGATCTACCTTCCACAGGTGCCAAGGGCGAAGGTACTCATTACCACAGCTTTTTAAATTGTTTTCTTTGAAACTGGTTTTCAGACTCTTTAAAAATGTTCTGTAAATCATGGGAAACTTTTCTATATATTGCCTATTCATGCCACCTCGCCACCTGTATTGTTTCGAAACCATCAACTTCCACAAAGAACAAACAGTACCTCCTCGGTTAATGCAGTTCTGCTTCTTTTGTCTTTAACTATAGACAGAGCAAGGAAAGCAGAATTTCAGTCATCACTTTTTTAAAGGATAGTGTCATGGTTTAGGAACAGTATTCTCCAGTGTAGTGCTCCCACTAAAACCACACACTGCTCAGTCCCCTTCCCACAGTTCCCTTTTCCCTTGCAGCGGGACGGAGAGGAGAATTGGAGACACAAAATGCAAAGATCATGGGTTGTGATAAGAAAAATTTACTGCAAACAGCAGTGAGATTAAAAAATGAGCAGCAATAGCAACAATATTAATAACAAAAGGGTACAAAAGAGACAGATTCACATGAAAAAATGCTTAGCATGGAGTCCCCATTCCTGATGTGATTGCAGGCACACCACCCAGAGCACTCCCTCCAGCTTGGAACCAGCAATACCAATCCTCTGGCTCAGAATTGCCATTACCCCACTTCTCCCTTCACCTCACTTACTTCACCAAAAGGAACTCCTTCTCCCTGGAAGAGACTCCCTTATTCCTGACTCTGGAAATGATGTGAGGTGGTACAGAATAACCTTTGGGTCCTGACCTTGCCTCCTCCTGGCTACCACAAAAATTAACATGTCCTGGCCAGAATCAGGACAGACAGCCTTTAGAAGCGCCAACAAAAGGGGTCTAATAAAGCCCAGGGTTATTGACTGTCATCAGCCAGGTCAAAACACTCCATTAATAATTCTTCACTTTTATTGTTGTCTTCAACTTTGATTTAAATGATGTTAAGCATTATGTGTTTAGTTTCAGCATCAAGAAACCTTAATTAAAAAAATACTTTAAGTTATATTAGAATGATATGCAATGACCAGTGACAGGACCCGAAGGAATGGCCTGAAGTTGTGTCAGGGAAGATTTAGGTTGAGTATTAGAAAAGGTTCTTCCCCCAGAGGGTGGTTGGGTACTGGAACAGGCTCCCCAGAGAAGTGGTCACAGCACCAATCCTAATAGGCTCAAGAAGCACTTGGAAAATGCTCTCAGGCATGTGGTGGGACTCTTGGGGATGGTCCTGTGCAGGGCCAAGAGCTGGAGTCAATGATCCTTGTGGGTCCTTCCAACTCAGCATATTCTGTGATTCTGTAATGACATCTACATGTAATTTCTTAACACAAAAGGGTTTAATTGATATTCTAAAGCTTGCAATAGAAACATGAAAGAATTTGGAAGAGTTCATCTGCAGCATGATTATCATGGGCCAGGCTCCCTACCTCACAAACAGATTGTCCTGGAAGCTGGTATTACTCAGTTAACACAGCTTTTTTAAAAACCTTCACTTGGTACCTGTACCCCCCATGAACTGGGGAAAGAGGAAGTTTTGACCCTGTTTCATTTAAGCATATGCTTAATTTCATCGTAGTCAGCAAAATACTTAGGCACATGCTGTACTTTATCTTTTGTTTTCTTTTTAAAGTGGCCTCTTTCACATAAACTTTCCGTTGGTCCTTGACTTCTTTTTTAGAAAGCAGAGAGATTTACAAGTGGTTTTATATCCCAGAGTTCAGTTGAAACAGAAACAAGGTTATTGCTTGTGTGAATCTATTCTGCAAGTGAATAAACACCCCTGAAACGAACAACACATATGCCCTGTTTTTTATGAGGAGAAAGATTTGCAGGAGATAATGGTTTTTTCTAGACCAGCTGGCACAGCAGGAGAAAAAAAACATGGACAAACTTTTCAGCATGTAAGCCCTTCTTCAATTCTGAAACAGGAGTCTTGAAAAGTACAAGGAGTTTTTCAATTGAGTTTTATTAAATCAAGTATTTAGACAGTCTGACAGATCATACAATACCTTGGGAGCCCTTAGGGTGTTCTGTGGACTTGCCAGTTTTGTGTGTGCAGCAGCAGCTGCTGCAGTCCACCTCTCCTACGTTATTGGAGCAAGTTCTGAAGTTCTTTTTTTAATTTTGTTTTCTGTTTTTACTTTTTTCCCCTCCCTCCCACTGGAAAGACAGGTCTTATGCCTTACTTTGAATATTTTATAGTAATTTTATGAAGCTGTACCTTGGTACAGACTGTGTTCACTCATAGCCCATTCCTCCTTACCCCTCTTGAAAAAAATGAGTCTTCAGGGGAACATTGTTTCTCTGAGAGAGGCAAGTCATTCGTGTGGAACAAAAATTTTAGGGAGTTTTTGCTAACTTCCCATGTCTTAAAATGCAACCCTTATCTGATTCAACTAAAGTAAATAAAGGAACAGGAGTAACTTGGAGTATGTTTGTCCCTGAATAAAGCAAAGACAGCTGTTGATTGAGCCCAACTCACTTGGATGATTCAAATTAAGCACCAGACATTCAAGCCATGATGCTCATATCTCAGTTACAGAAACAAAGGCAGAAACTCTTCTGAGAGCTTGCGTGCAATACGCCCTCTATCACTTGCAAATATGCATTCATGACAGCTTTTCTGCTTGTGAGGTGAGAGAAATAGCTCAAAGACAGGATTTCCAAGACACAAATGGAAGTTGTGAATCCTTTTTGTTTTGGTTTGTTTACAAGAAGGCGAACAGGGACAAGAAACTAGAAGCCTGGGATAAGGAACAGAGAGAAGAGGCTGGAAAAGAAGGCAGTGAGAGCAGGAAACTGAATGAGGGGTTGTTCAGAGGCAAAAGAATTTGTAACCCTAAAGCACACATTCTTCAGAGCTGAAATAAGATGCAGGACTCCTGAAGCTCAGAATGCCTTTACTATCAGCATATATTTATGCAAGTCAGTGAGAAAAGGCACAGTTCATTTCTCTTTAAGATCTGTGCTCATATCTGTGTTGAACAGTAAAGATAAATCCCAGAGTTTCTTACTCTAGGTCTGGAGCTTCTAAATAATTAAAAAACCCTTAATAGCAAGCATGCCTTCAAAAAGCTTATCAAAAGTTATAGAAGGAACCTTACTTATACTTCATCTGACTGTAACAATGTTTATTTAAATAGATATTATTCAGGATTTTTTTTCCCAGTGTGTGTTAGATACATAACCAGGCACACTGTACAATGGTATATTCTGTTTACATATTCCTGCAATTGCTACATGATCTGCTGTTCAAAATGCCCCAAATATCAAAAAGGCTACAGGGTCTAGATCTCTAAGACAAGTCTTTGTAATAAAGTTTTGAAATATTAAATATTTTTAAATATATAATCTGCTTTTTAAGTTTTTATTTTTGCATTAATAAAAGTAATAAGGAATTCTTACTACTTTTATTTGTTTCTGCCACAGTTTCTGTGTGTGAGTTTGACATTTAAGGTTAGATCATATGTGAAGGAAAGAACAAGAAATCTCTTTTAGGACTGAGGGATGTTTTCAGGGAGTTTCCCTTCTCAGGGATATAGGAGCTATTTTCATTCTAGAAATGATTGACTTATCCAATTCAAGTGGCATGTATCAACTGGAAACAATTACCTTTTGAAAGAGGAAGTTTTCAATTTTAGTATGAGCGAGCACCATCCATAATTTAGTGCCTTCAGACTGCCTTAACTAAAAAGTTCAATAAGTTAAAGGCAGGAAAACAGAAGAGGAACAAGAACAAAAAAAAAAAAACACAACACCAAAACCAAAAAAAACCCCAAACAAATTAAAAAAAACCCAACCCCAAAACTTTGTTTCCAGCAGAAATGAGTCTTTTATTGTTCTGTTTGCACACAGATGCCTATGTTAGTGGGATGGCTGTAAGTTGTGCTTGTTTTTTACCATTTTCTGTTTGAAGTGTCAGTGCTACAGCATTGTGAGGATGAAGTCCAGATGTCATCATTTTGAAGTTCAGGACAGATGGTGGATTATCCTCAACACTATTTATTAACAGACTACAAACACAGAACCAACATAACAGCCCAGCTTGTCTTTAATTTTAAAAATATTACAAAATATAATAGATATTGTTTCGTTCAGAAGGGAGTTCTAGAAATTCCATTTTAAAACAAATATCATTTTACATAGGAAAAAAGCCCCAAACATTCACACAGAAAGATTTCATTCCCACACAAAAGAAATATTTCATGTTTGATCTTCATACAAAGAGTTTCAGCAACAGGCAAATTGCAAAACATGTCACTTCTATTAGAACTAATAACTAAAAATGGGTTCTTATCTGAATCTTATCCTAACTGCACCATATAAACATATTGTTGGTCTTCAAAAAAGGGCTGGCAATATTATGAAAACAGATTTGCCGAGATTGTTTTCAATCCTACTGTTTAGGGCAGGACTCAAATTACCATTTTCATACATGTAGCATGTTTTTGAAGTATTTTAACAATTTAAATCACCTCCAAAGCCACCAGAGTTAGAATATTATTAATTTTTAATAGATGCAAAAAATGCAACTGAATCGCATGCAGTATGGTAAAGGGACATTGTCATTATTTTATGTTATAAGATGTTATGTTATTAGTTTCTACCTTATAGTTGCTAATGTTATTCCAGGCATCAGTGGTATTTTTTCCCCATCTATTGTCTATTGTTTGTTTTTCCCAAGAATTACTTAAACTTCTGGATGTCCTGTAAACCACCTTGCCCTCTGTTTCCTCCAAATACAATGTGTACCTTAGCTAAGAAACTGCACAGAGTTGGTTAACATCAAGGTTTTAACGTTACGTGCAGGCATTCTTTATCTGATCATGCATGAAATTCAGCTGGTTTTTGTTGTTGATTGTGGTGCTGTTCTTCAGCAATTGATCACAATATCTCACTTCTGAAGGGTTTTTAGCACAACCACAAAGAGAGGTTCCCAGCATTCGCAGATTCCAGGAGGGGGAGTGTGGAACAACAAGAGGCAAACACAGAAGTGGTGTGACCAAGGGCTGCACAGCTCCATTTTTTCTGGGGGCATGGAAGACCTTATCTGCAATTAGGGTGCTACAGAGATCTTGTAACTTGGGAAAGAAAACAAGGACGCAAAAGGTAAAGAAGTAGGCTCTCAGAGGAGGAGGTACGGCATTTCTCTGTTTCTTTTGTTTTCATTGTGTCGTCCGATATATTGAATTTTCTGGCAGTTTTCCCTGTTCTTTGTCTTTGTCTTCTTATTATGCTTGAACTGAATGGTGTTCATCCCATAACAACAGTGTCTGAAAAGGAACAGACCTACACATTAAGACACTCTTTGGTTTGTTGCTGAGACTTTATGAACAGCAATGTTCTCCTAACGTCCGTAAACATGAGTCCTCTTCCAGAGGAGCAGCAAATGTGACAAGATAGACTCAGGATTCAGTGCATAATTCAGTCAGGTTCATCCATAGCTCTGTCAAGAAGACAACTGTGCTTCTGTCGTCTCTACAAAGACTAGGGTGATAACGCGCAGGAGAACCTGAGAGAGAGCACTGCTTACAACAAAAGCATCACAGAAGGTCCCTTGATACAGAGCTGCACAAGTCCCATGACAGTCTGCAATTAGCATTTAGGAATGGAATGTTGCAAAACAGGAGTCCATCAACCTTCTCAGTGCCAAAACAACTTTTGGGCTGGAGATGGCTTGCTTTCTCAGGTGGGCTGCTTTCAAGTTAATGCTTCCTAGGGGAACTAGGAAGAAGCATTAGCTTCTTAAACTAGATATGGAAAGCTTAATGTGTATGAGTGAAAGGAAATAAATTCCAGAAGTATAGTTCACATTTTGAAGCATTTTGCATGCATAGTAGCTTTCTTGTCGTAAGAATCATGCAAGAAAGGCATCAAAATAGTTTTTAAGCTATATCTCACTGGCTTTCAGTGAGAAGTAGTTTCTAAACTTCCAAGTCAGCTGTGAAAGAATATATTACCATCTGCCTAATGCTTTGCAGGGCCAACCATGAGCCCTCTCAAAACTTCTAACCTTGATGCAGATACTTCATTGGAGCACATGAAAGATGAAAATGTGAGTGCAGTAAAAAACTTTGCATCAGGAGTTTGTTGAGACGTTGGGACACTTTTCTTTCCTATGTAGTTTGCAGTGGCATCACTACTAACAATAATCACTTTCAGTTGCCCAAACAGGCTTTGTACTTCAGCTGATAAATAAAAAGAAATAAAAATTAGTTCTCTGAGCAAAACCTCTGAAACAAACAATAAAAAAGCCTGCAACCAGCCTGCCTTCTTTCATTTGTCTGACCAAGAAGTGACATCCTGTAGCATATCTAGAAAGCCAAACTTAAAAAAAAATAACATGATGAAGAAAGTCCTGTGTCGTGGTTTAGGAATGGTATTATCCAATTTAGTGTTCCCACTGAAACCACACCAAACCAAGTACCACTCGCTCAGTCCCCCCTCCCCTTCCCCTTGCAGCAAGCTGGACAGGAGAATTGGAGGCACAAAAGGTAAAGCTCATGGGTTGAGATAAGAAAACAAACAGTAACAGTAACAATATTAATAACAAAAGTGTAGAAGAGAAGCAAGTGATTTCCATGAGAATGCTCACCACTGTACCCCACAGAGCCTGACCATACCTGAGTGCTATCATACTGCCCCAACCCAGAAGGGACCCAGTAAATATAGAAGAATTTTTTGGTAAGAATTATTCAAGGAGAAGAGAATTTATGTTGCTCAGGGAAGCTTTGCTGTCTGGGAAAAAACATGTTCCCATGAATAGCTTGGTGTTTTTTCCTCCCTCTCACCTTACAGGCAGATTAACTCCCTGAAAAGATAAAGTACTTACAGACAACCTTGGAGGCCCCACAGTGGGGGCCAAGCAAGCCATTGAAAAGGCCCTGAGAGAAAAAAGCATCCCGTTTTTCCATGCCCACTGCTTAGTGCTGTAAAGTTAGAGTTCTCAGCTTTTGGAAAGAAATTTTCCTAAATTCTTCCACTGCCTTGTATCTGAGGTACCTGCACACAATTTTTCAACACAGACCATCTCCCCCATTCCCAGCAAATGATGTCAGGTGGTATAGAATAATCTCCAGGTCCTGGCCATGCTCCTTCCTCGATTCTGCAAAAATTAACTGTATCCTGGCCAGAACCAGGACACCCTCTCTTATTTGTACACCTTCAAAAGAAGGGTTCAGAACGTAGAAGGGACCAGTCCTTCCAGACTGTGTGCCTCTCTCTGACTGCTGTCGCTGGTAAAGGTTGTGGTGGGTTGACCTTCTCTGGCTGCCAGCCACTCTCTCACTTCTACTTTCCTCACCCATAATAGGGAGAGAAAATAAGATGGAAAAGCTCTTAGGCCAAGATTAGGACAGGGAGATTACCAGTTACCTTTAATGGGAAAACAACTTGGGAAAAATTAAATTTATTACATAGAATTGATTTCAACAGTGAGAAACCAAGACAAATTGAAATACTAACTTCCAACCACTCCACACCTGCAGTTCCTTCAGGGCTTATTCAGCTGCTCCACCACAGTTTTCCATGAGCTGCAGGTGAATCTCAGCTATAGCATCTCCAGTATCTGGAGCACCTCCTCCTCTTCCTCCTCCTCCTTCTCTACCTCTTTCCTTCCCCCTCTCCCCTCAGGGTTCTCAGGACTGTCACACTGTTCCCCTCATCCCTGACCATTGTGCCCTCCCCTGTCCCTCTGTCCCTGAGGCACCACCATCGTGGCTGCGGGGCTCAGCCGTGCCCGGTGGTGGGTCTACTGGAGCTGGTGGAACTGGCAGTGACCAGCACGGGGCAGCCCTGGCTGATCCTCACAGGGGCCCTCCTGGCAGCCCCTGCCAGGGCCGGGGCACTCACACCCCCTAAACAGCACTATTCAGTTTTTGTGTTGATGTAAAAATAGAAGGCAACTATGCTGGTATTTTTATGTTTTATTCTGATCAAATATTGAATTTACTGCATTGGACTGGACAGCCTGCTGTAAGCAGGATTAGCTCCACTGAAGCCTTAACCCCCACTGAAGGGTTTGTAAATGTAGTGGTACTTCGCTTTGTATTGTTTCTGTCTGAAGCCAAGTAAAGCTAAGGTGCTTGTCGGTACATACATCCATACAGTTAGGTAACGTTTTCACACGGGTCAGACTGTCATGTGTGTGACTGTCATCCCCATCATCCTGCATTCTGCAAACACAGAAGTCTATTCATGTGTTCAGGTAACTGAGATAAAGATTTTAGTGTATGAGAGCAGTGCTTGAGTCTGACAATCTATTCTAATCCTTTTATCGGAAGCCTCTGAGAACAGACTGCAGGATGAACACAGTCATGTTAACACCACTCTTCTCACCTCCCTGTCAAAGTGGAAGAGAAGAATAAAAACAGGAACTTTACCTACAAAGTACGAGCGGAAAGTTTTCAAAGGCATTTTGAATCCAGAAAAGAGTTAAATATGTAGGTACTATTTGTTACATTAAATGTCTTTATTACACCTCAGCAAGCGTGAAACAGTAACTTAAATGAGTCACTACTAATGCTCTACAGTGCACACATTTTATGTCTCAAGGCTGAGGCATTCTTTTTAATGCCTTTTTTAATAGTTTTTACTCTTTGCACCCAGCTCTACTCTTCCTCCATGTCCAGGGATAGTCAGTCCTGGATCACATGCATAGGCTGCAGGAGAGTGGGGACCCAAGTCCACAAGGCAGCCTGGTACTTGATATGTAGCTATTCAAAGTAATTTAATGGAATAAAGTGTTCATTAGCCTTTCATAAGACTATTGCAAAGTTTTTCTTATTTACTTAAGTACTCTCAATTCTTTACCTTTATTGCGAATAAATAATTTCAAATTAAAGTGCTAAGTCGTATGTCTGATATATCTCATAGCATTCACTGGCACTATTTTTAGGGCTGCAAGACTTTATCTTGAAACAGAATAATTCAGAATTTTTACTGTTCAATGTCAAAACCAATGAAAACATTTTCAAATAACTGAATAAATTACACCTTTCTTAGATGATTAATATGCATTTTGAAATTTAAAAACAAAAGCATGAAAAATCTGGAATGTTACAGATTTTCATAGTTATAATACCAGGAAAAAACTGTGAGACAGAAGCCTTTAGTCCAGCATCTTGAAAAACACACACACAGAACCTGCATTTTTCCAAAATAATAGAAAAGAGCTAAAGTAACAAGCAGTTTTAAACTTAAAACCTTGACATCCCTAGGCAAGCTAATTGGTATGATACTGAAATATAGCATTATTAGCATGTTACAAATAACTAGGGTCTATATAAATTGAGTAAAAAATGGGAAAAAATCCCTCTAGCAGTAATGCTGGATTTATGTCTCAAAATTTTGTTACAACTTTTGAAGCAGACAAGCAGCACAGGCTTACACAGCTGATGGCAGACCTGAATTGCTAAGGAGTTTCTACTATGGATTCTTTAGAAATGCTTGGCATGAATCATCTTTCACACGAGCATAGGATTAGTTTGGGGAATTCATGGCCTTCACAAGATGCTGTGGCAAGCGCTATAAAAGATTCAAAGGTTTAGGCTGGTAGAGGGTGAATCCATCAGTAGCTACTGAGTATTTTGATCCAAATACAACCTCTCATTCATAAAGGTCTTACACTATTAGGTGTTTAAAGTTGAGAAAACAAATCCTTAGATTAAATACTCTTAATATGTCTGGTTTATATGAATACTTGATTAAGACTTGAATACTATCCATATGACACTGAAACGGGTAGGCCTTCAGTCTGACCCAGTATTGAGTTCTTATGTAAGTTTTCATTTTTGTTTACATGATTTTCTTTTCTCCACCCTTTTCTCCTCTGCATCATTTGTTTATATCCTTTTGCAGTTCTGTTTGGTTTAAAGTTATGTAAAATTTTTTCATCACTCATTGCTATTAGTTATCATTTGAATACACAATCCTGTTCCAGGCCACAAAGTCTTCGGAGAACACAGACTCTCCAAGAGCAATGCTATTTCCTTGTTGTCACTGTGCTGGGGAGAGGAAAGTGGCCAAGATATCCGTTTAAACTATCCCCTGCAATCAGGATGTATTTGCTTCCAAGTGTTTCTATTTGCTCTGTGCAGCTGACACCAAGAATATGAGCAGTTCTGAAGTCCTGAGTATTTTGTTTTAAAGCACACCATGCCTATTCAAACCAGACAAATGTATTTCTCCTATTGATAAGTACTGGAGTCATTAGAAAATTTGCTGTATATAAGAATGCATTTAACAGGCTGCACATAATCAAAATTCCAATGACATTTTTAGTAGGAATAATGACATGAATAGTCCTCTCACAGAATTTTAAAGTCAGTGGATTGATTGCATTTCCTGAGTAGCTAAGATTCCCGGAAGGCCCAAGTTAAGCTTACAATAGGAACGTAAGTTTCAAGTAGAGTAAAGGCAAAGACATTAGACTGAGTTCAAAAATCTGTTCTCTGTGTTTTTCTTTTTAAAGGAATAAACTGACAAGATCAGCCTTAACACAATTATCTTAAAGATTTTACAGGATCGTGAATATTTAAATCTCCTCAAAGAAGTTAATCTGCGGATATTACTCAGGAGTAGAAAATATCTATTATGCACCTTCTTTTATCTGTGACTGTTGCTAAAGTACAATCTGACGTTTTTGCACCAACATATTCCAAAATATTAAAAAAAATAAAATATTTTTTTTTATATTTAAGAAAAAAACACCTACCTGTTTGTGACTTTAAAACTGTCTCACTCTGCTCTCCTTTATTCAGTTGCAGTTCATGGCTTCTGGGTTTTGATAGTCTTAACAAAACAGCCTAAGTCTCAAACTACAGGTTTGATGCTATTTTGGAAGATATGCTGTCCTTCAGTCAGCTTTTCCTGCTGCCTAAAATGTGGCCAGTTTCAGCTTTCTGTATCAATAAAAAAACTCTGTCTCTAAAAGCTCTGCCAGTTTATCTTGTTAAATTAATCGTTCCTTTTTCTAAGGGATGGATTAAAAAGATTAAAGTTATGGCTTCATTAAATTATTTTTTTAATGTCTATGAAAAATAGGAAATAGAGGGAAATAGTAAATTCCCTTGGTCTCATTTTAACTTCTGTCACAGTATCACTGAGATAAGCCTCATTACTCACACAGTTAAGGGGTAACCTGATTTACCACTCTATAAAAAGCTGATTAATCAGCCACGTACATCAGAAGCCAGTTTTGAGAAACTTCATTGCAACTAGCAACTGCAGCCCACCCGCTAGGCTTGAGCATCACCTCCCACTTCAGTTTCCCTGGTTTGGGCCCATACTCACAGTTACTGAGATAAAAAAATATTTTTATGTTGGTTTTTTAAAATGTTTAAACCTTAAAAAAGGCTTTCTGTTGTTTGTTTGGTTTTCTTTTTTTTTGTATGAGAAAGGCTTGAAAATGATGGTCTGACTTACGCCCTCCTAAGATTTGTTGATATTTTAAGGTATGACTGCCTCCTCAAGATTTGGCAGACATGTAAAGACCCAGTCAGGGATGTGCCACTCCAGCCCTGCCCATCCTGGCAGAAGATGCTGTTCTGCCCATGCGTCCAGCTGGGCAGGAACAGGTGTTTTCCTGGTTCATGTTGGTCTCTCAGTTGGACACCAGTTCTAATCCAGCCAAATCAAGTGAGGGTACAGCCTCCCACTACATTTTACCATTTATCTGACCAGTGGCAACAGTCTCCACGTAAGAAGTGACAGAAGAGACAAGTTTCTGCATTTTGACCTTTGCAGTTCACAGTTTGATAGTTCAGCAGAAGCCATCCTCATTTGTGATGCAAATGATCTATTTTGTTGTTTTGATTGCAACCTCTACAGTGGGGGAAATCAACCTTTAGCAAAGGAGTGTAGGGGCCAGAAATTACTTAAACAGGCACACTGAGAGTTATCTGGAGTAACAACTTCAAGAGGAGTGAACTACCCAATTACGGGAGAGGAGAGGTTACTAAATTGTGTGGAGTTGTTGACTCCCTCTGAGGCAGAGAGACTCTGCAGAGAGACCTCAACAAGTTAGAGGGCTGGGCAATCAGCAACCAAAGACAAATGACAGATTCTGCACCTGGGACAGGGCAACCCTTGGATGTATGTACAGACCGCAGAATGAGATGCGGGAGAGCAGATCCACAAAAACGAGCCTGGAGGTCCTGGTCCACAGCAAGTAGAACAGGAGTCAGCAGTACCCTGGCAGCCAGGAGGGCCAACCGTGTCCGGGGGGGCATCAGGAAGAGCATCACCAGCTGGTCAAGGGATGGTCACGCTGTGCTCTGCAATTGTCACCTTGAATATTGTGGCAGTTTGAGGTACTAAAATATCAGAAGGATATAAAGCTGTTGGAGAACATCCAAAGGAGAGCTATGAAGATGGTAAAGGATCTAGAGGGGAAGCTGTATGAGGAGCAGATGAGGGCACTTGAACTGTTCAGCCTGGAGAAGAGGAGACTGAGGGGCAGAGGAGAAGACTCAGTGGTCTACAGCTTCCTTATGAGGGGAAGAGGAGGGGCAGGCACTGCCTGCAGTGACCGGTGACAGGACCCAAGGGAATGGCCTGAAGCCTTGGAATATTAAGAAAAGTTTCTTCCCCCAGAAGGTGGTTGGGCACTGGAACAGGCTCCCCAGTGAGGTGGTCACAGCACCAAGCCTGACAGAGCTTGAAATGTGTTTGGACAGCGCTCTCAGGCGCGTGGTGGGATTCTTGGAGCTGCCCTGTGCAGGGCCAGGAGTTGGACTAAATGATCCTTGTGAGTCTCTTCCAACTCAGGATATTCTATGACTCTATAATTCAATGATTCTCAGTCTTGGCAGTAACCTCCTTCAAACTGAATCAGGAGAAGTTCTTGTTGCTATATAGAGTTTTACGCTATGAGATTAATGTTATTAAATGCTTGTATATATGCTTATAAAAAATACAGGTCACTGCCCTGACCACCATGAGCATAGTTTGTGTTGATATTGTTTTGACTGAAGCAGCATGTGCACACCTCTTGCAGAGAAACCACGTTTCTAGGATCAGCTTCCATCTGACACAAGAGCAGAATATATAAGTTGTGATCTTGCTTCATCCACAAACTTGATATGTTGACAGGAATTATCTTCTTAGAGGAGTAGGCAACAAAATCATAAGTCTTGCCTTGTAGAGAAAACTACATGTTTGAAGAAAACTATGTGACCTCTCTGCCATGAGGTATCCCATGTTTGGTCAAAACATCTACTTTGAACGGATGCCTGCATTTAATAGGTGTTTTTCCCCCATCGTGTTTCTTGAACATTTTGACTGGCTACTTTTTTTTTTCTCATTCCAAGAGTTTTTAGGTTGGGAACCAGGGCAGAGGTGATTATGTGATTTTGTTTGAAATTTCAGACCAGCTTTAATCCTGATGAATTTGACAGGAAAACTGTATGACAGCAAATATAACACACAGCATTTTTTCTTCTCATTTTATAAGAATTAACATAATACACACTTCTGAGCCTGCTAATCCATATTTGACTAGCATTTCCAGGTCTGAACAACTATATTGCTGTGGAATTCAAAAGTGTTCGATGTTTATAAGCAATCTATATATGGTTTTTTTACTGTAATTTTTCACAAGAAGAAAATCACATTTTTTCTCTGCTCATAAAGATGTTTCTGCAAACACTGAACTATTTGACAGACCTTACATTTCCAACCTTTTAATCCATTAAAACCCAGCAGCAGTTCGGTACTATGAAGTTGTGTATGCAGATCTGTTATTGTAAATAATACTTATAAACTCTAAATGCTTCCCTCTTCTCCCTCAAGTTTGAATGATGAGCACAGAAAGGCCAGTGACCACTGCACACACAAGCAGATCAGCTGCCTGATAAATCTGGAAACTGCAGAAAAGGTATGACTTCAGTTTCTCCTGCTGCCTTTGCTCTTTGTGATCAGAAAACTATTTTACATTGTCAAGGTGCTATGACAACATATTGCAGGTGCTACTAACATATCTTTCAGGAAACTAATCACCTTCCAAATGGTGATATTTATATGCTCATTTACAATGAACCTTAGCATAGTTTATGCACAAATGTAATGCACGTATGCACAATGTTTAGTGGAAACTCAATTGTTTAAAACTATTTCTGTTGTTTTACTGCAATATGAGCTTCATTGTTGATGCTGACATAATTATATAAATTGTGAGAAACAAAAAATACCATGAAAATGGACACTGGTGTTTACTTTGCTTACACTGGTCCTTGAGAACTTATCTTCTTGACTAGTCATGGATGCTGCCTTCTATTCCATAATTGGACATAATGACTGCACATTCTAATGGTAGTATACTAAAGGGGATTGAGAAAACCCAACATGTTTAAAACAGCTTTGCTCTGACTCACACATTTTCTCCATGTGTGGAGACACAGTACATTTTCTCCATCCACTCATTGGTGATAACTGCCTTTTAACCTCTTGGCATTCAGTCAAAGAAAGTCCGTAATAGATAATTTTTAATAACTTATTTATTATTATTTATTTATGTATATATTATTATTATTTACCCCTGCAAATTTTCTTTTTTTTTTTCAGAATAACTGTGTATAAGAATGAGTCATAATTAATTTATATAGAGAGATATATTATGGGTGATGTAAGTAGGAATTTCTATATCTGCAATTGTACTTTTAAGGATCTCAATCCTACCACTGAATCCTACCACTTACCATTGAGTAAGAAGCTCGGTGTGGAAGTAGAATCACAGAATCATAGAACCGTGGAATCACAGAAGTTTTTCGGTTGGGAGGAGACCACCTTGTTCCAATCCTCCTGCCATGAGCAGGGGCACTTCCCACCAGACCAGGTTGCTCAATGCCCCATCCAACCTTGCGTTGAAGTTTGGCCAAATGTTTGAAGACAAAAAGTTTTCGTTCTTTCCTCCCAGCAAACAAGAAAGAAAAACAAGCACACAAACAAACAAAACACCTACCAAAGACCCAAACAAACAAGCAATTTAAAAAAAAAAAAAAAAAGGAACAAAATCTACACGTTATTGGTAGTCAAAACAGAACAGAATGCTTATGCATGAAGAGGACAAATTCATCTTTCTTCAGCAAACTTGCCTACAGCATTTATCCACTCCTGAGAGTCTGATTGTGATACTGCTGTTACATTTATCTATAACAAAACTGAAATTTTTTATGAGAATACATTTTCAAGTTGCAATTTTTATCAAGTCAGCATTACCGAATTTACTTAAAGCAAGCTGAAGTTCTTTAAGTTTTGCTCAAATAGAAGATACCAAATTATCCAGGTGTAAAGGACTAGAAGCACCAGGAGTGTGGATGGAGTAATCTATAACATCATGGTATCAGACTCACCATAAAGAAAAAGTGGCTGGTAAGATGGATGAGGCAAACTAAATGTCCATAGAAAAGAGATGTAATCCTTTACCTCCATGACTGAGATGGTAATAATACTGGCCATAAATCACACATATGAGATATATTAATAAGGGAAATCCTTTGTTGATGACTTGAGTAAACAGATTAATTAGGAGCAAATGAACTGATGAGGTGAATGAAGCACCCCTAAAACTAAGCTACAAACGAGTGAGAGAGTAGCCATATGAATTGCCACTCCTCTCTATAATAATAAAAAGCAGCTGGTCCTGCCAAGCGTCAAAAAAATATATTTGCTATCATTTTAAGTGATGTCAAAACACAGTTGCAATTCATAGTAAGATGGATGGAAGGTGCTCAGAATGTAGAAATCTAGCACAAAGATGGAAGTTACATAGCATTCTTTGCTCAAAGAAGAAAGAGAGGGAGAATTATATAATGTCACAACATAGCATGCTAGAACTTTATTTTGTGTAGCACCTTTCAGAATCTCAGAACAAAGAAATTAATATTGAGTATAAGGTTCCTTATGCCTATATAGTGTCAAAAAACTTGCAGACATATCCCTGCTACCTATGCACGTGTAGATCAAAGTATAAGACTATTACTTAATGGATTTTATGTTCTCCACACAGTGATGGTGGTGCAAAGAAGTAAATGCAGGCACTGATCTCTGCTCTCTGGCGACCAGTGACAGGACCCGAGGGAGATTTAGGTTGAATATTAGGAAAGGGTTCTTCCCCCAGAGGGTGGTTGGGCACTGGGACAGGCTGCCCATGGAAGTGGTCACAGCCCGAAGACTGACAGTTCAAGAAGTGTTTGAACAATGATCTGTGGCCCATGGCATGATTCTTGGGGTGTCCTGCACAGGGCCAGGAGTTGGACTTTGATGATTCTTGTTGATGCCTTCCAAATCAGGAAATTCTACGATTTTTATGATTCTATGACTCATGTGACAGACGATGTCTGTGCTGATGGCAGGACCTAATATTTTCAGGAGTCAGTTTTAGAAGAGGAAGAAGTGTGCTTTTGACCTCTTATGTGGACAGTTCACTCAGGGGAGAGCACTAGCCTGGGCAGTGGTCTGGCTGGGGACTTCAGCAAGAGTGTGACATAACCTATGGTCCACACTCGTACCACAGGCAGCCTCACTCGCAGCTCAGTGACTGCCCACATCACAAGCAGTCCATGGCCCCACCAGAGGCCATGGAGTACATGCTCACTCCCAGCACCACCATTCAGCCTCTGCCGAGTGTCTGCTGTACAGAGACACCAACTGCCCCTTGCTGGTGCTGGTGTAGTTGAGGACATGGACAAGGCTTCCACCTCAGAGCCGTTTCATCCTGTGAGTTACCTTAGACATTATCCTGATGGGAGGTGGTGTACTGTTCAATAACAAAAAAAGAAAAATTAATTCCGTGATTTCTTACTTGATAAAGTCCACTGGTACTGTTGCTGATACTTTTATTGCTGGTCTAACATTCCCTCTCCCTTTAAGTTAAAAGATAAGGATCATAAGGACCATAAATAGCTCTCAGTTATACTGTGATAAGTCTTCAGGAATTCATCTAATTTGCACTACCACTGTTAATTATACAAATTGGATCTAACATTTTAAAACATGTTAGGAATCCTTAGATCAGCATCGTTGCCCCAGGCTGGCTCTGCTAGTCTTATCTATATATATACACCCAGTAATGCAAGGATGTTAGGTTACTAGTTAAACCTTTCTTCCAGTTTCAGTTCATGATGTTTCTGTTGGAAAAAAAACCCAAAGAAACAGCAGGTCTTCATGGAGTCTTTCTGTGGCCAACAAAAATAACAGCAGCTTTACTGCGAAGGAAAGGGTAATGAAGGTTTGCATTAATGAGGTGAGTTCCTCCCAATGTAGACCCATTATCGTGAAATTGCTCTTGGAAGGCTGGAAATGGCGTAGAAATAGGTGAAAATTTCACTGACAAATGTAAGCCCTAACACAGAAGATTTTAAGGAGCTTATTCTCCGCCCACCACCAAAAAACCCCCAAGAACAAAAATCTTTCAGCTTTGACCATATATCTGTATCTATATCCACACACACATACATTTGCCTTATTTTATGTCTTTTCAGTTCAAGTTAAAAATATCAAATGACTGGTTCATTTCTTCAGTCACCAGCAGAAACAGGATTGTTGTATGAGATGTCCACACTTCTGGGCCTCTCTACCAGAAGGACCTGGGTCTGTCTCTTTAGCACAAATTCAGGCTGTCTCCAGTGACTCTCTGGAGGTTTCTGAGAGTTACACAATAACAAGCAGTGTCCTGTATCCCCTCATCAATTTGCACCATTTGTTGTACATTTTGTAGCTTTGCTTGTAAAGGTCAGTGTTTTCAGGCAAAAGTAAGTGGGAACCTGCCTATAAAAATATTGCTATTAGTCCTTTAGATCAACGTAATAAAACATTTCTTGGTAACTGCTTACTAGAAAATGAAAAAGATGTATAAGGCTTTCCTTTAGATAAAGAAGAGATATGTGTTTTAGATATAAAGTACATAGGGATGATCCGGTCTCCTCGGTTTTGATGTCTAAGCTGAAACCTCCTTATTTTCAATATCATCTTTATGATTCAGGGAGATAAGTGCTGGAGAAAGCATAAGCCTTGCTGAAACCTGACTTAAGGGTGGCACCCCCTGAGACAGGAAATTATGTGTCTATTGTATTTTCCAGGGTAAACATTTTTCAAAACTAGAGGAAAAATCTTCTTTAACCTCTTTCTTCAAAATGCCATGTTCATAAGTAAAATCTATTCTCTTTCATTTCTCTCTCTCTTAAAAGTACTTGAATTCTGCCATCTTTGCTTAGGATGAAGTGCAGCTTACTTCATTAATAGTGCCAGTTAGTTTCCATAGAGTGAAATACAAGTAAGACAGATTATATTGCCTGTCCTCAGCTGCACTTTGTACTGTAGCTTTTTTTCCTCTTTTGAAATGCAAGGTGTGAATGCAAAACAATTGCTGAATGGGCTATTTTGTATCCTAACAAAATATAGCTAGTGACAGTGAAGTTTTATGGTATAAAAGGAAAATAAATAAAAGAAGCATGCAGAACTTGGAATGGAAGGAGCTATAGAGAGACACAGAAAGGAAATTATCCTTTAGGAGTCTACCAAGTGGACTGTTATGTTATAAGTGTTTAATAATATTTCTGGGGAGAAAGAAAATTACATTTTTCCAGTCATTTTACTGGCATCTTATCTTTCCAATTAAATTTTAATAACAAATCTAGTTCCTTCAGTATGCTTCAGTCGATTCCATGGGCACATCTTTTCTTTTTTAAATTCAATGTCCTCTAGCAGGATTTTTAATATATCTATTTATGGGAAACTGAGAGGAACAACAGTTCAGATCATAAATTTAAGTTATTTTCTCATAATCAACTCAGATGCAGTGACAACAATTGACATCACTGGTAGCTGTGTCCATGTTATTCATTATTCCATTCTATGTGGTTGGGAAAAGGGGATATTTCCCAATTGACTAATGTTTTTAGTAGCCTCCCTTGTATATATTTTTTCAAGGTTTCCAGAATTCTTCAGGTTCAGCTGCCAAAAATTGAAACCAAGCTGAAATTACAATCAGCCGTCATTCCAAGTCTAGCTCCATTTCAATATCTCCTTAGGAAAAGATAAATAAAACAGCTGAAAACAGAGCTGAAGTGACTAAGATGAAGAACCAGAAGCAGGAGTGCCAGCTGTGGATATCCACTTCAAAAACATTTAGACAAAAACAAGAGACTACCTCTCACTTCTCTCCACCTGTTTAAAAGGTGGTCGAGGCTTTCTGAAATGAAGATTTGATGCTGTGATAAAACAGTTCCGTGTACTCTAATGATAACATAGAAGGCAGAAATTGAGAAATGTTACCAATACATTAACACTTTTGAAACATTTTAGTAGTTCATTTTACTTTCACATTGGTTAATCAATCTTACTTTTGCCACTGACATTTCAGGCAATTCTACAAACTGTTGCCATTTTGATTTTCACTGTATCATTTCTACAGCTGAATATTCAATCATATCAAATATTTAATCAGTCAATGTTCATATCAAGGTGAACAAGTTCAAACACATACGCCTCTTTTCCGACATGTTCTCTTAGCATGTTGTCATTTGGAGACCTTTTTACTTCTAAACAGCAAGATGGCAGCATCTCCTGCCTTGATTTATTAAAAAATATAATGGCTACAGACAAATTAAATGCTGTTAGTCAGGAAACAATTTGAAATATGGTACAGGGAATAAAAAATATTCCTGTATTAATCCAGTATTCCATGTCCCATAAGAATTAAAAGTTCAATCATGTAACCATTATTTGCTCAGTAAAAACTATATTCTGAGAATACTAAACATCAAGAATATTTATAATTGATGTCTCACCATCTTGTCCAGTAAAGGTACATGGGCTAAGTGAGTATAATTAGTGAGTTTATTGACTAAAATTCCTTAATAATATGTAGCAAAAAGAACAGATCTCTATGTCTCTAATACTAGTTTGCTTTTAAAATAGATATTTGTAGTCTTTTGCAGAGCCAGACCCCTGTGTATTCACTCACTGCTTTCTACAGGCTATGAGTTAATGAGTTAGTAATAGATGCCTATTTCTTAGTAGTTCTCATAGAACCATAGAATATAGTGATTTGGAAAGGACTCATGAGGATCATTAAGTCTGACTCCCGGCCCTGTGCAGGACACCCCGAGAATAATGGAAAGGACACCATGCAGCTGTAGGTGTTGTCCAAATGCTTCTTGAACTCGGTGGGTGCTGTAACCACTTCCCTGGGGAGCCTGTTCCACTGCAGAGTTTTTTTCAGAATTACAAAGAGATGTTATGGTCTCAATTTTGAACTTTTACAATGAAGTAGAAGTGACAAAGGGAAATAAAGAAATATTCAGAGATAAATATATCAGTAGAGGGATCTCTGTCTCACAGCTTATTTCTTTTCAATACAGACTTCCTTCTGAGAATTCAATACCTATTTCTGGCCAAATTTCTGTCATCAGTAATGCTGTTGAGAAAGGCTGCTGAAGGTAACAGAGATATTAAATATCTGGAATTTTGATTATATAGACATTTCCTCTTGAGGCAGTTCAAAATATTTGTAGCCATGGGGTGGAATCTTGTTACAGATTAAAGCTGATTAAGTCATACGAACAACAGAGTACAAATAAATAGCCTGTATTTTCAAAATGAAAAGAAGTTGGAATGGAGGTGTCCCAAGCTCCAGGACACGCACAAATGTAATTTCATATGCTAACACAGATTTCAAAGCTGTGATCACCATCATGGCAGTATTTACCAGCAAAACCATGTAGGCTGACATAAGGATGAACCTGACAAATGCCAATAAACACAACACTTTGGGATATGGCGAGTCACAAATGTTGTAAACACTTCTGGAAAGCTTAATTTTTTTTTCAATATTAATAAAACATATTTAGTGTTTCAGGAAGAAAATAATCTAAAATGCCAGCCAGCAGGTACCTATGTAAGACAGTCAGCTCATTCTCCATCAGAATCAGAAGAACATGCAAGAGATTATTCTGCATGTGGAAAAAAAAATTAAAAGTGAATTATGCAATTAAGTGCTGAGGTTTTTTTTGTTTGTTTGTTTTTTTGTTTAATTTCCTTAAATTAATTCCTTCAGTGAATATTATGGGAATTAGAAAGGATACAGAAAGATAATTACTGCATGTTCTGAATACTCCCCGTGTTTAAATACTATGTGGTTGGTTGAATTAGTATATGTGTTGGAGTGGAGCAAAATGTTCTCTCCTCTGCAACACAATTTAAAGGTTTTAAGGTTCCTTATCAGAGTTTTTAAGAGTATATTTTATATAACATTTTGTAACATGGAAATAGCTATGACAAATGTAAAATTCAGCAAATCTCATGAGTCTATGATCATTTGTAAAAAAAAAAAGAAATAAAAAGAGATACAATAAAAGAATGACAGAAAAATGTTTAAAACACCAAAATAAAAGCCAAATAGGTGTTCCTTTCTGACCTTTGCTATAAGAAAAGATAGGGTTTGTAATGAATGTAACCTTCTCTGGACCTGAGAATTCTTTGGTTATAAGGATATTTCCAACAGCACTGAAGGACAATACCAGCTTAAAAATTGGCCAATAAATATTCTCTAAGTATCAACTGGCAGTGCACTAAGTATGAGATATCACTCTGATAACAATATGAGATTACACTGATATTATCCTATAGCAGAAAACACAATAGAGATATGAACTACAGTTACTAACTGACAACAATCTTCTAAAAAATCAGGCAGAATTATTAGTTAAATACTGGAAGAAATGTTGAACTTTAGATGAATAGTCTCTTCTTAGTCTCTAAGTAGTCTCTTCTTATCCAATTCCAAATCTGAGGATTTATGATTTGATACCAAAACAAAAAAAAAGGGTTATATTGTTTAAATTTCAGTTCTTAGTAGCATGAACAGGAGATGTTCTGAATTACCAAATTTGACAAAGCTAGGCACCTGCTTAGACTTCTGGTATCTGTAGCCAATAAGTATATTTCATCACTATGGTTGCAAAAACAAATACTGACTAGCAAAATGTGGTTAACTGAAATAAAATTATTGAGAAATAGATGGCACACTGTCTGAATTGGATTAGCCACAGAAGTGGATTTAACTGGATGAACTGGTGGAGTTTACTGTCTTAACTGTTACAGCAAGATATATTTTCTTATTAATCTAAATTGCAGGACCTGGGAGCAATTCCTACTTCCTTGATCAGGAACTTCAGTCCTGCCACATCCTTACTGCCACATCAGAACAAGATCCTGTTATGAATCATCACTCTACTCTAAC
The DNA here is from genome assembly GCA_013396775.1 of Cephalopterus ornatus. Taxonomy (NCBI): domain Eukaryota; kingdom Metazoa; phylum Chordata; class Aves; order Passeriformes; family Cotingidae; genus Cephalopterus; species Cephalopterus ornatus. The sequence goes on from VZRE01011980.1 coordinate 359,400, forward strand.
TTCATTTCCACTGAAAGAAAACCTAGGCATGTGAGCATGAAGTGAACTGCAGCTTTATGGTATTAATCTGTTCTTCATTCTTTCCTTCCATTCCTCTTCATTTTGTTTTAGTAAGTCCCTTAACACTCACAGAAAATAACATAGTCAACAACAATTTACTCTGCAACTAAAAGTGACAAGCAGAAAGGCGACTTGTTTAGATGCTGCATGTTTGGACACAGTGGAGTGTTGTCAAATCTTTTTTTGATTTGTAGGTCCCATAAATTTTTCCATTGATGGAAAGGACACTGTGTAATAAATTTGATCTACTGACAATAGACTCTTGTTCCCTATTCACTGGTGGGCCACAGGTGGAAAACTACTGGTACAGAATCTTATTTTTGCATAGCATGTTATAGTGTAATTTACAATTAACCTGAGGAGCACGCTGGACCTCCAGTACTTGACGGGAATTTCGCCATTGACTCAGTTTTATGGAGAGTCAGATGTTTTCTTTAGGGGGCAAATCATTCAGTAGGAGTCAAGGAACGTTAAGTTGGAATAAAATGTATGTCTTGAGTCTGATCCAAAGCACACTGATTGTCAGAGGGAGAATTTGCCCACATATTCCTCTGCTACCAAAGATAACTTTTATAAGAAGCAATCATTTTAATGACTCAGAGTATAAATGGGTAATATGAGGTCATAAAGGTATTTCCTTTCCCTCCCCTGCAAAGCTATCGCTCTTGCATCTCACAGCACCACATATTTAGAACTAGACGGACTGCTCGCAGAGGTGCACTGCTATTCACCGTAACCTACAATGGCAGAATTCAGTTTTATATGGGTAGTTATTATAATTATGACTCCATATCATTTTTCTGTAAATATTTATGCATGCAACACTACCAGAGGCAATGGACAAATTTATATGGATCACTGAGTTGTTCCGGTATGTGCATTCTTACACTGTGTTCTTATTTACATTTATCAGTTGAGAAAAGCACCGCTGAATCATGCATCATTTCTAGTGGATATTCTCACATGATTTTTCATGAGTCAGTTTCTGGGCACCTAGAATATTATTCTCAACTAAACTTTAATTAGCTGTTTTCTATATAACTGATTGTTGTCCTGCTGAGTCTGTTCTAAGCGAAGGAACACATGCCTGCTTTTATCAGGTAATTCATACCATCGTTCATGACTCAGGTGCTGCCCTACTGAAGTCACTCTTTGCTCAGTCTGTCCCTGTCCCCTTAGTCTATCTGAGGACATCCTTGTTTTGTCTACATGTTGTCTCCATATGGAGTCAGACTTTAGCCAGGGCAGGTGGCTGGGTCTTCGTGACTAGGAATTGTTGTTGAGTTCCTCTGGGTACACATCACAGAATCATAGAATGGAAGGGATTGTAAAAGACCATCTAGTTCCAATACCCCTGTCATGGTCAGGGACACCTTCCACTAGACCAGGTTGCTCAGAGCCCCATCCAACTTGGCCTTGAATATTCCAGGGATAGGGCAGGTTGGACAGGACTCTGAGCAATCTGGTCTAGTGAAGGTGCCAGATATCAGTTACGTAAAAAGATGTAAAAATCTAATAGGTAGCCAAAGAAACTCAGTTTCCTCTTCGCAGGTGTTTAATCACTCCGTGTTTTCAGCTAAGAAGGCAGAGGAAATTTCTGGCTAAATTGTACTCAGTTAAACACATCTTTTGAGTGTTCCTGGAGCTCTGTCTTTACAAAAACACCTCTTTTCACTCTCCATCTGGAGACATGATCTGTTCAGGAATTCACTTTTCAACTACACTGATCACTTACCTACTGTAGCCAGGACATCATTATCAATGTCTTACTGGACATGCAATCAACACCAGAAAACCTCAGCTCTGGCAGTACACCTCTCTTCATGCTCTGCATATGTGTGCAAGGGAACTTCTCCAACTGGAAGGAAAAAAAGTGTTGGGGTTTTTTTTGCACAACATGACAGTCTCATAACCATAGGGAAGCACATAATCTTAGCAACTTTATTTATTTTGAGTTTAGTGAGCTCTCTCATTGACCACATAAGCCTGTCAAGGCCACATGAGCTTCCTGAGTGTAAATGGTTTCAACTGCCTCTCAGTGTTGCCTGTTTTGTTCAGAAGATTTCTTCATAACTAAAAATCAAATTTAAGTTTCACCAGAATACATGAAAGTAGTTAATGACACTTTCTCCAGATTGATAATGTCTAGCCAGAATCAGTCTGTCAAAAGCTGAAAATGCAACTCATCACAGTCTGCCAGTGATCACAGGCACCTCATATAGTTTATTTGGTAGCACCAAACCTGCTGCACAGCCCGGAGAGACTATAAAAGGATTTTGAAGTTCCAAAGTGAATCCTGATGCCTGACTTCGAGAATGTAATAGCTATATACTATAGAGTATATGCATGCCTATGTTATGTTAACAGAGGTTTGTACCTTTCCTTGAGTCTGCACATTAGTGCAAAACATAATTAAAATTGCCTAAGACACTTCAAATAAAAGGGAAAGAGAATAGTAATAAAACATTATATTCAAGGAGGAATAGGTTCAAACTGAAAGAGAGTAGGTTTAGATTAGAGATGTGAAAGAAATTCTTCCCTGTGGGGGTGGTGAGACACTGGCACAGGTTGCCCAAAGAAGCTGTGGCTGCCCCATCCCTGGAAGTGTTCAAGGCCAGGTTGGATGGGGCTTGGAGCAATGTGGTCTAGTGGGATGTGTCCCTGTCCATAGTAGGGGGGTGGGAACAAAATGAACTTTAAGGTCCCTTCCAATCCAAAGCATCCTATGATTCAATAAGGGAAACACTTGGAATGTTGCTTTAATTTCAAAATCATTAACATGAAATTAAAGAAAAATATTGCTCTGTGGCCATATATTATATTTAGACAACCACCATAAGCTGAAAGTAATTGTAAAAATCCTGTAATAATTATTGATCAATAACAATTGAATATCTATTGAATAGTAATAATTATTGTTCGATAGCTATTATTGAACCACAGTACTGCAGGCCAGGTTTGAATGCAGAGTTAATGTACATAAGATTTCAGAGAAAATAAGGCCTGCGTTTAGCTTCAAATATATACAATCTACTGACACTTTTTTAAAACTGTTGTAAGTGTGCTTTGTTGTTTTTCTGGATCTGTGCCTAGATCAGGAGCTTTTCCTTCAGAATTCCTTGCTTCAAAATAAATCGTATCAATGTATATTTTTTATATATATTTTTACTCATAATGTTTGCATGTTTGCTTGCTTGTTTGAAATCAGTCTTTCTCTCCAAAACTTTTGTCTTGTTTGATAAATCCAAAACAAGCTACGGAAAAGAAATGAGACAGAGCAAAATGAGGAGACTGGAATTTCTTCTGAAAGGACATAAATGCAAGTGGGTACAGGGACAGACAAAACTGGGAGTGTCAAAACTTCAAGAATGCACATGTGTCCAGTTAATGTATCCATTTAATTTTATGGATACCAAGCTTGTAAAAGATAATATGAGTTAGACCTCCATCTTGTCATAGAAGCGTGAAGTGTAGGAAATAGTCCAGAAAGTGTGGAAAAATCAATCAACGGGCCATTAGCTGTGAATGGGTTTCTCCTGCCTAAAAAATGAGGAAACTGCCAATGGGGTAATCTGCCAATCTTGGCCATTGACTGAGTTGTGGCTTCAAGAAAATGTGTTTTAAGGACAAAGCAGGATGAGAGTGATAAACTCGTTGCCTGCCCATCTGTGTGGAAGAGCTGTGGTTTCCTGCCACTACAAGACAAAGAGGCACAGCCAGTGAAGACAGTCTTTGGCAGCATGAGGAGAAGAAATAGAAAATAAAGATTAATTTGCCTCAGCATACAGTTAGAGTTAGAAAAATTCTGCTGTTTTGTGTCCATATGTAAAAAATATGTTGAATGACAGTTTTAGTAAAAAACAAACCAAAAAACCCCCACCAAAAACACAACGCTAAAAATGAGCCCCAAACCCACAAAAGGAAATTGAGGGTTGGAGAAGATGCCTTAGAATGAAAAAGTGAGAAGTTCATTCACTATTTTATAAAAAGAAAGATGACTTGCAGTGTATGAGTATCTGTAGAAATTAATAAATGTACTGAAAAGCTCTGTAATCCAGTGGAAAAGGTCTATTTAAAATCAGCAGATGTGCTCTGAATCCAGCATGAAACTGAGGCCAAGAAACATCTTAGCAATGAGAAAACTTCACAAGAGAGGTGATGGGTTCTCTGTCTTTTAGTGACGTCATACTATGACTAGATTTTGTTGTGCACTCAGAGTGATGTAAAGGTGCACTTAAATTACAGGTGGTAATTAATAGTGGTATAAAAAAAACCTTCTGATGCTACAGTCTATGATTTTAAATATAGAAATGTTTTGGAAAGAAACACCGAGTTTCTGCTTTCTGTAAAATGGTGTATTTCAACCCTGGTGGAATTAATTTCTTTAATTAAATTAAAGAATGAATGGAGTATACCCCCAAAAAAATCCTTTTTGACCCTCTGTTTGTGTCTAGTATTAGAGAATGAGAGAAGGAAAAGTTATGTAATTCCTTATGACACATAACTGAGTCTTTCCCTGCACAGTGGTACCTGGATGCTGTGAATCTCAACTTCCTCAGATTATGTCAATGTTTCAACCAAATTCCATTGCCATGCAGTAATGAATGGACAGGTTTTTAGCCTGTAGTATGAGATCACAGATTTCTCTTAACTTTAAAATTGCTATAAACTACCCACAAGCACCAAGACTGTTTGTTTTTTCAGTCGATGTGTTCATCCTTAAAGAATGTCTAAGAGCTATAAATAACACTTTACCACTTCATGATTGAACTGCTGAAATAAAATCCAGGAGTCAGGAGCCAAATGCTTTCATTATACACCATAAGCATTCCTTTCAATAAAATAAACTTTGCATACTTCAAGACTTAAGGCACAGAGACTCAAAGATGTACCAGTAAAAATCCAGTGTGAGGACAGCCTGCTTTGGTGGATCATCCGTTTTTGGAAAAATGAAGGATGAATTTCACAATGTTTAAATGGGCAAAAGTGTATTGACCTTCACAGATACTTTGTATCAGCAGTGAAGCTGGCCACAGGATGTCATAGGAATCTTGACTTGGAAACATCTCAGGAGATGGAGCCGCTGTCTTTTTTGGCCTTTGCTGTTCCTCCAGAAGATGGGAGCAATCCCAGCATTACCAGAGCTCACTGGAGTAACAACTTGTGGCAGCAGCTGTTGAACAAGCTTCAGTCAATAGCTGAGATTGGAAGACCACATATCTCATGTGTTTAAGATCAAAGGAACTGATTTTGACTGGGAAGGGTTAGACAGCTCCCACTCTTGTAGTTTATCTGGCCTTTCCAAAGGTCCAACAAATGTGAGGAACAAATTTCAATTGTGACAAACGCATGGAATGAACAGAAGTCCCGCTCATAAACTCAGAGTTTAGGGACATAGATAAAACAAACCCAGATATGATGATAAAATTTGTGACTTTCGTGATGTTGTATCGGGGAGGAATATATTAGAAATAAAATGATTCTAAGGTCCCAGATTAGAACCTTATTCCCATTTATCACTAAATTACAGGAGTGCCAAGAAGTTGGGTTTGAGTGTGATTCTCTTGATTAGGAACTCTAATAACACCCAGAAAGGAAACAGGCCCTGCACTGAGGAGTTTACACTCTGAATTAAAACAGCAACAGAGCAGAGGCAGCCAGGAAAATCAAGGAAGGGAAGATATAAATCAGCTCTGGAAGGAATTATCAAATACCTAAAAGCAGAAGCACTCCCTGAAAGTAACGGGCAAAGCCAGATCCAAACCAAAGCAGAATACACTTATGTTCAGCACTTTGAGATCCAAATGTGAGATCTAGAATATGAGATGTGTTTTTTCCTCAGAAGAAATGAGAATCAGCATCCAAAATCAATATAAAACATCCATCACTACAATCCTTCAGAAAAAAACAAAACATCATCTGCCCGCGGCTCCCCAAAAAAAGGTCTTTTTCTGGGAAGACAGACAAAAGCTGTTATTACCTTTAAAAGTAATGGGAAAATATAGTTTACTCTTACCTGACTGCTTCACAAATAGCAGATGTCCAGTACAGCATCCCTTGTGTTCAGCTAAGTCACACTGTGTGCATAGCTTTGGACTGCAGCAGACCTCTGAAGAGTGGGCATCCCTCCTATCAGAGCTCTGAGATGGGATTTGACGGTTGCTATTGGTAAGTTACTTTTTTGGGGTAGGTGAATATAGAGAACAATGTTCAGTTTTATTGTTTCATAGCTCTTGAGTATAATCTGTCAGGTAGAATAACTTTAACTGATTTATAACTGCATATTTTTGTTGCCTAATTTTCTATTTCTTTTAGGGGGAATCTCATAAACATGATTCTTTTCCTGAAAATAAAAAAAAAGGCCTTTCTGAAAAGATACATGGTAGTGTGACAGAGCCTGCATTCACAGCTTGTATTGAAGATATAAGCCATAACCTATTAAATTATGCTTTTAACCATTTCTTACAATACTAGGAAACGCAAAAAGTATAAATATAAATCAAAAAATTCTAGGAAGATTTTTTTAATTTCTTACATGAGTTTTTTCCTGTTGCTTTAAAAACTGAAATTCTGAAAATTTTGATCAGCTAGGCAATTTTTCTTAGAGACCAAAAACTCAACATAAGCTGGAAGTGTGCGCTCACAGCCCAGAAACCAACCATGTCCTGGGCTGCATCAAAAGGAGTGTGGGCAGCAAGTGAGGGAGAGGACTGTCCCCCTCTACTCTGCTCTTGTGAGGCCCCATCTGGAGTGCTGCATACAGTTCTGGTGGCCCCAAAATAAGAGGGATGTGGACCTGTTGGAACCAGTCCAGAGGAGACCATGAAATTGTTAAAGGGCTGGAGCATCTCCCCTCTGAAGGCACGCTGAGAAAGTTGGGGCTGTTCAGCCTGGAGAAGAGAAGGTTGCCTGGAGACCTCACTGCACCATCCAGTCTGTGAAGGGGCCACGGGGAAAACCAGGGAGGAGCTCTTCATCAGGAACTGTAGTGACAGGACAAGGGGGAATGGCTTCAGAATGAAAGAGGGGGAACATGGTTAGATATGTGAAAGAAATCCTTGGCTGTGAGGGTGAAGAGACGCTGGCACAGGTTGCCCAGAGAAGATGTGGCTGCCCCATCCCTGATGGTGTTACAGGCCGGGTTGGATGAGGCCCTGAGCAACCTCGTCTGATGGAAGGTGCCCCTGCCCATGGCAGGAGTGGAACAAGATGAGCTTTAAGGTCCCTTTCAATCCAAACCATTCTATGATTCATTCTGTGATTCTATAAAGCAACCTTAACTACAGCATAGTGACCATTTGGTCAAAATCCAAGCATTTGCGCACATCATATGAAGGTTTACATATGCATAGACAAACAGAGAACACACATATAAAACAAAATTTACATAGGCTGCAGTTTTTCATGGAAATATACCAGTACCAAGATAAGCCAAGAGTTCTGTTTTCTTGAGAAAAAATGTTGGAAACAGCTTTTTTAACTAACCGTTATGGAAAAAGATCCAACTGAGGTGTTGCAGTTTGAATTTTGTAGTATTTCTTTTTTTGGCTTTCTGAAGTGAGGGAACAGGTTTAAATAAACATTTTGATTTGGGTTCTGCAAGGTCTTAGAAAGTGGTACTGTATGAACACTGACGTATTTGGACTTTACGTAAAGATAGTTTGCCATTTTTGAAGCTAGATCTAACCTTTGTATCAACAAATCATACACAAAAACTTCAGTCTAAGCCTCAAGGTAAGAAAACATATACTTAAAAGGATTCTTTGTATTTGATTTTAAAAATACTCTCATTTACAAGCAGATTTTGAATGTCTGCCACCAACTTTGAAAATAACCTTTCCATTTATTTTGAATTTTCTTAAAGATGGGTCTCTTCTACCAATCTATAATAATCATATAGCACGTAAAATAACTTACAATCACATATATTATAGGGTCTGAGTAAAATCCCCAAAAGGATTTAGAGTTAAGCATGGATTTAATCTCCTTCTGAAAGGCTTCAGGGCATTTAGACTGTATTTTACATAAAAGTCAATTTTGCAGCTCATACAAACGAGCTAAGCAAGTAATGCTTATGTAGTTTAGACACCCAGGGTATTCAGTCACATGAGTTTGTTTCAAGCTGATATTTCGTGATGCATATCAAGTGATTGATATGGAAGGATTGATAGGGCAGTGATTGTCCCCCTGTACTTGGCACTGGTGAGGCTGCACTTCTGGTGCTGTGTCCAGTTCTGTGCTCCTCACTGCAAGAAGGACATCGAGGTGCTGGAATGAGGCCAGAGAAGGGCACCAGAGCTGGGGAAGGGTCTAGAGGTTAATTCCTATGCGAAACAGCTGAGAGAGCTGGGGGTGTTTAGTCTGGAGAAAAGGAGGCTTGGGGGAGACCTTATCACTCGCTACAACTACCTGAAAGGAGAGTGTAGCCAGGTGGGAGCTGGTCTCTTCTCTCAGGCAACCAGCAACAAGCCAAGAAGACAAAGCATCAAGCTTCACTGGGAGACCTTCAAGTTGGACATCAGGAAGAATTTTTTCATGGAAGAGGTTGTTAAACATTGGAATGGGCTGCCCAGGGAGGTGGTGGAGTCGCAGTCCCTGGAGGTGTTTCAAGAAATGACTGGATGTGGCACTGAGTGCTCTGGTCTAATTGACCAGGTAGTGATTGGTCAAAGGCTGGACTCAATGATCTTGGAGGTGTTTTCCAACCTAAATGATTCTGTCATTCTGTAATATCTTCTTACAGGGATTTATGAAGATTAATGTTTCATGCTTTAAGTCTCTTAAGTTCCATGAAAACTGAGTAAGATCAGGTGTCCCAAAAGAATCTTAAATTTATTGATATCATAGTACTTGGCTTACACTCTTATGATGATGAAATGGCAGTTTTTACATCCTTTCTATTGGTGCACCATCCAGTGATTTTATGTGGTGTTTAGTTACGCCCTTTCTCCCCTCAATCTTCACGGTTGCTTCAAAGCCTATTGCCCCTTTCTTTCTGTGAGACCTAAGGACCACAACTTTGTAAGATCATTGTACTTAGCAGAGGAATTTCTGCCCATCTTTTTTGCTCTACACAGAATTTTGGATCATTTAATCAAAATGGGTAAACAACTATTAAGGGGGAAGGAAAAAGGTAAAAAGAAAAAAAATAAAGAGGGACAATCTATAAATCAAACCCTCTCTTCTGTTTGTGAAAAACATCTTAATTTTGTTTTTTGTAAACTTTTTATTCTCAATAAACAAAATTATCTACGGGAAATCATTATGGAAATCAGAAGTTTCTACAACATTCATATTGATTCTGTGTATTTTTCAACTTTTTTTGCTTATTGATTCATAAAATACACATCTGTATGCAATGGCAGCACCATGTAAGAGAACCCCCCACCTTTGACTTGCTGCAGAGCAGAGACTCTCAAGAAATGAAAGGCATAAATGAAAAGAAAATCCACAAATTCTACTTTATGCCACACTTGCTATGTGGGGCTGCGCAACCAGAGAAGTTAAAATCGATGTGTAGTAAATGCCTTTTGACTCTCTCAAGGACTTTTTTACTTTCCCTGGGGAGAAGTGCTGGTTCTGCAAATATATTTTGGGAATATGAGCAACCCTTTTAAGATCAAAGTAACTAAGCACAAATAACAGATCTGGTCCATCAAATCTAATGCAAAAGGGTAGCCATAATATTTTGCTGTTTAATTTTTTCAAATTTTCATACATCCTTATTATAATCTTTGCCCGAGTTCCTGTGTATAAAAGTGGGGACCCTGATCCCACATGAAAGGTTTATCACTGTGAACACTTTATGCAACTATATGTTGTTCTTGGGACCTCTTTTGTCAGATTGTATAAATATGTTCCTATATGTAAACACAAATATGTGAACTTTCTGGGTAAATCTCTTCATAATAAAGAGCATTTTCAGAAGATAAAAGTAGCAACCCAACAAAAAAGTAATGAATTCCAGAAAAGCAGGTATCACAAAAAAGATGATTCAAAATCACAACAGTTGATGAATAAAGTACTGTTAGCAACAAAACATCTGTATTCTGCCTCTGAGGTCACTGAATTTAAAAGAGACACATGAAATCAACCAGGGCTTGGTGCCTGCCTGCATGAACGACCTCTGACATATTTACATCAGCTTTTCTCACCTGTGCAGGGCACTGCTTCACCTGGAAAAGCTGGATTTGGAAAAAGCTGCCAGAAAATCAAGGAAAAGAACACACATCTGAAGAAAAAGCCCTATAGTTGGAAACATACGTATGTTAATATTCCATTTGTCTAGCATAAGATGTGGTTTCATGGCTTCAGTTCTGGATCGCATTTGTGTGTGGAAAAAATGGATGATTTCATTATTCCTGGATTTATATAGCTTCTATCACTTCAAGGCAATACTAGCAGCAATGTGGCAAGCCTGCATTTGAGACTCTTGTCATCGACTATCAATTATTCTATAATTTATTAGATGGTTTTCTGTGGATAGTCATACAAAACCTAGAAAACTCTATGGACAAAAAATTCCATTCAATTTAAAAAGCTTCTTTTGATTGGACTCTAGTATAGGATATTCTGTAACAAGAAGTGGACAAAAACTCCAGACTTGATGAAAAGGAAGTTGTAGTCTTCAAGTCTGACCACGCCCCTTGGCTAGAGAGAGCTTTATCACTGTGTCTGGTGAGGTGGAATCACCTTCTGAGAGGGAAAGCAAATGCAGCCTATCGAAAACGGGACACCAATCTGGGTTTTATATCAACACTGCAATTGTGAGTGCATAACACTCATATTTCTGTGAAAACAAAACAAACAAACAAACAAAAAATTGCATGTTGTTGTTGAACAAAAGTAGTCTAGATTCTGTAAACTTGAAATCTGAAACAGAAATTGTGTGGAATCTGTAATATGAATGAATGAAACAGAATAGTGGATCACAATGCAGTTGAATAGGTGGTTTGGGGGACAAACTCTCCGTGCTAACTGGGGAAATACTCTGCTCTGGTCAGACCCCACCTTGAGTACTGCATCCAGCTCTGGGGTGCCCAGCACAGGAAGGACATGGACCTGTTGGAGCAAGTCTAGAGGAGGCCACCAAGATGATTAGAGGGATGAAGCACATCTTCTGTGAGGAAGGCTTCAGCCTGGACAAGAGAAGGCTTTGGGGTGATCTAATTGTGGCCTTTCTCTACATGAAGGGAGCCCACAGGAAAGACGAAGAAAGACTATTTACCTTAAGGTCCTATAGTGACAGAACAAGGGGGAATGGCTTCAATAGCAAAGAGTAGGTTTAGATTGGATCTTAGGAAAAAATTTTGCCCTGTGAGGGTGGTGAGGTTGCCCAGAGAAATTTTGGATGCCCCATTCCTTGAAGTGTTCAAGGTCTGGTTGGATGAAGCTCTTAGCAACCTTGGTCTAGTGGAAGGTGTCCCTGCCCATAGCAATGGTGTTGGAACTGCAGGATTTTTAATGTCCCTTACAACCCAGACCGTTCTAGGATTCTAGGAATCTGTGATCATATGATTCTGTGAAATTTTACAAAGGTGAGGAGGAAAAGAGCAGAGCAAGAAAGATTTCACAGTTACAAAAAATCAAAAGCTTTACGATTGTCACTGTTGCCAGAAGAAGATTTTTTTTTTTATTTTCTTCTTTTAAGATTAATGAAATGTTTTCCAAATCAGTGGAAAAGAATTTGTAATGATCTCTCTCTCCATGGAAGCTGGAAAGCTTAAAAGTTATGCTTTAAAGTTATGCTGGGCCAAATAGGTGATTTCATGAAATCTGAAAGCATGGAAATATATATAGTTTTGTCTAAGTGTTACGGATTAATATAAAATACAGAAAATTCATTTCATTATTAAGACAAAATATTTTAGTGAGCTTCACTCTGTTGAAAAAAAGCCTGAGTTTTTCAAATAGATAGTCTTTTCCATCAGAAAGTCTTTTCCACCGAAGTCTTGACTGACCAAAATATTCCTAAGAACAACTGACCCTAGGGAAAGCATGAGATTACATCAATTGGTTAGAGCACAGTGCTAAAAACACCAAGGTCATGGGTTCAACCCCCATATGGATCATTCACTTATGAGTTGCACTCAGTGATCCTTGTAGGTCCCTTCCAACTCAGAATATTCTGTGAAATCTATGAAAAATTTATTGAGAAAAAGAACCCTACTTCTCTAAGGGAAAGCGAAGTTCCACAGTAAACCTTGAACACATCAGAGCAAGAACAAAGATTTGTTACGTAGGAAATACTATTAAGGTGCCTCACAGAGCATGAGGAACCTCACTGGGTCCCTCATGCCCTGTTGGCCTTGGGATTGGTAGTCCCCAGCAGAAGATATTTGCATTCAAGCCGAATCCTTAGAAAACAATTCCTAAAATGGGGAGACTTAAAAGAAAGCCATTTAAAAGAATCGCAAGAAACTCTCATTTCTGGAATACTTAAAAAACAGCAGTATGAACACAAGAATTATATTTCTTAAACAAATTTCCATTTTCTGTGAGCAGCATGGCTAAAATGCTTTAGAAAACATTTTAATTCAAAATCTTAGATTGGCTCAAACTGTACTTTTAGCTTCCAAGCAAAACTTCTATTGATTTCATCGTATTAGAAGATGAGGAATGGCCAAAGTCTCTCTGACTCTCTTGGCTATACGCAAAAGTCTTCACACAGACAGCAGTCACCAAACATGTACCACCTAATCTAAAAGAGCCAGGGAAGGCTTCTCTCTGAGTATAGTCCATAGTTTAGCTATGCCTGTGACTTTCCAGTCTTATGCAAAGCTCAGGTTCACCATCAAGCTATTTCCAGAAATTATGTTCACATTTTAATGCCAATGAAGACGAGACCTAAGCATGCACCACCCAACTTGAGGCCTGTCCCTCTTTCCTTCCTTCCTTCCTTGCTTCTTTCATTGCTTCTTGGATTCTCCCTCTTTCTTTCCCTCCTTTTCAGAGCAGGAAGACAGGTATTTAAGGAGTCGTTTTTCTTGTCTAATGACAACAATGAGGGAACCAGAGCTGTGGGACACACTGTCAGATGCATACAGCTCTCAGTACAGGAGGAGACATTAGTGAATTTCCTTTCAGAGTAAGGATCTGGGATTACTCAGAAGCACATGTGTTAGACTGGCTACAGAGGTCTCTTCCTAGCTGAATCTTGTTGATGATGAAGATGAGCCAGGCTTGAAGGGGAAAGAAGAAAACCCAGTAGCTACAGTTTATCAATCTGGGTCTTCAAATGCAAAGGTACTCTACTGTAATAAAAACTTTGAGTTTTACAATAACCTGCAAGAGTTTCTATAGAAAAGAACACAATTCATCTCACTCGATTAACTCTCCAAAATAGGTCAGGTGAATCCTCTAAAAATGCCTGCTTCACTCAACTGACAATAAAGGCTTAGTCTGACTATCTGCAACGTGAACATGTCCTGTTCTGTAATAGCCTGCTTGGGGCTAGCAGTGCAAAGAGCTTTCTGCTGTATTTTGTATCACATTTCCACTGAACAAACACCTGTGGAAAAGAGTCTGGCTGCATGGCCCTTACACAAACCTCAGGTGCTCACTATTCTAATGTTTTGACAGGTAACACTGCCACATGTTTATTCCACAATCATTAACATGGTGATTATTGAGCTTTGTACAGGCCATATAAAGGTTAAAAATTGTAAATAGAGAACAAATATTCTCAAAAAAAAATGCTCTATAAAAGAAGATTTTATACTCTTCACAACTGAACATGACACTTAATGCTATGGTCTAGTTGACAAGGTTTAACTTGTCAAAGGTTTAACTTGATGATCTTAGAGGTCATTTCCAACTTTAATGATTCTGTGATTTTGTGATTCTGTGATATGATCATATGTAGCAAACAGCAACAAAATTGAAATGGTGGTAGTCATTGAATAGTGACTGGGGACTTCTGTAATCCATAACTTTAGGGTTAAACTTGTGCAACAACTAACTTTTTTCCTTGTATTTTACTAATTAAGCAGTTGAATCTCACTCTGTCTCAACGGTTGATACCACAGATACTGAAGATTATGTAAATCTTAATGAACTCTAGAGGATATTGGATCAAATGTGCTTCTCAGATTCATTTTTTCCAGTCTTAGTTACACTATACACTATAAATAACCTAACCTATATTACCTATCTGTATTTCATAGATATTTCTAAAAGCGTTGGGCACATTAGTGCTTTGAGAACTAATACTTTCTTTATGTTTTAATCTGAATTTGGCAGTAACATCTGAACTACATGTGAGAGCACTCTGATCTTGTAAGAGCTGAGTATGTCTAATGAGCTGGATAGTCTCTGGTTTTAGTGTTGTATTTCCAATAAGCCAAATCCTCAATTTACTGTAAGATTCTATTAAGGGGCAAATTTCTAAATACAGGTGAAGGCAATTTTCACCTTGTGCTCTACTTGGCACAGTTACACAATATTGGTAGCTTCAGAGGTACTTAGGCGATAGGACAATTTGAAGAGTGACTAAATTAATGCCATTTTATACAGGCAAGTCTTAACATCTATTCTGAGTTTAGATCTAGTCTCTCTCTACTGTTTTGCACAGTGACACAACACTGAATTGCTGGTAATACAAGCTGTCATAAAAACTATCAGGTATCTCAAGGCAGTTATCTGGCAATTATCCTGTTACTAGTGCAACAAAAAAACCCCAAAACATAACAGTGTTTTTTAGTCAATCTTATCAGCACTTCTCTTCTGTCCTCACACAACAGTTTCTAATATGCATTTTTTTAACCAAATGTTTTAGTAAGTTTGAGGCTTCCATCAAGTGTAATGGTACTCACCTGAATGTTTAGAAAAGTGAACCCAGTGATGGCAACATGCAGCAGTGTCCTGTAATGGTGCTTCCACATCATGGGTTGTATTTTCAGCATGCAGCTAAGAAGTCTCTACATTAATGAATGGAGGGTTAATTCTATCAGTAATGCCTTGCTCCTCAGAATGACAGCAGATCTGCAAAGCTCAGTGCAACCATGCAGAGTACATATAATTAAAAAAAAAAAAAAATAACAGAGCAAAATGAGGCTCATACAATGTTTGAGGAAGGTTAACACTCACCACTACAAGACAGTGCCTTCTTCCACAGGGAAATATTTCAGTAACTACACCGAAGCTCAGTTTGAATCTCCCTCTTAACAGTAACTTTACTGATTAATAAAATGAGAACATAATACACTTCTTTTCTAAAGAGAACAAAATCGTACTTTTAAATAAACTTTTCTGATCAGGAGAAAATCTTTATTTAGGTGTTCTGTGGAATACCTCACCTGTGCACCCTAAGTGTGGCTTCCCACCCTTGGTTTTCCAAGCTGTGTTGAGCTTGCCAACTGTAAATCCAAACCCATCCTCTTCTCTAACAATTTACAGTAATTCTTTGCATAACATGACATTTCTCAGTAAACCTGATGACAAACACAGCATTATTTACGCCCTGATCATTTTGGACAGTGTTTCTTTAGACAGAGACCATTTTCTGCCAGAGGTGACTATGTCACCGCATGAAACCACAGTAATATCAATCATTTGCGAGGCGAAGGATGTGGACTGGCCAGAGCATTCCAAATCCTCTCAAAAAAAGTGGAATTTCTTCTCATTTCTCCTTCAAGAAGTCCTATTGTATGCCATACAGCACCACAGAAGTATGGAAACTTGTGTTATAAACTCAGGAAAAAAAAAAAGCCTAAAAATGAAAAGAAAATCACTATCAATTTACAAAATGAGACCTGCAGTTTTCTCATATGATTATGACTTCTGTATTTGGCAATCACCCTGTTAGTGGTTAATAAAAACAGCTTTTTGTTTTTTGGCAGTCTCATTTATTGCTCTGTTTATGCCCTGATATGTCAGTTCATAGTGTATAAGTTAACAAAATATATTTTAAATGCAGCTGTGGATATCCTCAATATTCCATCTTTCAGCAGAGCAGGCATACAGGTCTTTAGCTGACATAAACAGCAGCAAGACTTAACTGCTTTAGTGACTGCACAAATTTCTGACAGTCTGTCATGTGCTCTGAAGACCAGAACCTTCTCTAGGGCCTCCTTTTGGCATTTAAAACAATCCCTGTGCTCCCACATTTCACTCTCAGAACACACTTTTAGAGCTTAGAACACAGCAACCTACAAAGAGAAAAAAATGAACACAAGAATTGAAAATGGAACACAATTTTTAATGAAAACAGCCAGGAAAATTCCATCTTCTACTTCGTTTATACTCAATAAGATGATCTTTCAAGGGTAAGCAAGAAGCACCCAGTGAAGATACATCACAGACATACACACATACATATGACTTCATACTTCAGCCTCAGATAAACACACTGCACACAGCCTGTGACCATCTGTCATGACTCAGTATTCATTGATGTTTTTGGGGTTTTCAGGCAGGGTTTGTAATAGCGAGCAGAAGCAGTGAACATGTTCAGGGTGCTCTGTTCTATCTCTGAGGAAGGCAAAAATTCCTTGAAAATATGTAATCTGTCATTGTCAAAGAAAATATGCTGTGAGAGGATATCAGTAAGAAATGTCCAATTGCTTGGCATCTCTTTGCTTGTATAGGTTTGTTTTGGCAGGGGAGGATGGCACTCAAGGAACTTTAATCCCTTTGAAGAAAAATGTATTTTTAGAATAAACAGAGCTGGATGCAGTACTTGCCCAGATGAGTTTACAAGGTTAAGACTGCACCACACATGTTTAAAGTTTCATATTTCCAGACTATAAAGCAGTATGGGACCATGACTAAACGGTATCACCCTATTTTATCAAAAAAGATATAGCCCCATAGTGATTACTGAGCACAAAGCTAACAAAAACTCTTTAGCAATCTACTTTATTTTTCATGAGAAAGTGTGTGATGATTAAAAAATGCTGACATATTAATGAAAAAAGATGAAGGAAAGATGCACAAGCTGGTGCTGGCTGCATTAGTTCTGAAATCTTCAACGGAATGACTGTGTTGGAGCAGAAATCCAGCCACATTTCCTGAGAAGGAAGGTTTGCATTCCCTCGCTGAAGCTTCAGTTTGTCTCTTGACCTCAGGCCTGTGTAACACTGTGCTGTACAGACAACCTGGCTCACGCTGGCTAAAGGTTAAGGGTCTCTCTGCTTGTTCCCCTGCAGCATTGCCTTGCTCTGCCACGATCGTTGCAGATGGAGCATGAGAAAGCCCAGATCCTAGAGCCTGAGTGGTACCAAGCAGTGCATGGCATGTGAGACAGAAGCAGGAGCAAAGAGCTTTGTCAGTGTGTTCCAGCCCCGCCAGAATCAACATCTCTTTGCTGGGTTCCAGCCACTGAGGAAGAACGAAACTGTTCAAGCAGCCTCCCAGCAGAGAAGTCACTTTCATTTTTGACAAAAGAGCGCCTAAGTTTTCCATAAATGATAAGTGAGTCACCCCCTTAACCTCTTAGCTTTGTTTGATATATGTAAATTTATTGCCAGGCTAAAAGAGAAAATAACTCTTTTCAGTCAGTATAATTTCTACATGCCATGGCGAGTGTCGCTGAGCAAAGGGACTTCCTTCTGTCACTGCACAGTCTGTACGGACTCTGCCCAAAAGGTCTTAGCAAATATTTGTTCAATCTTAAAGGAAAAGAAGACAAGAACTACTGTTGCACAGATGTTAGTAGGACACGGCTAATTACAGAATAGCTTATTGACTGAACCCAAGCTGGGAACCACCGTTCCCAAGACCAGCGTCCATTGCCACGCTCGCTCCCAAATGGAAAACCATCACTTTGGGATACATTTTGCAAGTGTATTTATGGGGATTTTAGACCAAGATTTTTGTTATTATTAAAATTCTGGATTACATATACTGATCTGCATTTTGTTATGAAGAAATAAACTGTATTGGAGGGCATCCTTCTTTGATGGAGATTAGCATCTACAGTGTAGGACAGGATTTCAGCTGGAATTCTGCGAGACAGCTGCTGACGTTTTCAGGGGAAGTGAGGTATTCTCAACCTTAAACGCTCCTTACCTTCTTCTTAACCCTGATTTTAGTGAGTGTTAGCCACAATGAAGTAAGAAACAAGCCTGACTTAGGGATGTTCTATTAATTTCTTCCACCAATTAATCGTTTCTATATCTTGATGGAAAATTCTAGAACTAGTATGTTTCTTCTGACTCCATCTTTACTGTGGGAAAGATGGAGGAAACTTGACATAGAAGCTACTTTGTTTATTAACTTAATGGCAATTTTTTGGATGAATTTTCATAAAGAAGTTGTGAGCTTAAATTGATTATTCTTATTTTAATTGAAAGGAAGAAAGAGGACTCAGGTTTACGGGCTTAAAGGGAGTGAGTCCTGTGGACTCTCAGCAGAAAGTAGAACAATAACTAGGGGATACTTAAAATAATATAGGTTTTTATGCTTTTGAAAGAAGAAGGAACACATGCAATGAGCTGTTCAGGCCACAGTCTTTAGTTTCGTGACGTCACTGCTGCAGATTCAAACACTATTCAAATAAATTTAAATTTATTTTAAAATGAAGCAAGTTAATTTCTAAGCTCTACTGAAAAGGGCACTTTGAATGAGATAATATGGATTGCTTTTAACCTGGAAACATGCAGACATTGTCTTATTCAGTCTCCAAATGAACATGAATGACTGCCAAAAGGGGTTAATGTACAAAGACAAGGATTAAAAATTATAAGTGTCAGATAAAGTGTGAATTTAAAGTATTCTGTGAAATGCCACACAGCTGAATCGCTTTGGCTATTATCTCTCCTTCTTGTTTTATTATTTTGCAGCCTGGTGAGTTGATCCATAAGTGCACACTAAGAAAAAACACTTTTCAACAGGACATCATTAGTTTAAGCTTTTCTGATAGCTTCTATGTAGCTTCCACATAATTCTGAGAACCTCTGCTCTGCAATGTTCTCATTTACACTGAGCTGAGACTAGACTAATAATATTGCTTGGTGGTTTGTTTATTTGTCTGGTTTTCTCCCATAAATGAGCATTTTTATAGAATTAACCTGTTCTAATATTTTATCCTGGAAAGTGACTCAGAATGAAGTGCCACTAATGAACACCTGAAGTCACTCTGGTGTTCAGGTACCTGAATGCCACCCATGTTGTCACAGAGAATTTAGTCGGTAAGCTTACCATGAAGCCTACATAAGCAGCCTTAAGGAATGGATAGAGTTGTATGAGTAAGATAAATCAAGGAAATAAGTGGTTTTAGAGTCTTAATGCCAAAGACTGAAATGAATGCATCAATTGCCTGCCATTGAGCAAATTAGGGTTACTATTGATACGTTAAATTTAACTAACGTGACTAGGCTTCCTATCCAGCAGCTTGAGAAATTCAGTGAAAGCATTTCCCATTGTATCTACACCTGCAGGACTGACAAAAGAGTACAGCTGACCACTATATCCCTTCAAATCTGTGTAAACTACCTCATCAGAGAGAAGTAGCAGCCCCATTGTTTGTAATAAGGCTATAGAAACAGTTCCAACAAACAACTTCAGGTGGCATGACAAGGCTAAATTTACCAAATCAGTTGTGAAGGCTTTAAACACACATTACCCATATTACATATAAACTGACCCAGGCAACTTGCAGGCATAACATGCTTTTTCAAGGAATAATCATATAACCTATAATAAAAGGAGCATTCTGTAGTTGTAAAAAAGTCCCACTATTCTGCAAAGAAAAGAATAAGAGGATTATAAAAGTAAAAGAAAGCCCAAGAAAATAACCCTTCTGTGTGGAACTGATTGCCTGGGTGTTGTGATCTGCAGTTCATTCAGAGGATTTGCCCTCAGATGCAAGCCTGTATTACTAGGCAAATATTCACTTTAAAAGGATGTTATTTCTTCTGGAATAAATAATTATATACATTGGCAACAAATTAGCTTCAATTACACCCTTAAAATGCAAAAGTATTATTCCAGCAGGTTATACTGAGATAAAAATATTGATTTGTATTTTCTTCTTGGCCCATTTAATAGCAATCTTCAGTGCAAAGTTCATGGTAAAGATCACTTGCTAAAAGATAGCTCTTCCTTCTCCAAGCCTACAAGATTACTTCTTTATCCTTACTCCCTCCTCAACTGCAATTAGAGAAGCAGGACTTTGAATCCACAGTGGTCGACCTAAACTACCACTAATCTTTTAATTGAAAGTAAATGATGGAGAGACAGAAAATACGCAAATGAAACTGGAAGACACAGCTTCCTTATGTTCTTACACAGTACCTATCAATCCACACCTCGTCAGTAAATATAGAAGTATTAACTGTGTACCTAATCTTTTCCATTTAGACAGAATATTGAACCCTTGAAGAGAGGTTTGAAAGCTTGACCCGCATTACTGTCAAAAACTTTCTTCACTTAAAGGGTAAGAGAGGTTGATAAATGTCTGATAAAGCCCTTGAGTGCTCCTGAGTGGTAGAGAGACCCTGAAGCAGCCAGAAAGCAGTGTCACTTGTAAGTGTCATTTCTTGTCCTACACCAGTGAAGGATCTGCTTCCAATCCAAGCCTGGCTGGCAGTTTCTGGCCAAAACCCTCCTAGCAGGGCACTGCTTTTGACAAGCAGTGGTGGCAGGATGCTCTTTAGCTCAATGGGGCTCTGCCAGAGCCCCAGTTAAAGGAGAGAGCCACCACTACTCCAAATCTCTCCATGAAGAGCTTCTGCAAATGTATGAGTGGGATCCAAAGGTCAGGATGCTGCATCACATGCTCTGATTACACCCAGCCCTTCCCAGCGGAGGTTTAGTTTTTCCAAGATCAGCAACGGAAGACCAGCCTCCCCACTATCCACTTTACAATCACCCTGTTAGATGATGGATTCGTGTCATCCTGGAGCGGTATTGCCTTCTCTTGTGTTAGGGGATAGGGCATTCAACTCAAAAGACAGTCCAGCTCTATAAAACTTACATTTATACATAGGTAGTTCGTATTTTTATTATTTTTAGGACAAATATGAAGTTTATCCGGGAAATTATCAGATTGGTTCCTAGGAGACAGACTTACTTCGTTCTAAGGCAATTCTTCATGTGTATATACATTTATATTTATGTTCCTATTCATATTTAAATTTATATTAAACTGCATTTAAATTACTAGTACTTCTATTAAAAAACAAATATTATTTGAAGCAGACTACAGCCTGTGTCACATTTTAGTATTGCTCGAATTTGATAGCATAATTTAAAATGTTTAATTACTTATATATAGGAAAGCTGTAGGGAGCTGTTCTGTTGTTTTGTTAAACATGCACTTCTAATACTTACACTGTTTTTTGGCCTTCGCTAACATTATGTTTTGAAGTTAGCTGGTTATATATTGCTGATCTTTTAAAGAATTTGTATGTTTGTTCTTATTCCCTTTTATAGTCCCTGATCTTTTAGATTTAATTAAAAGTTTTATTTATTTAGTCTCAAAGTAGCCAAAGGCAATAGTTGTTTCTATGGTGTTTGCTTTTGGGACACATGACATGTGCCACCACCACAAAAGGTTTAGTTTTATGAAAGAAAACACTGAAAATGCAAATAGTCAATATTTTAAATTTTTGCTGAAACAAATACATGCATATATATATACACTCATAAATCATAAGGCCAGAAGTGACCACTGTAGTAATTGAGACTAATCTCCTGTACAGCACAGGTCATAGGACATTCCCAAATTAATTCTTGTTGGGATAAGTTCATGTCTTCTATGAAAACATTATGCTTTGATAGAAAACTCTAGTGATGAAAAATCCACTACAGCTCATGTCAGCATAGTCCAGTGATTAATTGCCTTCATTGTGAAAACCCATGACTCATTGCTAGACTAATTTTTTGATACGGTTGACCTCAGTCTAAAATGTAGACTAAAAGCCTTCATTCCTGGAGCTCTAAAATAGCTTGAGGTGATTCTTTCTCTGGAAACAACCAGTTCCTCTTGAAAAATGAGATACAATTTAACAGTATTCAACTGAAATGAGTAAGACCCTCTGAATTCAGAGAGACAAAGCTTTTAATTTGTAGATGATGCTTTGCATGTGGTCAACAGCTTTACCACAGATTCATGATTAAGACAACGTATTTTTTGTTCAGGATTCCACAGCTCTCCTCCTTTGGATTGGTATCAGTTATTAAAAATTGATAAATTAGGACAGAATTGTAAATGTGTACCTGTAGCATTTCACAAGTGAGATACCTATTAAATTTCTCAATAAATATAATTCTGACACGCTTGACCCTTAATTTATTTCACTTGGGTGGAAGCTCATCATTGTAGAGGTAATATGGTGAGGTAACACATACAAATAATAAATTATGACATTTTTATTGAGCAACTTGGAAATTAATCATATTTTACATATATGAAGAAATATTAACTCTAGATATCTATTTAAAAAAAATTAGATTTCTGGTCTGCAAATTCAATACACACATGCTTGCCAGAGTGCTGGTACTCTGCTACTGTACAAATCTAATTTGTGATGTGATCTGTTGAGGTCTAATACAATCACTTTTGTAAAAGCACAGTGGCTCCAGCTTATCTGTAATCCTTAATGTTGAAAGACATTAAGTTTATAGACTTTCATCTGAACTATTTGAGAGCATGTTACACACACAATACTCTCAGTATGATATGCTACTAAAACAGAAAAGTAATTAGTGTTCTAACTGCTATAAGTGACAGCAGAACAGTAAAGAATCTTTTATTTCATTACCATTTGTTTTGGAATTTTTTGCTTAAACTTATTAAAAAAATAGTTTTCTTGGCACATTAGTCAGAACAGCATGATTTTTCAAGCATCACTATTTAAATGTCACCAGTCACAGCCAGCATGGCTTCATGAGAGGAAAGTCCTGCTAATCCAACCTGATTTCCTTTTATGACAAGGGGACCCACCTAACTGATCAAGGGAAGCTAGTTGATGTAATCTTTTTGGGTTTCAGCAAAGCTTTTGATACTGTCCCTTCCAGGATCCTTCTGGACAAAATGTCCAGCCCACAGATGGATAAACACATCATGTGGTGGGTGAGCAGTTGGCTGATGGGTTGAGCACAGAGGGTGACAGTGACTGGGGTGACATCAGACTGGTGACCTGTCACTAGTGGGGATCCACAGGGCTCCATATTGGACCCTGTGCTCTTCAACACCTTCATAAATGACTTGATGCAGGACTGGAAGGGATACTGAGCAAGTTTGCAGATGACACAAAACTCGGAGAAGCTGTTGACTCCTTCGAAGGCAGGGAGGCCCTGCAGAGAGATCTCAACAAATTAGAGGGCTGGGAAATCACCAGCCACATGAGTTTAAGGAGGGGAAGTGCTGGATTCTGCTGCTGGGGTGGGGCAACCCCGGATGTACGTGCAGACTGGGAATACTGGAAAGCAGTGCCATGAAAAGGGACCTGGGTATCCTGGTTGATGGCAAATTGAACATAAGTCAGGAGTGCCCTGGCAGCCAGGAGGGCCAACCGTGTCCTGGGGGGCATCAGGCAAAGCATCACCAGCTGGTCAAGGGAGGGGATTGTCCTGCTCTGCTCTGCACTGGGGCAGCCTCACCTTGAATATTGTGTGCAGTTTTGGGCACTGCAATACAAGAAAGATATTAAGCTATTAGAGAGTGTCCGAAGGAGGGCAATGAAGATGGGGAAGGGCCCTTGAGGGGAACTCGTATGAGGAGCAGCTGAGGTCACGCGGTCTGTTCAGCCTGGAGAAGCGGAGACTGAGGGGAGACCTCATTGCAGTTACAGCTTCCTCGTGAGGGGAAGAGGAGGGACAGGCACCGATCTCTTCTCTGTGGTGAACAGTGACAGGACCCAAAGGAATGGCCTGAAGTTGTGTCAGGGGAGGTTTAAGTTGGATATTAGAAAGCGCTTCTTCACCCAGAGGGTGGTTGGGCACTGGAACAGGCTCCCCAGGGAAGTGGTCACAGCACCAAGCCTGACAGGTTCAAGAAATATTTGGACAATGGTCTCAGTACACTGTGTGACTCTCGGGGATGATTCTGTGCAGGGCCAGGAGTTGGAGTCAATGATCCTTGTAGGTCCCTACCAACTCAGGATATTCTATGATTCTGTGATCTTGGGAAACTCTTATAATCGATGTATATAGTTTGGTGCTCTAGAACACCTAACAAGGTACAGGTTGAGCACTTCAGCTTTAGAGTAAAGCAAAAATGCTCTTTTTGATTTTATTGACAATAAATGCAAAATAACACTAATTCTTGATTTTTGATGCCTAGAAACTCTCTTTGACCTACAGACCTGTTGTTACATTAATGAAAATAATAGAAATTTTGCAACTCTTGTCCATGTGCACAAAGCACAGGCAGCAGCTGTGATGTGTCTGCAGCACATCCTGCTAGAGCAAAAGGGCCTCGACAGTACCCAGATCTGTATCAGGGCAGGGAAAAATGGGAAATTCAGCAGTACTCAGCTATTGTTTCTCCCTCATTTAGACACATGGTTTGTGTATACCTACATCTGACAAAATTAGGACGGGTTTTACACCAGATTCAGTCTAGATAGATCCTTGGTCATAGAACAGCTCTCCCACGCTCCAATTATGTAGCACGTGAGATCTCAAATATCTTTGCCTTTTAATATCCACTAGAGAAAAAACACCTAGAAAGGCAACTCAGGGCAATTCTATTTTGTAGTATGCAAAAGAAAACTTTTGGCACTAATCTTGTTTTGTTCTTTTACAGTTATATTCTGAACAGGAGTCCAACATATTTTTATTCGGATGGGCTAAGAATTTGTTGCAGATATTTTTTCCTAAGGAACGACCATAAAAATAGATTTATTTTTAATTAAATATTGACATATTTTAATTTTTCAAAATTACCTTAAAATACAAGTAGATTTTGAGCAAAGGCAGCAGTACCCTCCTGAACGTCAGCATTACAGTGCAGCAAATCAGAGTAATTTGACTATTTAACCTCTTTGAGTGGTCAGAGAACTCAGAAGCCTAAAGAGGGAGGACCAAACAGACTGAAACTCTCAGTTATTTGACAGTAAGTCATTTTCACAGCAGTATACAATTAGTGTGCTTATTACATAACTCCAAATGTTTGTGACACCTGCCCAGCTCCCAAGGGCCGCTTGTTTCCTGTCAAGTTTCCAAAACTCTGAAGGTTTCTTCCAGCAGCCTGTGCAATGGTGTTACACCTTCAACATATTGAAAATTGCAGTAAAATTCAAAATAAAATAAACATGTTATGTAAATACAGGTGCTATTATGTGGATACATATAATTACCCCTTCCATTCAGTTAGACTCTTTCAGCTCTCACTGCCTTTACAGCTCATGTCTCGTCTTATATGAGATATTCGTATCTTTTGTGTCCAGTCTGCCAAAAAATCTAGAGCAGAATTTTGACCTCTTGGTGGAAGCAGGAAGGGCCTTGAAAATAGATTTGATGCTATGTTATGGAGCCCCCTGAATTCTCATACATTTGTAAGGGCATTTTGCTACAGACCACCTTGCATGAGGACAGCACCTTTCAGGACTGGGACCTCCAGTAACACATTGGCCAATGCACAAGTAATATGAATACAGTAAAATATAACAGCTCTGTACCTCATGATTATGTTAGAAATAGTGGTTTTACTTGAAAAAGAAAAAAGAGAAACTATTTTTCTATAATTCATTAATGTCCCCTGATAGTATGAATTAATTCAAATAGAATAATGAAGTGATTCAGGAAAAACTTACTGATCTGAGCTGATTTTCCTAATTATTATATACTCCCAGTGTATGTGTCAGTTAGTTTTCTCAAAATTTACTTGGCCACCTTAACTAAAGAACACCCACAGAGCCTGAGACTAACTCATGGATATTTCATTCTAGAAAATTGGTTCTCAGTCTTTCACTGACACCCAGTGGTCAGACAGAGAGATTTTTGTGTGAAGCAGAAGAAAATCTTCAGCAGCCAACGGCTGAACACATCTCAGTGGAGAGCATTTACCCCACAATAGAAATAGTTGTTTGCTTAACTGGATAAAAGCACATGTGAAACTTAAACGTAGACTTGCAAAATCAGCAGTCAATAGGAATCACAACCAAATAAGTCCTGGAAGACTATGTGGGTTTTTTTCAGGCTTCATCCTTTTTTCTTAGCCCGTGTACCAGACATTAACAACCCTTCCACTGAAAATGGTACCAAAAATCCCGGAAAAAAAAAAAAAAAAAACAACACAGAACAAAGAAACAAT